>VZRH01003727.1:1913147-1975997 GCA_013397555.1 Urocynchramus pylzowi | reverse complement strand
GGAGCGGCCGGGCCGGGGGAGGCGGCGCGGGGGGCGCGGGGCCGCGCGGCGGGCGGTGCCCATCCATGGATCCGGGAGATGCCCGCAGAGACGCGTCTCGCTCCTGTGCGTCCCTCTGAGGGAGGTGTCGGGGTTCAGGTGATCCTCAGTGCTGGCGTCGGAGGGACTAGAATAGAAAGTGATATAATCAGTTTCTTGGGGATGGGTGCTCTTTTTGACGAACCACTTAACCGCTGTGCTGAACATCTGCGCAGGTGGCTGCAGTTGCTACAGTTTTGTTTTTTAAGGGCTAATCAACTTCTAATTCTTTTTAGAAAATATACTAATAGTTAGATATAACTCTTTCATTAAAATGCGCTGAATGCTCCCCTTTAATGATCACAGCTGTAATAATATTTCTTTGCTATGTGTTATTCTGGAGTGCCATGTTTGTTTTGGAGGGCGCAAACGTGATTCAGACTCAGGTGAATATAAACAAAATGTCTTAAGATTACAGCTGCTTCTTGGAAAGAGAGATTTGGGTTGAGTATGGTTAATCTATATGCAGTTGATGTGCTTTTAGTGTAACAGATGCACAGCTGTGCAAGGCAACACACCTGTCAAGCTCATACAGGTGTGCCTTAGCTGAAAGGGATGCAGGTTTTGCTCCACTGAGTTTAGCATCTTCGTCATCATACTTAAGGACTTACTTTCAGGATGAGTTACTGTATAGAAAAGATGGCTAGTCCCAAATGTCTAGGCCTCGTGTGGCTCATACAGCGTGACTGGCTCGTGAATGGCATACAACTAAGACAGGATATTAGAAGTTGATGTTTCAAATTTATTTTTTGAGCAGCCCGAAAAGAGGAAAATCACCAAACACATATTTAACACAGGAAGTATTAGCATACCTGTAGAAATAGCTATAAAGGCTTTGAAAGTACCTTGTTTCCTGTGGTCTGGTGGAGAAACTCTAAATATGCATCTTGTAGCTCACAACTAACCATCACCTCTTGTTAGTGCCAGTGTGTGGAAATTGCTGAATTGACTGTTTAATGTTTATGAAGAGTAAAGTTCAGGCAGCATTCTTTTCCCCTGGTATAATATTAAGAAATCTCATCAAGACAGTAGTAGCTGGCTGTAAAATGTTATAGTGCTTTGATAATTGGAATGGGGAGACTACATCTGCTCCTGCTAATTTCAGGACGGTCTCTGCTGGACCTCAAAGCCTTTGTTTTCTGTACTGGTGGATTTAAGCCTCATGGTTAAATAACAGTGCAAATGTTATCAAGAAGTTTGAACTGCTCAAATATGCTGCAGTTGTAGTTACACTCTTCCAGTTCTTGAATTTGAACTTTGATGTTGGTTTCATGATGGGAATTAGAAACAGTTGGAATTGCATAAGCAAGACGGGCAGAATACAGTGTCAAACTATGTTGTTTATTTCTTCTTGACTCTTGAACACACTTTGGGGCTGGTGGCTTTTTGAAAGATAATAGCACAGAGTTTCTTAGGCAGTGAACTTTAGACTCAGTCTACTGACTTCTGCTCATGGTTAGTCACACTGAGAGAGCTGCTGAATGTCTGGAGAGGACCAGCTCCACAGAAGCCCTGAAGATGGAAATTGATGTTCAGGGTCTCTGGTACCCAAATACTGCTGTCAATTTGGCTTAAATGCTCACATGGATGTGGAAGCTGAGTTGGGCTCACAATACCACTGTTAGACTGTTTACAAATCATTTGGCTAAGACACCTGTAGACACTTTTCAACACAATTGCTGAGTGTAGTTCCTTAGACCAAGTGAGTACCTAATCATCTGTGATGGAGCCAAATGTGGTCCTGGGGAAAAATGGATAATTGTTACTTAACTTAAGAACCTGCAAAGTAGAATTGAACAGATTGCCTTAGTCTGCCTGTACTTTTGTCTGTGATGTTTAGCATCAGGAAGGAAGGCCTGATTGCAGTGGCTGGCATGAGAGAGGTGAGGGTAAAATGGAAACACCAAACCAGTTCAGAGATCCTGATCTGGGTACACTACCTACACATGCTTGTGTGGTCTTCCCTCCCAAATCTTCACCTGACTAGTGCTGTCACTAATTTGATGGAGTAAAAACTGTGAGAAACACAGCAGAATTTATGGAACACAGCTTCTGAGATTGGCTGTCTTGAAAGAGGCTAGTAAAGGGCCATTTAAATCTCATCTGTTGGTGGTGAGAGTAGTCAAGCATTTAAAGGAAGATAAAAGAAAGTAAAATCAGGAAAACCTTGTACTAAGTCAGTGTAGCAGTGGAATCTGGAGAGGTTGTGGAGTCTCCATTCTTGGAGGATTCTTGAAAAACTTCTGAGGCCTCAGAGTGTTGACTGGACAAAGCTGTAGCTGACCTCATCTAGCGTTGGCAGTTTTCCTGCTGGTGTAAGAGAGGTCAGACCAGATGACCTGCAGAGGAACCTTCCAAGCAGCAGTTGCGTGATAGCTCTTCTGAGGAAATGCCCGTGGGGAAGAATGGCTGGCAATTTGCAAGGAAATTTCCAAAGGTTATTTGTGGGTTGAGATGATAAATGTGAGAGCAGCAAGTTGCAGAACTGCTGCTGTGTGGGATCTGCCCAAAGAGAAGAGAGCAGGAGCTCATTCAGTGAGAGCTGTGCATGTTGGCGGGGGAAGGCGAGAGCAGTGTGCCAGCATGCTGAGCTCTCCAGGGGAGCTGGAGCCCTTCCTCTTGGCTCAGAGTGTAACCCAGGGCTGAAGGAAAGGCAAAGACTTGGAGTACTTGATACACTGTGTATGTTACTTTTTGCAGTTTGTTCCTTTTGATTGTTTATTGAAAACAGTTGGAGAACAAATGCTTGCATTTCCCTTGAGGTGAGTTGAGACACACTAATATGTGAAAGTACATTGCAGAGATTTGCAAAATCCTGCATCAGTATAAAGGAAAGCTGAAAATTTCAAGTTTATTTTCTCCATGTGGTTCTATGGATGCATGTAATCATTGTGGACACATCGAGGATTAGCGTAGTAAAATTGATGAAAAATCCATTTGGATTGATGGAAAATCCTGTATAAATAGATGGATTTTTTTTTCCCATGGAATTTGCTGCATAGTTTTTTGGTATCCTAGCATTTTCTTATTAGTCCTTGAAAGCTGATTATTAGCCCGTAGCAGATGTTACAGGCTCTCATTTGATTGCAGTTGAAAAATATATTTCTAATAATGGATTAATACTGCCAGGAACAGTGTATTCTAAAAGTGGTATACACAGTGCATCTTTAAGTGTTAAATTATGCCTCTGCATTCTGTATCTCACCATAATAACACCTATCCCCAAAGAGACCGCTGCTGAAATGTCAACAAAATTACCAGAATGAGCAAGGAGGGAGAAGCTGAAAGCAGCGGTATTTTGTCTTGTATTAAGCTTTATGTGGTGCCCACTTGTAGAAGTGATAAAGCCCGTGAAGAGCAGTTACTGTAATAGCCCATTACCACCTGTCCTCCCACTGTGAACGGGGCTGTTCTGGAGCGTGATTAGAGGTGGCTGAGTGGGAGTTTGCAGAGCATGATGGAGTTTTCCCACAAGGAAAACGGGAGGATGTGCCAGGGTGTGTCAGATACATTTAATTTGCATGTTAATTCTGTCCAGCCCAAATGTATTTTGAGCTGGACTTGGGATATTTGAACCAAAAACCTGTTACACAACTTGTTAAGGAGAGAAAGTCTCCAGTGTCTCAAGGACTAAGGACACTTAAGTACAGTTTTGCTCTGTAGAGGCTCATAGGCCATGTAAATAGGTGTTCTTGGGCCCAGCAAAGGCATTTTGCTGCCCAGCCCTCAGATTAATCCCATTTAATTTAGCAGTTCAGCAAACTTTGGTGTGTTTTCTCTTAATTTGTCCCATAACTCACATAACCTGCCTTAGGGGCCCCCAGCTGATTTAGCTGTTAAA
This sequence comes from Urocynchramus pylzowi, assembly GCA_013397555.1. Lineage (NCBI taxonomy): Eukaryota > Metazoa > Chordata > Aves > Passeriformes > Fringillidae > Urocynchramus > Urocynchramus pylzowi. Next base: position 1,972,078 of record VZRH01003727.1, on the reverse strand, counting down.
ATTTGCCATCAGGTTGTACTTTGCTGCATGCTGATATTTTAGGGAAATGCTGGAAGAATGGATGCACATGCACATAAGAAAATGTATTTGGAGAAACTGCAAAATGCATTTAGTTTATGTGTTTATAAACACTAACTGTGTAATAGTTCAGTATAACTTTTAAATAGTTGTTTGCCTTGTCAGTATTCAGATAAGAATGGGATCAAGGTTAGTTTTGGTACCAAAGGCTACATACTGAGCTGAATTAGGTATGTTTTGGGCGTCAGAACTGATGATACTGCATACTTTCATAAAGAACTGTTGCAGTGCTGACAGAAGTAAGTTTTAAGTTTTCGTGGATTTCATGATCATTTTCTTTTGTTGTATTTTAAGGCAGTGTAGCATCATGAACTTCAGCACCCTTTGGCAGTTGTTCCCCAAGCCGTGTTTGTACTTGGAGTGCAACAGTCTTATTTCTTAATAATGCATAAGCTTTCTTACAGAGATGACACAAAATGTGGTAGGCTGTTCTTTGCTGTCACTGACAGCTGTGAATTTATTTTTCCCCCATGGTGCCAAGCTCCCAGCTTGAATTAGGAGTTAGCTACTCTTCTTTGAAGGTTGGTTCTTGTCAATTTATACAAGATTGACCCAGAGTGTTACTTTATCTTACAGGGAGAATGAAGTATTTCAAAGGTGTTTGTGTTTCAAATAAGTCATTACATTCATAGGAAAGAGGTTGACAGGAATCTGTTTCTCAGTTTTTAAAAGCAAAGTACAAATAGAACATTAAATTGAGGAATCTTAGGCTTGACTGAATAAGGGAGTAGTAGTTAAGTCTTGGAGTGTGTACTTCCTGCAGCTTTGGATCCAGAATGGGTGTACAAAATCAGAATAGGTGTCTGGTCTGGGTGGAAAGCTTCAAAGGTTCCCTGAAGAACCCATGGAAAAGGAAAACACTTCAGCCTTTGTGCTTGTATTGGCACAAACAAGACATGTACTGTAATTATTTCATTTGGCATATAAAGACCTTATATGATAAGATATAAGTAACCTTAAGACTGCTGCCAGTGACTGTGTACAGCACGAACTTGAGAAGTGCAGATGCAAGAGAATGAGGCTTCCCAGTGTATCTCTAAAGATGATTAAGGTTTAAATAACAAGCAGCAGCCACACCAGCTTGGGTTTTCTTACTCAGCAGAACTGCTCCATCATTACATGACCACAGCACTCTTCCCTTGCGGGAAGTCTTTTCTAATTGCAGGAAGCAGCTCTAGGGAATTCTTTTAAAGATCATGGTTTTTTTTAAATTCTGTGCAGGTTGCCCCTCAGAGCTGTCTTCACAGCATGTACTGAGCAATCTGTTGCTTTATTGCAAGGGCTTCTGGTTGCTGTGTCTAGGTAGGGACCACAGTGGCTCCTGGCAGAGCTGGGGAGTGAAAGAAAATCTGGATTTGTAATTAAGGAGGTTGTATGTTATGGTACTCCACTTGGTGTCCTGAAGATAGTTAAATTTGGTGTGAAGTATCACATTAAACACCATATGGGTTTTGACTTCCCAGTTAGTGTTCTACTTCACATATCTGTCTCTTCTTGGATAGTAAAGATCTGTATTTTGTGTATTCTTAAGTAGAGCCTGGCATGACTTCCTAAAAGCAGAATGTGTGGTTTTGAAAGAGTTTTATGTAGTTTATGCAAGGCAGTTGGGCTTGTTAAATAAAAAGCTGGATTCTTACTTTTCCTTTTTTCAAATTGTTGCTGACCACTGCAGAGAGGAGCTGAACTTTGAAAAGTTGGGCCCTGGATTTATTCTGTGAATAGCAGTTAAATTCTCAGCAAGGAATATCTCTGAGCTGTGCATCACTTTTTTTGTGGAATATTCCTGGGAATAACAATCAAGAGGAAGAGCTGAAAAAATCTTTTAATTATCTAATCCTCACAGAGCTGTGGAAAAAAGTCCAGCTTTAGTGCAGGGGAATTGACTCTCCTTATGGATTGAAGCTGTGGAATGATGGTTACAGTTGTGCAAGTCTTTGAACCTAATATCTGCAGATACTGTAAGCTTGAAAAAAAGATTGTGTAATTGGCATTGGCCTCATCCAGACATGCTATTGTAAATGTGACTGCTGAAAGGATCAAGCTGATGTCTGGGGCTAGTTTTTTCTAAAGGTTTTGCTGCTGGCATTCTGTTCCTAAGTCTCTCAGAGAAGCCTGACCCACAAATGTAAGTATAAAAATACATTTTGTAGCGACATTTACGTATCCCTGCATCCAGATGTGATGGATCCTGAGCCAAGATCTACCCTAAGCAAGCCGGCAGCAGTAAGAGAACACACGAGGTTTCCATGTTGTGTCCATGTACATCCAGTTACATTCAAATTCGGTAGAATCAGTGTATTTCTGTTATTTAAGGACAGCTCAGGCATGGATAAATCTTGTATCTTTGCAGTCCCAACTGATTGTGCCCTCACCATTTGTGTGTATGTGGATCCCCTTCTGTGTTTGGAGAACAAAATGGCTTTCATTTTCCTGGCTGCACTTGTAATAAAATCCATATAAATCAATTAAGAGTGGCTTCCATGCACAAGAATCCTTGTGTAACACCTTCTTGCTGGTATAAGGACTAAGTTAACAGTATGTGGGCCCAGGTGCTTGTCAGAACTCCTCCACCTTGCAAATGAAACTTGAGCAATGTACTTGCCAGTCAAATCATGACAAATTTTCAATAGAAAAATGTAAAACTTCCTGGGGTTTGTCACAGGTGAAAACTGACCTATTTCTTCAGTTTCAAAGTCTGTAAGTGGCTGTTATGATCACTCAGTTAACCCAGAAAACTGATCTTGTACAGCATGATCCCATTTTTCAGGAAAAAATGTGTTCCCATCTAAATTATGGAATAAACGTACAGTTCAGCTGTTCTTGTTTTTACTTGGTGTACAAGATCCATAAACCTTAAGACTTACAGAGGCGTGACTAATGCTGTATTTGCAAAGGCCTTTTGGAACATTTAACTTGGGATGAAGTGGATCTTCTGACAAACAGGCATGACTTGCACCAAATCATCCTTAAACTCATCACATGAACTTTCAGCTGTTTCCCCCTCTTTCCTGTTTTGGAGGACAAGATCTCAGTTATTCACTAGGTAGAATCCAGGTAGTGCTTGGGTTGGGGTGTCCTAGGTAAATTCTGCATGGGTTGGATTGACTCCTGCAGACATGTTCTGGTCTGCTGGGTGAATCAACTGTCCTTCTTCAGTCTTGTTCTTGTGACACCATTCATGGCAAGAGGTTGAAACTTGGTGAGGTCACTTAATAAATCCTCAGCTAATTGTGGCCAAACAGTAAGATGACAAATTTTCATGTGTCCAGAGTCTCAGGGTAAAGAAGGCTGGCATGCAGTCACAAACTCAATTAATGTGTGTCTTTATGCTTAGTCTTATGCTTAACCCTCAGTTTTATAGAAAAGATACCAGGTTTATAGAATTTCATTTCCACTTCAAGCTAGATTTTGCTCCCAGAATTTACCTTTGTATTTAAACTTAGTTTTTCAAGGTAAAATGACCAATTAAATTTTTTTTTGTTAATATCTGATAATATTCTCTTGATACCAATTTCTGAAAGTTGAGGCATCATCGAAATTTCTTTTCTTCTTAACTTTAGCACTCAATAAATGAATTGACACACAGCTAGCCTTGCCTAAATGCATTACAATATTTTGGTAGGTCATTCTTCTCAAGCATAGATCCCACTGGTAATGTAAATACAGTGTCATTGCATCTTGCTCATGATAAGCATATTAACATCTTTCTGGTTTTGTTCCTGAGTTTCATGCTTCTGTAAGATATAAATTACATCTGAAGAGATAAATTGGAATGCTAAAAAAGAAAAAGAAAAGAGGAGGCAAAACCAAGCAAGTTGCAGTGTCAGTTAGGAAATAGAATATGAGCTTCCCAGCTGGATATCCAGGATCCTTTTTAAACCGATTCTGGGAAATGACAGTGGGAAAGCTCTCAGTTGAAGATGTTGTCTTTGCTGTAGGATTTCTAAGTATCTGTTTCATTGCACTTAGTTAGGAATATTTATTGATACAGGCATGTTCAAATGTTGGTCCTGCATGTCATAGACAAAATCCCTTTTAGGAACCGCAGTCATCCCACATAAGGGACGGAGGCGAAGCCCTTTTGGTTTAGTGTTGTTATTTTGTAGTACAGAAATTCCCCCTTCCAAGCCAAGGTACCAAAAAAAAGAAAAGAAACCAAAAAATGGAAACTAAATTCTGTAATATTCATTTTCTCTTTGCTTGCACTTTTTAATAGGACATTTTGTCATCCCTTTAACTTCAAGAGATAGAATTTTGGCATCTTAACTGTGTCAAGTTTTAAAGTGCATGCAAATAAATTTCCTCTCAACAACCACATTATGTGAAGGACTGTTAGAGGAGGAGTACCTGGGCTGCCCCTGTTGTCAGCTGTGATGTGTAACCTGCTTTCTTCAAGTGTGCATTGCAGTCTTTGTGCTGAACTACATCAGAGCTGTTGTTTTAGAAGTAAAGGTTATTTTAATCCTTTGTTCTCAATTAAAAAAAAAAAAAGTGGGTTGGTTTATGAGTTGGTCTGAAAGATAGGGCATAGTTTGGGGAGTTTTTAGTTGAGCTTTCTTAGCACCTTATAGCATTTAAATGTGTAGAGTTGCTCATTTTCCCATTTTTACATGAGGCCAGAGAGACATTTAAGGTCAGGAAATTGAAATGAGCGCTAGTTCTTTTTTTCCTGTGAGGTTGTTGTTAATGTCTGTCTTGTTGAAAAGTACAGCCCGGGTCAGTCTTAAGCTCCATGTGTGGTTCTCCCTCTTCCACAAACCTAACGGCTCATTCTTGTGTCTTCACAGCTTTCCCATGGTTTGGCATGGACATTGGGGGAACGTTGGTCAAACTTGCCTATTTTGAACCTATTGACATCACTGCAGAGGAGGAGCAGGAGGAGGTGGAAAGCCTGAAGAGCATCCGCAAATACCTGACTTCCAACGTCGCCTACGGATCCACTGGCATCCGGGATGTCCACCTGGAGCTGAAAGACTTAACGATTTTTGCTCGAAGAGGAAACTTGCACTTTATTCGGTTCCCAACTCATGATTTGCCTACCTTTATCCAAATGGGAAGAAACAAAAACTTCTCAACACTACACACGGTGCTCTGTGCCACCGGCGGTGGCGCCTACAAGTTCGAGGAAGACTTTCGCACAGTAGGTAGCCTGGCTTGCCTCTGCTTGAAGCTGATGCTAAAAGCATTGCTGCTGATGGGTTAAAATAACCATCAGTGTTTTGAAAAACTGTGGAGAGCTCTGATATTTTTTGGTACTAATTGTATTAAGTATAGTGAGGAGTTACAGCCTTCCTGGAATCCACAGCACCTGTTAATTGTCTTTCTGCTTTATGAGAGAACGGCAGCTTAAATATCACGTGCAGAACTATGGAAGAGCTGTAGAGAGCCTTAAGCCCTGCAGAATTTCTCACCTGTGGTTTTCCTGTGTTCCTTGGAGTGTTAATGAAGTTGCAAGGATAGTTAGTACAATGCCTAACTATCCTTGGAGTGTTAATGAAGTTGCAAGGATAGTTAGTACAATGCCATTGAGCTTTTTATGTGCTGATATCTTAGAAATTACTGTTTTGACTTGTAAGATGGGGGAGGAACCCAACAAACTTTGAACAGATTTTCAGATATGAGTTCCACCGAGATGACACTCAGTGGGGCCTCTAGGGTATTTGATGACTTTTTTATTGATTTAAATTGATGAAAAATGTTAATTTTTCAATGGAGTAACGTCTTAGTGTCTCAAAAGTGATCTTTGAGCTTACCAAAGCAGATACTTACACTGTCTCTCTCCTGTTGATTCAGGTCTGAGATCTGGATTTACACTCAGATTAACTTGCTATATAAGCTTATATATTCAGAATTTAGGTCTGAATTCTTTGTTGGCTTTATAGTGGTGTTGAAATTCCTGAACTAGTCACGTGAGATAGCTTCTTAAAGTTGGGCAGTACAAATTTAGTCATAAAGTTGTAGCACATTTGTGCAATGTTAGAACATGTTGCCACAGTCTTTTTTTCTTTCTTAACACAGATTGGAAACCTCCAGCTGCACAAACTGGATGAGCTTGACTGCCTTGTCAAAGGCTTATTGTACATAGACTCTGTCAGCTTCAATGGCCAGGCAGAGTGCTATTATTTTGAAAATGCCTCAGATCCCGAGAGATGCCAAAAGATGCCTTTTAACCTGGATGATCCATACCCATTGCTGGTTGTTAACATTGGTTCAGGAGTCAGTATTTTGTCAGTCCATTCCAAAGACAACTATAAAAGAGTAACTGGAACAAGGTAATTTAAAAACCTACGTTGGAGTTGTTACTCTAAGGGGCAATGACACAAGGGTCTTTCATGTGAGGAAATGCTGTTTGAAAGCAACTGGTTTTCTCTGTCCTTAGTCTAGGTGGAGGGACCTTTCTTGGGTTATGCAGTTTGCTGACAGGCTGTGAAAGTTTTGAAGAAGCTCTGGAAATGGCATCCAAAGGAGACAGCACACATGCTGACAAGCTGGTTCGGGATATTTATGGAGGAGACTATGAAAGATTTGGTTTACCAGGATGGGCTGTAGCATCCAGGTAAGCAGGAGTCTGTGGATTCTTCTATTGGTTTTTGGAGCTTCAAAAACAAGACTTAAAGTATTCATGCAGAGAGAACTGCTTTTTTGCAAGGTTTTATTGTAGTCAAGTTACATTTTTATCCTAAAAGCATATATCTTCAGCTTTCCTGCTGGTTTAAAGCCATGTGCAAGTGCAGGTGCCTGCTAGGTCAATATTGAAGAAACCTCCTGAGGTATTTCATGCACAGCTTTGTGTGAGTCAGAGGGAACATGAGGTGATAGCAGGAGCAGCAGGAACAGATTGCAGAGGTGGTGTGCTGTAACCCAGCAGGCACTTGAACACCACTCAGGCACTCCCTCCAGTGAGATGGGGGAGAGAACTGGGAGGAAAAAAATAAAACTGGTGGGTTGAGATAAAGAGTGTTTAACAGGACAGAAATGGAACAGAACAGAATGGTCTCCTCCCTCCTCCTTGTGCACCCACATGGTGCTCGCTGGTGGGGTTGCAGTGAGGGCATAAAAGGCCTTGACTGCTCAGCAATAACAAAAACATCCCTGTGTTATCAACAGTTTCCAGCACAAATCCAAAACACAGCTCCATAGTAGCTACAATGAAGAGAATTAACTATCCCAGCTAAAACCAGCACACAGCTACTAGGAAGAAAATTAACTTTGTCCCTGTCAAAATCAGTACAAGAGAGGGAAAAAAAGTACCAATTTCTTTTTATATTTCCTAGAGTCTTTTAGTAGAGCCATTGTCTAGAGGAAGGGTGAGTGGGAGATGGCTTTTGTGTTGCTCTTACAGTGGAGCAATTCCTAATTTTTTTTGGAAATGTGGTTGTCACTACAGACACCTGATGTAATGTTTTAACTACTTTTCTCACTGAAGAGGGCTGTTGAACACAAACAGTTTGCACCATGAGAATGTCATTGTCATCAACAGAGGACTTTTGTCATAGCTGCACACATTTCCATTGGGGAATATTATTGATGATATTACAGCTTTACTGCTCTTACAAAAGATAAGAAAAATAAACTCTGCAAGCGAAACTGTTATGTACATAATAGTGTTGGTGAAATCTTTGCTGTTATTCCATAGGGAGTCATAATTCATGGCAACTTAATTGTTCTCCTTCTCCAGCCACCTGAGTCCTCTTGAGAGCCCATGTGCCGAGAGGTTTTCATATGTGTGAACTTTACACTTCAGTCAATAACGTTTTAACTTGCTTTATGTTGGTACTTTCTGTTCTCATTTGCTTTTTAAGATCCTTAAGAGCTTTAATGGCTTTTTGAGTTTTAGAATAATCAGGATTCTTGCTCTCCAAACTGACTTCGATCTGTCTCAGAGTCCTTGGTGGTAAAATATCACACATAGCTATGGATTCTTGTCTTTTCATTTTTGCTGTGCATGGTAAGGGGAGTGCCCTTCTGATCCAGGAAATTTTATTTTGTCAGTGTTCATTTTGTTTCAGAGGGTTGTGTTCCATCATAAAATTGTTCAATTCATGGTTTTCTTCTACTTTGAGAATAGAAGAATGAATAGGTATTTATGAGAAATGAAGCATGAAGTGAAAGATTACCAATCAAGCAGTGACTTAATTTACAGTGACTAGATTTGCAGAGTAGTCTTCTGTGAAGAATAAAACTGTTTTACTGTAGGTGGTTCTTCATGGAAGTCAACAATCTGAACAAAAATACTTTGCTGGGGGGCTGTTATTGTAACACAATTGACTGTTTCCTGTGAAGGAATAAATAAGGTGTAGTGTCAAATTGCTGTATTTAATACAGACTTCAAAAGTGAGTTCCTCAAAGAGCAAACATGAGAAATAGGTTTTGTTACAGCATAAAGAAATCCATTCTGAAATTATTTCAAATACACACGAATCACTTTGTAACTCATGGCCATTTCTCCTGTTCTAGTTTTGGGAATATGATCTACAAAGAGAAGAGGGAGTCTGTCAGTAAAGAAGATCTCGCTAGAGCCATATTGGTCACCATCACCAATAACATCGGCTCTATTGCCCGGATGTGTGCAGTAAATGAGGTAAAACCTGACAAGGAAATGATCTATCTACAGCTCTCTTCTTTGTCTTCACATGAAATGACTGCTAAAATGGTGTATAATTTAAAATCCTATAATACATTCTCAAATGAAATGTGGAAATGCATGTAGTGGCTTTGAGCTGGGCCTGCAGTCACCCTGCTTTAGCAAGGGGACTTCAAGTCCTTCATCACAACATCCCGTGCTTACCTGCAGGCAAAGATATCCTTGTCCCACTTCTCCAGAGATAGTCAAAATATTCTGAAGCAATTCCTAGTACTTTAACCACAGAACAGTTAGGGTTGCACAGGACTCTCCTGGAGATTATGTAGTCCAACTCCCCTGCCAAGGCAGGGTCACCTAGGGAATGCATCCAGTCCTGAGACTTGGACTCAGAGACAAACTGTGGACTCTGTGCTTGGAGGTTTCAAAATACGTGACTTGAGCAACTGCAGCATTTAAGCTGCTGAAAGTCCTGCTTTAAGCAGTGCATAATGATGGCCTCCAGCAGTTTCTCCAAGCTGAAATTATCCTCTGATCAAAGCCTTGTTTCTAGATAAACATTATTTTTAATTTTTTCCAGCTCTTGAGACTTTAAAATTGCTTTGACGCCTCTGATCTTGCTGGTTGATACAGAGAAGGTTTCCTGCCATCTTCTATTTCTCAAAGTTCAAAAAAGAACCAGTATGTGTTCAGTATTAGTGTGGACAGCCAAGAAGCTGTGGAAGTATTCTATGCCTAAATTCAGTATTTAGGGATAGAAGACATGAGTGTCTGAGCAGCAGGGATTTCTTCCTTCATTATCAAAAAACTTGGGATCAAATGAGGTTTAGTAACAGCTTTCTTGGAGAGCACTATGGGTAACTGAATTTAGAGTTCTACGTAAAGTCTTTACATGTGATTGTCTCAGAAGTACCAACAGCCCTGTTAGCTAGAGTAATCCTTCTTTTGGTTAGCAGCCAGATTAATGATATTTCCTGGTTTTAGTATTGTAACTTCTCCCTCAGTTTCATTATCGTTCTCTCATGTCTGTCTTGGAGAAGGAAGGTAATTTTGTGAGTGTTAATTTTGGCTTTTTGCTTTATGGCAAAGCTTAATAGCAAAATAGTTAAAATGAAGGTGAAGTTGAAAGTACATTTTATATGTCTTAGGCAAATTGTGCAATTTATATTTAAGGGTGGGAGTAAATGAGGACAAATCAGAACTTGTAAACTGCACAAACTACCTTTATTCCGAGGGGTTTTTGGTCTAATTCCAGCTATGTCACAGAACTGCAAACCATAAGAAAAAGCTAATAGGGATACACAAATTAGTACCTTGAACTGATGTCTAAAGATGAAATAAATGTAATTATTTTGACTTCTTGCAGTAGAGCAGAATTATGTTTTTGTGTCTTAACTATGTGTCTACTTTGTCTTCACTGGGAACTAATCAAGATGGTTAAAAAACAGTTGCATATTAGGCATTAGACTACAGGTTGAATTGTCACATTAGTTATTCTAATAACTTGGAAATGATAATTTATTTAATGCAATTAAGTGCTTTTTAAAGCACTGTGCTAAGGACTAACACAATTACATTTTCTTTGGTTCTTCCTCTCAGGTCGTTAAACCAGTGTTTAATGTTTTCACTTAGTGCTGGATTTACTTCAGTTAATGGGGAATATTAAATGATTTTCACTTTTTTACATTTGACTGGATTAAAATTCACAGCTCACTTGTAGTATTCAAGTACTCTTAGTGTGGTGTCAGGCTGAGGTATACTGAGGGCTGAAGATGAAAGGAACATCTGTCATGTCTTACTGCCTTCGGCTTCTTTACAGTGCTGCCTTGTTGCATATGGATCAAGCAGCATTGTACAGGGCTATGAAGGCATTGAGTCTTCTCTACCAAACAGTACTATCTTTCATTTTATTTCTTTCTTAGCTGGGTTCTTTCTTTGGTGTAATTGCTGAAAATGCTCGCTTAATTTGAAACACAAATGCTACTTGTCTGTAAATTAAGTCCTTTAATTCTCGAGGGTTGCACCGTTTTTCCTTTTCCCCAAGTATTCTGTGTTTTAAATTTTGGAGCCATGTTTTAATTGTGAGTTGTTTGTTTTTTTGGTGGTTTTTTCCTTGCTTGAGACAGTCTTCTCTTTCATAGCTTAATTTTTCAAAGCTGTGTTAAACAGTGAAAAGACTTAATCCTTTGCTGTTTTTCTTTGTTTTTCTTTTTTTTTTTTTTTTTTTAGAAAATAAACAGAGTTGTGTTTGTTGGCAACTTCTTACGTGTGAATACTTTGTCAATGAAGCTTCTTGCATATGCACTGGATTACTGGTCAAAAGGTCAGCTGAAGGCCTTGTTCCTAGAACATGAGGTATGCTGTGGCTCATTTATCTGTGTGTACTGTTTCACCATAAATCAGAAATGCCTCTATTGAGTAGCTCTCATGTGTGATATCCTGAGGCACCGAGTGCTCAGTAAATATTAGAAATAAGAGGAGGTTTGTCTTGCTGAATTGGTTATCTGGGAGGAGTTTTCTGCCAGGGAAGTACTTCAGTCACTTTGGGGTATCTCAGTCCATGCTGTGGATCTCTGGAGAGGGACAGGAAAATGTTAAAGTCTGTGCTAAGGGTCACTCACCAGTCTTCCTTGGGTTTGGGTGGAAACAACAGTAAGAATTGTGTTTTGAAGAGTGCAGAAATGTAAAGCTTGGCCCTTTGAAACACTTCCATTGTTCTCAGCTGAGCTTGAGCAATGTCTTGAAAGTCGAGACTGCTTTGACAAGGCCTGTTTTCATTCCACAACAGACCCTTTAGAGCTGTTGTAATGATTTTATGCTTTGAGAATAACCTGCTTTTGGGCAGCTTCTGCCATCTAGATCAGTATGCAGTGCTGAGAGCTTTGACCTGTTTTGGTTAAAATACAGGCAATCAGTATTAGTTACAGGTGCAGCAGTTGCTGACTTGCAGCTTCTGGTCAGTGGGTTGGGAATTTTTGTTCTCAGTTTCTTGGTCTTGAAAATATTACAGCATTCCATCTGTTCCATTCAGTTGATTCTCACAACTCTTCCTTTATTGCTTATCCCAAGACTGACAGTCTGTCCTAATGGCTACAGTAACAGTGGAATGGTTCCTTGTTAGTTCTACCCTCTTCAGATTTTTCTTTTCAAATTTAAACTCTTACATTTGCTCAAGTGTATATTCTAAACACTTGAATACTTCTTAGTTATAGGGAGGGGGAAGATTTCACTCCACAGGGGAAAAATAATTCAGCATGAGAACGTGGTTCTTTGCATGCAGGTAGATAGACAGTCCAAAAGTGTGATGTGTGGATATAGTTTGAGGAATTTTTCAATTTTACTTTAGGAATAATGTTGCTATGGGTATTGAAGATGTTTTAGCAAGCAAAAGATGCAGCTTATCTAGGAAGAAAAAACCAAACCTGATTTCCATGCTTTAGGAGTCACTGAAACCTGTCTTAGAGGTCCTGCAGGGTATGGTGAGGCTTGGCAGGAAACCTCCTAAAGTCAAGCTAGGATAAGAAGGATAAAATGTTTATTTCACAAAGCCTTACATAATTACTGTGAAATACCATATATTAAAAATGTAGAGTGTTCTTTCTATAGAATTGATCCATCAGATGATTGTTGTCATGTTGTCACTAAAATGTGATTACTGCAAAATTTAATACCCTACTTAAATTTGATTTTTCTTTTTCCAGGGATACTTTGGAGCTGTTGGTGCTCTTCTTGGGCTGCCAAATTTCAGTTGAGATACCAGATGTCACTACACTGAACAATTTTCAACCTGAATGACACTTGTTTATGTCGATGGGAATTAAATCTGGGGAGGGGAGAAGAAAATAGCTGATTTTCTGTAACTCTTTTTAAGAAGTGATTAAGCTACTGAGTGTTGCTGTTGTAAGGAACGGGGTTTCATTCTGCTGGGCACTGGCAGGTGAACTGGTTTTGGCTGTTATTTATGTTCTTTGGTACGTGTAGCCAGTAGTGAACTTCTAATATGCAATACATCCTCTGAAAACAACTTTCCAGAAATTCCAGAAGAAAAAAGCCAAACCCTTAAGTGCTCAGGATGCAAATATTGCAGGTTTATTCCCAAGGTTTTAGGCCCATCAGTTTATATATATAATTGATGACTGAAAAATTATTTTCATTAGTTATACTGTTATTATGAGCACAAGTTTTATGTGTACTTGCAGAAAACAAAAGACATCAAGGTACTATTGACAAGATGAGGAAACTGTAGACAATTGCTTCCCACACTAAACACAGTAATTATTCTATTTTTTATGTGTAATGGAAATAATATTAATGCTTTAATTTACAGTGGAAAGAATAAAAACACAAAGAATCAGCCAAAGCAGCAGATTAAGCAGTTGATATTTTGAAGGTTTCATGAAGATATCTTAATTTATTGGAAGATTCAGCTGGTATTTTGGGAAGATTCTTCTGTCTTTGACTGGATTTAGAAACGAGTTCAGTGATTAATGAAGGCAGGTTTTGGGTTATTTTTAAAATTTTTTTAAAATTTTTTTTTTTTTTGAGGACATGACTTCCAAAATGCCTTCTGGATTACCTTTTTTTTTTTTCTTCATAAGTTCTGCCATCATGAATCATCATTTGTAAAGGTACCCTAAAGCCTGAGAGAATTGAAGAAATCCTTATAGAATAGACTAATTATGGGACCTCATAATTCTGATGCTTTGGCTTATTTCTGTAGAGGTTTGGAAAAATTTTTGCCCCGTCCTGCTGATTTGAAGTTGTGATTTCCCTGTAATTTTGTAAGAGTTGAGCAGAATTCAAGCAGATGTTGAAGTTGAAAGGTTACTTTTGGATTTGGAAGTTTGTTTTTGGAAGTTGAGGACAGCATCAGAGTTTGTATTGCAGCAGCAAATGGACCAATATTTAATGCACTTGCAATATGGAACCATTCATCAAATTGTGGCCTTGGGATAAAATCCATACTCTGGAACTGATTTTTGGGGTTTTCTGTAGACTTTTAAAATTTACAGTTGTGATTATTACAATAACTTTAGTCCTGAAGCCAGGGCATGAGATCTTAAACTTACAGGACTATTATACAGTCAGTAGCTATATGACTTTTTGTGGACTAAAGCTACCCAATTTTGTGATATTTTCCTGTAAAATTTATTTCCTGTAAGTGCATGAGGAGCAGCCAGACTCAAACACATCCATATCTCGGGGTTTAAGGTTTTTAAAACTGATTGCTCAAGTATTCCACAGCATGGCTGTGTTGTATTTACAGATACATCCCCCTTGTGTTAGAAACCCTTGTGCTATTTTCAGTCTTCTCTTTCTCAAAATTCAAAGCCCCAAACTAACATCATAGGTTTTTGCTTTTAAAATTTTCTGTGGTCCTTTAAGAGTACAGTACCTTAGAGTAGGCAACTCATTAAGTGCAATGCTAATCACAAATGCAGTTCCATTTATTGTTGCTTTTCCTGGTACTTGTACTACATTTCCATTGTGCTTGCTTTGATGTTTCACTATAGACATGAACAATTGAAAATTACACTCACAGTTTAGCTGATGTAATGCTAAATCAGAGCACTTCAGAAAATAAGTGAATACAGTTTTTCTAGAATGTCTTTATAAATGCTGTAAACTGTTCCTTTTGAGTGAGGATTGACTATCAAAAGTAATCTTTATTTGGTTATAAAACTGTAAAAACTTAATTTTCTGAATGTTCTGGCAGCCTGCTGAAAATTTTGCAAACTAACTGCATATTTTACTTGCAAAGGGTGCTTTAGGAGACATACTACAGCTCCATTAGAAACAGTTCCTTTAGTCCATGTTTATTGCTACTTCATTTGTGATACTCAGAATCCTCTTGAAGCAGTAGTTAGAAGCTACTTGTACATTTAACCAAAAGCACATATAGAAGATGATTACCTAATACCAATAGTTCATTAAACCAATGGAAGTTGATGTGACCTAACATACATTTTTTAAGTAAACTGTACAGAGTTACACAATAAGCAAATGGAGTAATTCTTGAATAGCTGTACTGTATAGAAACTACTGTGAGAATCAAAAAGTATGCCCTACCTCTGTTTTATTTCCCTTGAGCTTCTAAAAAAATTGGCTTCCTGTTGCTAATTTTATCAGCACAATTGTTACTTCATTACAAGAGCAACCACAGCAGTTGTCAAGCCCTACTGTAAAGCCCAGGGGTCCTGTGTTTAAGCCACATCTTTGGGTTTCATCTCATTTTCTGTCAGCTTAGAACTTGTTACTAGAGTCTCCAAAGATTGACTCTACCACCAGGAGAAATGATAGGCATCACAAACAGTTGCAAGATAAGCCTTAATGTCTTTTCTTCTAAATTCTCTTGTAAACAGGTTGAAAAGGCTTGTTTCTTTTATATGAGTCACTGAAGTAAGTTGCTTTTTCCTGATCTAGTCTGTTTTTACTTTCACCCTTGCCATTTCTTTTCCTCAGAGCTAATTGGTTGAAGCAGGTTTAGGGTGAATTGATTCAGTGTGATGTACTACAGTAGAGAAAATTTGGGATTTTCTCAGGACTACTGTTGTCTTCTCAAGTGGAAGCACTGTCTAGAGGAAAGTTGTGTGATAGTTCTTGAAAGTAAAATGTAAGATCCATTTTGAATGTGTAATCATTTACAGCTCAGTCAACCATGTGAGTGCCTTTTAATTTTTTCATATAATGCCAATTTTATGGTACTGGGACTTTATCCATGAGGTTTCCTAACCAATATACTTACCAGAGAGTTGGAAGGTAATTTTATTGGCCGTGGAGATGATCCCTTTAATCCAGTGTAGCAGGAGATACCGGGAAAAAATCATCTGATTAATGGCTTCCTATCCCTGTAGCCCTTAGTTTTGGGGTAAGGATTTTGCTTTTGTTGGTCTTATCCCTCCAGCTTGGTCCTTTCAAGTATTATGCAGAGTTTTATTGTATCATTATCTCCCTAAAAATCATGCAAGTTTATAATGAGATAAGTACTGTTTATTTCTGGGTAGAGAAGTTCAATCTTAGGTGAAGTTATTCCAAGCTATTAAACATAACCACTTTGACCTTTCTAAGTCTACTTAGGTAATTGCAGTTTGAATGAAAGAGGAACTCTTACAATATATCTTGAATATTTAACAGGCTGGAGTTAAAACATCCTCAGTGTTCTTTACTGAACTGAGCAGAGGTTTAAATACAAACAAATTTTAATTCTTTTTAGTAAAGTCTCAATACATTTAGGAGTTCAGAGAGAAGCTGCAGTGATGCACCCTGTGTCTTAGTTTGCTCATGATTTCCAAAGTGTGTTCAGGTGTCTGCCCTGCCTTTTGAAGATGTTTATCTCCCTCCAGCACTTGTGAGATTCTACCAACAGGTGCTCATAATTGAGAATTACAGGGTGGAAAGAAGAGGGACCAACCACATTGTCCCACTTCACCTCAGCTGTGTATTCAAAAGCTCTGACTTCTCCTGATGGATCATCTGCTCCTTCGGTGGGACTGTGACATTCCTGCTTGCACTTGAGTTGGTATAGATGCAAGGTGCCTTTAAGGCCTGTAATACTTTTTGTCTCTACCCAATACAGGTTTTCAGGAAACACCTGCTTCCAGATCAGTTGAAATAACTTCTCATTTCTAAGTATTTCAGAATAGCAATGGGGTTTTAACGTTTGGAACTAATTAAAGAGTCTTTTATCTAGAGGAGATCTCTGCTAGATAAAGATCAGATGGTGTCTTTCACATCGAGTCAGTAATTTTCATTTATGAATAATTTTGCAGTTAACCTGTTTTTAAAAATCACTTTCATTGTTGATATTCTGAATACCACTGTAATCCTGAGGAAGCAGTGACTTCAGAGCAGAGGTGAAGGTCAGTGTGGCTCTGTTGAGCTAGTTCTGGTCAGTTCTAGTTATAACAAGACTAATTCTTTCCCTTGTCACTTCTTTTTTTCTTATCTACATCTTTTTATGTAGGCTTAAAAACCATGCAGAGGTTTGCTGAGGTTAAAAATGAACAGGCATCTGTGGGTCAGGTTGGAAATGTTTGAGCAAGGCCTGCAGGTCCCAGTGCAGGGCTGGGGACACACAGTTTCTGTTTGGGTGTGGTGATTTCTTCACTTCCCATTAATGCACAGTCAGAGCTGGTGGGTTTCACAATCACTGTGAATAAAATGGGAGAATTTAGTCCTCAGACATGAACATAGGAGATTAAAAAAATGCATTTCCACAGTGTAGAAGGATAATTCCTGCGTAAAAGGAAGAATTATCTTCTTTAAAGTTCTACTGATGTATTCCAAAATACATCCACCAGTATTTTGTCAACTGTGGTAAAATTAGTAATTCTCTAATGTAACAGAAGTTGGAAATAAGCCTGTTTCATTGGTTTCATTTACATCACACATGGAAAGCATATTAAGTATTCTTAAAAACACACTTTGGAAAACATCTCAGATAATGCCGTAATATGTCTGTAATTATTAATGTGCTAATGGAATATGTTTGAGCAATCTCAGTTTGCATAACTGAGTGTCAAATCCTGCTCACTCTGTAGTTACTTCAGTAAATCATTCTTTTAAACTAATGAGCAAGATTTGGCCTCAAGGTCTTCTGCCTGGGGAGCACAGTAATGCTACTTTGCATATTCCTGCTGGTGCTAAATCATTTGTTAAAAATAAAGATTCTAAATAGAAATTGTAAATAAAATATTTATGGCCTGGTCCTTTTGACAGATTTAAATTTTATCATTTGCCAATACATTTTGGCCTTATTTTGAGTTTCCCTTTTGGGTCTGGTTTTTTTTTGACTGTGTGGACTGTGTGTGTTAATGTGGCAAGTCCTTGGCAGGTGTGGCTTCCCGTGCTGCTTTATGTGAGGCCCGTGGCACATTAGGAGACAGATGAGTTTTCATAGCTGGATTTCCATGTTATCCTTCATCTTGTTGTGTTACTGTAGCTGTTTGCACAAATTTATGTCAAGTAGAACACAATTGGCATTTGTTCTCTGCTAAAACTTCCAAGAATGTCAGCCACTACTGAAAGTGTTTAGGAAAGCTGTTGAAAAGTCAGAAATACCCATTTAAAGTAATTTTAAAATCTAAATGTGCTAATTAGTGTTGCCTATAAAATGAACTGGAATATAGTGTGCTGGTTGCTAATCTTTGCTATAAATTGCTGACATTTCACAATTCACATTTCTGGCATCAGTTTAAGAAATTGTAAATACAGGCTTTGGGAGGAGGTGTATGAGTTTCAGATTGTGCATTATGAAAGACTAGTGAATTAGTATTTTGAGACATTCAATTACAACACCTAGAACATGAAAATTAATGTGTTTGTGTTAGGGTATAGAGGGCTTTAGATAACCTGCACTTTTACATTCTTGAGTTTTGGCATTTTAACAAACAAACATTTAATTTTACATTTACTGTCTCATCATATGCAGGCCTTGTAATCACCAGATGCTGTCTTCAAGTATTTGTTTTAGTTAGCAAAGCAGAGAGGCAAATTTGTAACTTGTAAAGCCTGGTAGGATGGAAGTTCTCTGAAGAGCCATTTGGTTAAGTTGCCTTATTATATTACATTGCACTCATGGTATGTCTCTGCTTTCTTGTTTACTGTTCAGACACTGAAGATGTGATGTAAAAATATGTGCTACAAATTTTTCATCATAAATTACTCATGAATACCTTTGTGTCACCTGTTAAACAGCTCTTGTAAATGATGCCTTCATGCCATCTGTAATACAGCTCTTGTAAATTGTTTAAATTATTTTTCTTTTTATAGATTCTCAATATTGAATGTACAGATTAGATCCCTTTAATATGTCACTGAGTAATTTGATTTGGGCCCAAATATGGACAATGCTGTAATTCATCCCATCAAAACTGTAAATAATTCTTTACTGCTTGTTTGCATGAGTGAAGTTTGGATTTCATTTGCTTTGTCATAAAACAACTCCTCTGTCATGGGCCTACTTTTTACAGTTTATTTTCCTGGATTTATTGCCATTTGTTCTGTACGAATGTTGAAACAGTACTTTGTCTTTTCCTAATAAATAATTTGAGATTGTTCATTGTTGGCCTGCATTTGTGGGTTTTGTGGGAGGGATTTCTGGGTGTGTTCCTTTCCTTTATCATCGTAAATTTCTGCAGCATTTGATACTGGCGGTTGTTGCAGACTATCTTTAACTAAGGCAACGTGACTGCTGTGGTTTCATGCTCTTTTCTTCCTCTCATAAGCTGATAATTCACAGCTCTTGGGTTCAGGTGCTGTTTTCTGAAACACTGGATGTGCTAAACTGGTTTGCAGTGTTGAAGAGTGAAGTGTGCTGGGGAAGCACTGGAAGCTTTCCCCTTCCAAATCCACTTGGGAGCACCTGCTGCTCCCTGCACATGGAGGGGGAGCTGTGTCATGTTTTACTGAATAAAATACTTCATGTGCAAAGTGCAGCCCACTATATAAACTAACTACTCCTCTCTTGGAATTTCCCTTTGCTTATGTTTTGGAATGCCAAATGTCATCCTGAGGTTGTCCTAACTGGATCCCACAGGGCAGGAAGTTGAGAGGAGGGGAGTGTGTGCCACAGCAGCATCCTGGCAGTGCAGCTTGTGACAAGCTTGCTGTGGCAAAGATGGTCCTTCAGGGTTCTCTGCAAATATTTTAGCCATCCAAACCACAAAGCTTTGCTTTAAACCACCAGAAATGAAAACTCCTTCCTGTGTTGTATCTCCAATGAGGTCTGCACCACAGTGATGCTTTTTAGGGAAACACAAATTCTTTACAAGTTTAGGGAGTTCAGAATTGTTCAGTGTGCTTTTTTTTAATGCAGAAATACCTCGTGGAGGGAATTGCAGTAGCCTTTTGTGGAAGCTGGTTTGCATTTCAGCTGGGGTCCTTAACTGCTTCTGGTGCAGCCCATGTGCAAGCTGAGAGGACAGGATTAACTTTCAGCTTCATTTACTTCTTAGCTAGTGATCTGATTTTTTTTTTAAGAAGTTTGTATGAAACAAATGACTTCCTCTTACTGTAAGACTACTCAAGCCAGCTGTATTTGAATTTTTGTTGGACTCAAGAAATGCAAACCTCTAATTTAACAATACTTGTAACTTCCCTGTTTTTAGAAATACAGATTAAAAATTAAGTATTTTTAATTAATAATTAAATCCTGGAGTGGAACTCCCTGCTCTAAAGGCCTGTCTGTCTATCTACAGGTGTTCAATAAGTATATCCACTTTGTGCCATTTTGGGGTACAGTACAGAAGTGTCAGGAAGTACCAGGGTTGGCTCTGCTGTGCCGTTCCTAGGCTGGAGGGAGCAGGCAGATGTCAACCAAAATCTGCAGATTTGTGGGTGCTTGTCAGCTTGGAGAGCCTGTGCAATCCCTGACTGATGTGTATTCTCACTTTCCTGCAGGGGCTGTGTTAAATGGATCAAAGGTTGAGTCCTTCATAACCCAGATGTGTCCAGATATGTAAATTACTGAGCTGCCTCTAACAAAATCTCTTCATGCACTTTTTATACCCCAGGCTTTGGGCTGGTTTGTGGAGAGTTACTGACACCATTTGATAGCAGACAATAAAACTTCCCAGGGAAAATCCCCTTGTTGGGTGCACAAGGGTTTGCAGCAGTAATTTGAGGCAAAGGCATCTCTTTTCAGGTCCTGGAGAGCTGCACAGGGTGTGGGCAGTGCTGCTGGACATCTCCCTCCCTGCTTTCCACCCACTTGCTGTTTCTCCTTTGTCCCCTGGTTAGGCAGAGATTTCAGGGAAGGGTTTGCCCTTCAAGAAAGGCACATTGCTGAGCTGCTGGTGTGCACAAACACCTGGGAGCAGAGCACAGAAGGATAATGGGGGAAAAGTACAACCCAGACCACCACTGAAGCCCCCACATGCTTTGTAAATTGATACCAGGGGAATTGCAAGTGTGCAGTACCTGATAAACTGATCTCTTTTCTGGCCATTTCTGGGGTATTTAACGGCAGCCACTTTTTAAGACCTTCACCATCCCCTGGAAACCAATGCTGTCCACCACTGCCTTTCCCAAGTCCACTGTGACCCACAGGCAGGGCCAGAGGTGCAGTTTTAGGCTGAGGCAACATCAGGAAAGGTGATGAATTCCAAGAGCCTGAGACCTTTTGCCTCTAAAAGGGACCAGCTGATCTTTCCAGCCTCTGCAGCCATCGTTTGCATGAGGTGCTGCTGACAGCTGGGGGCTGCTCTCTCAGCTTTGCCCAATTAATCTGTTTACCTCTGGGTAAACACCCCAGCTATTCAGGTATTTTTGGGTGTTTGTCAGCTCAAACTGAGACTTGCATGAGACAGGAAAACACTTTGGTCCTGAAGTTCTCATATCCTTTAAGGATTAGGGTTTGATTCTGCTACCACAGGAAAACAGACAACACAGAGAAGGATAGAGTGAGAAAAAACCTTCAGACAAATATACTCAGTCCTGCTACAGGGCAGTTGTAAAAAATGTGTTCCAGCTCCCACCAGGAATGTGTTAGAGATGTTATAAGCATCTTTCACACCAAATACTGCTGCTCTTTGCTCTGAAGGGTGAGAATGGGACCTCTGGGGATCTTATAAGAGGGGTGTGATTTCAAGTTCTCCATTTTCAGCTGCTTTTCTCCCTCACACTGGGACCTTGAAGAGGGGCAGAGATGCCAATGCAAACAGCTCTGCTGCCAGACCAAGAGAGAAGCTTTAGGCAAACATTGCAGCATGCAGGAGGCTCCCTGAGCTCACAGATATGGTTACAAAACACTCCACAGCATGTTCCAGCCTCAGACATTAATGTGGTATTTATTTTAGGCTGATTGGTGACAGTTCACTGGCTGTGGTTGCACTTCAGCTCCATGTCCATTTCCTCTGTAACAACTAACAAACCCAAGATTAATCTTGACACGAAAATAACTGCTCATTTTCCCCCCAAGGCTCTACAGGCACTATAGGCTCTGCCCCAGAGCCATGATTCCCCCCATATTTTATCTGGGATCTATTTGGGTGGGTGGGAGTCCCCTCTTGCCTGTAGCCCAGGACAGTGACACTGGATGCTGCCCCCATATGGTTTTGTATCACACAGATGTGGCACCTGGGGACACGGCTTAGTGATGGGCTTGGGAGTGCTGGGTCAGTGGTTGGACTTGATAATCCAGAGGCACATGTATTTCTAATTTAGCTGCCTCTAGCACATCTGCTAGAAGAAATCTAACCATAGGTGTTAAAAATATACAGCGATCCAGCACAACCCAGGATGCTTTTTGTGAGACCTACATCACCCTTACTGTTACCCTTTGGTGCCCTTTTTCAAGTCTGCATCTCCTTACCATCATCTCCATTTTTTATTTTATGTGCTGACCATCAGAGGCATTTCAACTTTGACCAAAACACATTTTTGAAAGCAAACTCTCACATCAAAACTGGGGGGGGGTGTTTAACCAGTCTAGTAAACACACATGACTCCTAATAATCCCCCCAGCTCTCCTAGAGTTTTCTTGCTTTTGCTTCTAGGGTTTTCATCACCTTTGCAGGTAGTGATCAATACTGGGGACATGGGCCTGCAAGTGTGTGATGCTGACTGAAACTGAATCCAGGCTGGTCAGCTGCAGGTGCTGCTTGTGAGGCTCCCTGCAGCACACCAGGTCCCTTTGAGTCACCAGCTCCTCCACAAATGTCCCTGTAACTTCCAGGGAGAATTATTAAATAAATTGTGCAAAAAAAATACTCAAAGTTTCTTGATAAGCAGGAGTTGGATTGTGTTAATCCAAGTAATGTGTTTGCAAAAGCAGTCACAGCTCTAGCCCCAGTTCTAGAGTTGTGTCTGAAAACTTGCATGTCCCTTGGCTGTACTTGCAGGGGTTGTTGTGGCTCTTCTGGAGCAAGGGAATCCCAATTTGCCTTGATCCCCACCTTAGAGACAACCCGTTATTAATGCTGAATTCTGCACCTCTGGTTTGTTGCAGCTGGGCTTTGCTGAAAGGCAGAAGCCACTGAAGAACTGAACCTATCTCAGGACCATTCTAAGGTTATTTTCAAATCTATATTTGCTAAGTTTTATCCAACCTAGACAGTACTCTGGGCCAGCTGCTTGATCTGGGAGCATTTCCAAGGACACTGGGGTTGGAGCATGCCTGGGGTGTGCCCCCAGCCTGCAGCCCAGAGCAGCTGAGGGCACAGGGGGGCTGCCCCTTGCCCTGGCCCTGGGGAACCTTTCCCACCTCCACAGGGCTGGTGCAGACATCCCTGCTCATTAATGATCCAGCAGCACCTTGGGTTTCTTCTGGGGCAGGCTGGGGCATCCTGCAGGCTGGGTGAGCACAGATGACCTGTGCTGCTGCTCGTGTTCCTGCTGGCAGCAAGCCCTGCACAGCCCCAGGGGAAACAGCTCCAGAGGAAAGGCTGACCCTCTGCTCCTGGAAGGGGGATCTGGCTCAGACATTACCTTCAACACCACCTTTGCTCATGAGAGGCAAAGGTGGGTTTCACACTTCGTGGGCTCTTGTGCCTAGGACGTGCTCAAAACCATGTTACAATGCAATTTGATGGCACAGCAAGGCTTTGGGTCACTCCTCACTATATTTAATTAACACATCACTGGTCTCTAGTCACTGTAATTATTGGAACATATTTTTTTGAATCAGAGTGTGTCAACTAATTACCATGATAAACATCACACTTGGAGTCTCCTTCCCAGTTGCTGCAGCTCATGATGATGGCAAGTGTTGCTGGAGTAAAAAAAAATTCCAGCATTTTTAGAGAGATTTCCTAACAGCCCTTTCAACAGATACGAAACTAGACATGTTGAAGTAACACTTGTCACTTACATGTTTGTTTGAAATATGATTCTCATTTAGAGTATCATTCACTATTTCATTCAGATGCCTGTGTTCCCTGAAGAAATATGAGAGTGCTGTCCTGTCCTCTCCAGCTCCCACGCCTACAACAACAGAATTTTATTCAAAGGGAGTATCTCTTTCAGACTCTAACAATGTGCTGCTTGGCTCTTCATCCTCTGTCTTCAGAGACGTGATCCTCTTGAGCTGCCAATTTTTAGCCTGGTATATGCTTATAAATGCA
Organism: Urocynchramus pylzowi; assembly: GCA_013397555.1. NCBI lineage: Eukaryota > Metazoa > Chordata > Aves > Passeriformes > Fringillidae > Urocynchramus > Urocynchramus pylzowi. Next base: position 1,948,357 of record VZRH01003727.1, on the reverse strand, counting down.
TCGTTCTGAGACTCTGAACACTGAAGTGTGTTGGGGTTTTTTTGCACAATATTTTCCTTTGAGAGGATTTCATGGGAAACTGAGTGCATCTTATTTTAAAAATAAAATCACTCCTTCAGCTCTGGACTCTTCCTTGCTATTTGGCTATGGATAATATTTGTGTAGATCACTGGAAAACATGCCTTCATTCTTAAAACATTATTTTACAATCCCTTTGTATTAAACAGGTGCTGGGGTTTGTTTGTCAGGTGACCCCCTCATGCCTTCATGGAGCAGCTCTGCAGGGCAGAGCCTCTCCCCAGTGTGTCACCAGCCATTCCTGCAGGGCAGAGCTGCTGCTCTGGGGCTGCTGAGCACTACATCAGTTTATCATTGCTGGCTGCAGCTGCTCCTGAAAGCCAGCAAAGCCTGAGTGCCTGCAGCACTGCATTTTTGGGCTTGGCAGGACACAAATGCCAGTGCTCACCAGGGCTGTTATCTCGGATCTGGCCCCACTGGAGCCCGGAGCCACTCTCAGCAGCCTCCACGGTGCCCTCAGAGCCAGGCTGTGCACACAGGTGTGGTGTGTACATGGGCCAGCTGCTCCTGCTGGGACTAAAACACCCCTGGGTGCCCCCTGTGCCTGGGCCAGCTGTGCTTCTGTCACACACAAGGAGATCTTTGTGCCATGGTGCCACTAAAGCCCTTGTGAGCCTGCCAGATGTGTGTAAAGGGCAGAGGAGATGTGCTGGGCTTTGGTAACCCTGGGCACCTCCCCTCCCCACAAACCCTGCCCTTGGCAGGGTGATGATGAAATCAACCTGCTCCAACAGGTTTTCATTAATGACTGAGCTTTAACAGAATCTTCCCTAAGCCTCTCATTGTTCCCACAAAACCTGGTCCTTTTAAGTCGTCTATTGCCACCTTCAGCCCCGCTGCTGTCACTGATGTGGCTCTGTGTTCCCTCAGCACCTCCCAGAGCTAATACCTTTCCTTCTAGGGCAGCAGCTCCTGCTCACGGCCAGAGCTTCTGTTCTCACCACTTACTCCTCGTGGCAGAGCTGGAGGAAGTGCCTCCAGCTGGTGCTTACATCCAAATGTTTGCTCTAGCATGTTCCCACTAGGCTGCCTCAACAGCAAAATATTGAGTTCAGTGCACTCTCACTACTTGATGTTTTTATCGTTTAAGGCTTGAGACAACTTGTAAATGCTTAAAATAGCGTGAAAATCCCTGTGCTGGCACAGGCTCCCAGCCTTATTGGAAGGCTGTCTGCTGTTCTCCTGGTGTGGAAGTTTCATATGTTCCAGAGAACAGTTATGGAAGACCAACATTTTCAATAAGCAAGGCTATGTGGCAGTTAGCATTTAAAAGGAAATCCATAGCTTAAGGGTGTCAGAATAACAAGCTGATTTAAAAATCAGAATTGATGAGCAACCAGGTGCCCATAAATGAGCACCTTGGCTGCAGAGTGTTCCATTATCGATCACCATCGATTTCCACAATTTTTAAAGGTATTAAAAAGTGTCATTAAAATGACACTCTTTTTTTGTATAAACTACAAATAGCTGCACTATTTCCAGGTTCTGCATGTTCCTGGAACGTAATATGTAATGTAAACTTTCCTGAGTGAAGGAAGGAGGAAGCAGGGGTACAGGAGTGTTTGCTCCCTGCAGCTCAGCTGTGGAAGCTCATCCTGGGGCAGGGAGATGAGCCTTGGCAAGCTCTTCTCACACAGACAGGCTGAGCCCACCCCTCACTTTATCAGCCCTGGCTTGGGCCTGTCCAGCAGCTTCTGCTCCAGGCTGTGTGTTCCTCAGGGGAAAGCTAAAGCAGGTCCCTGCTGGGAGCTCCTCCCTGCACAGGTACCAAACTGGCAGGGTTGTGTCTGCAGCCCTGGTTCTCACTCCCTGAGCCCTGCAGGGCTCTCCCCCTTGCCAACAAGGAGCCTGTGTCTGCTTGGGAGGCAAGGGAAGGGTGACTGTGAGCCCCAGTCTGCCCTGCCAGGACCCTGGGTGAGGTACCACAGCTCCCACAGCCTCTCTGCTGCTGCTGCTGCTGCTGCCTGCCCTCTCTGCTCTGGTGGTTTTGGGAAGCAGTGCATCCAAAACAGGATTAGCCTGGAGAAAAGGAGAGACAGAGGTGATCTTCTCACCCTCTACAACTCCCTGAAAGGTGGTTGCAGCCAGGTGGGGTTGGTCTCTTTCTCCAGGCAGCACTGACAGAACCAGAGGACACAAGCTGCATCAAGGGAATATAGGTTGGATATTAGGAAAAAGTTTTTTACAGAAAGGGTAATAAAGTTCTGGAATGGCCTGCCCAGGGAGGTGGTGGAGTCACCATCCCTGGATGTGTTTAAAACAAGCCTGGATGTGGCACTGGGTGCCAGGGTTTAGTTGAGGTGTTGGGCCATGGGTTGGACTCAATGATCTTTAAGGTATCTTCCAACCTGGTGATTCTGTGATTCTGTGAGTTCTGTGAATTCTGTGACACATGGAGCAGTCAGGTGGCTGCAGTCCCCCAGCCCTGTCCCACCACCCAGAGCCTGCCCAGAGGGTGGGAAGTGCCAGCCCCTGTGAGACAGTGTGAGGCTGGTCCCTCACAAGGGACAGAGGACTTGCCCAAGAAAATATCTGCCAATGTACCTGTCTGCAGTCACACAGCACTGCTTGTCCTGCCTTGTATAAATAACCTTAAAATCTTGGTTGAAAACTCCTGCAGAGCAGGGAAGAAGTGACCTCTGTGTTGCTATTTGTAACAGGAATGTGGCTGGGGCTGAGAGACCTGGGCTGCTTTTACCACTGTGGGGTTGTAGCTGGGGCTTTGGACAGCAGACAGCAGGCCTGCTCTGAGAGTGGGCATTAACTGGGGATATCTGACCGAGTTACAGCCTCCCTCTGCCAGGGAAAGCTCTCCCTTGGCACGGCCTCTCCTGGGAAATGATGGCTTTAGCTGCTAGACTAGAGGGGAAAGAAATCTCTCATGTTGATTTCTAGCAGCTGAAGTGGCCAAATTCTGCATGTAAAGAAAAATCAGAAATGCCTTTTCCTGCAGACTTTCAGCACGTTCTGCCATGGCAGAAACACAGGAGAGCCCTGGGCTCGCTCTAACAGCGTGCCATGAGTGCTGCCAGAGGCCTTTGGCTCACTGATAAGCTGCTTATCTTCAAGCCATCCATTTTTACTTTACTCTGAATAAATACTCCTCTGTGCTGGCTAATAAAGATGTCTTTTTGGGCAAAAGAATGACTCGAGTTCAACCTTAGCTGTTAAGGTTGTTCTTTATCTTTTTTTAACAGTAAGCACATGATCATACACTCCTTTAAATCTCCCTGGGAGAGAGTGGCAGTATCCAAACACATGGTTACCAGCTGCAGCCAGCAGTTAAAACATCACACCCACGGTCTCTTCAGGTGCAGATGAAATCCAGATGCCCAAACACTCGAGTTGTCCACAAGGGAAATGCTAAATTGTGCATAAAACCAGTTGGTTTATGGCCTTTAATGCTATGGACATATTCAGATGATTTTTGCAGGAACCCTAAAGACTAGTTGCTAGCTTTTTTTTTTTTTTTTTCTTTTTTTAAAGTATGTTGTTTTACCATTCTGGATAATTAAAAATGCCAACACTGCTGAAACGCTTCTGCTGAGGGAGGATGTTTGCTTCATCTTGAAATGGCCTGATGTTTCGGGAAATGTTTCGGGCCTCACAGGAGTCCCAAGGCGGAGATGTGAGTGTGAGAAGCTTCTAGGAATGTGGAGCTCTTTGCTGCTTTTTCCTAGCACAGATTTATTTTTAGCACGCCTCATGTTTAAGGGCTGTGTCTGGGAAACAACAGGAGGTACTTTAACTCCTTTCTATGAACAGCCTGACTGCTCATTCTTGATTTTTTTGGCTTCATGAAACAGATTTTCTTCTTTACAGCTGCGATAGCTCCGTGAAATTGTAGGCGAGGGCCACAGACTCACTGGGCTCATCAGGTTAAAGTGAAATGAAGCAGGAGGAATTTGTGCTCTGAGAGGAACCTGACCTGAAGCTGGTCCTTGCTGACCCCCCATGCCAGGTGCCAGCTGGGACAGGCAGTAGCACATGCCCAGTGCCCAGCCCTGCCCCAGCACAGGGGAGAGCAGAGGCTGGGGAAAGCTGCCGTGGGAGGAGGCAGGTCAGCCCTGGCCATGTGCCTCTGGTGGCTCCTTCCTGCCCTCCCAAAGTCACACTCCCCACACTCACAGCACAAGGGTAACTGCACGGCCCTGGCACCAGGCTCACAGCAGAGCTCTGCAGGAGGCACAAAATGCATTTCACTGCTTTTGGAACCAAAATGCTCTGGGTTTTGTTAGCATAACTACAGTGGGAGGTGACACTAAAGGGATTAAGCATTTAGTGACCCAAAATGAACAAAAACGAGCATAATATTGTTACTTTGCTATCTCAATCCCAACTTTGCCTGGTGCTTTTCCCTTCCCCTGAGCAGCAGCCACATCCAAAGGCTGTGTGATGTCCCCAGCTGCCATGGCCCTGCCAGGGAGCTCTGCTTTGCCCTTATAGGGTTCAGCTTGTCCCCATGTCCCCCCATGTGGTTCACTGGGCACTGGGGTGGAAAATAGCCTCCTCCACATGTGTCTGTGCTCAGACCTCCACATTGGTGCTCAGGTGGCCATTTATGTAACTTTTCCAAACCTAAATGCCTTTGTCATGTTAAGCCTCATCCTTGTGAAAGTGTAATTCCCTGTGATGCATCCTGGATGTGGCCACGGATGTGTCACCCTGTGCAGGACAAGCTTCCTGCCCTGAGCACTTCCCAAGGGACAAGTCAAGGAGCAGTGGGGAATGGCTGCTTGCATGGCTGGATACTCCTGCAGTGATAGCTGGGGATTGCATTTGTCCAAATCCAAAGAACTTTTTGTAATGGAAGCATATCCTTAATGCTTTCTCCCCATCCTGATACTAACTTCAGGTGTTACAGAAAAAAAACAAACAGTCCTGCATGTCAGTTTGTTGTATCAAATGCATTTTGTGTGGGTGAGAGCTACCAGGTGTGCTCTGCAGGTCTCTGAGGAGGGGTCCTGGTCCCCCAGGACTCTGAGGAGGGGATGCTCAGTGCTGCAGCTCACAGCTCAGAGCAGCCACTGTGCCTGTCAGCCTTGGGTTTCCTTCCTCTGGGGGACATTAATTAAGTTGTCTTAATCAGGATGCAGGCTTGCAGCATCAGTCTCCAACATAAGGAATCAGCTTTAGGGATCCCAGGGTGCTCTCAGACCTCTCCTGGCTGCAGGATGAGCTTGGTGAGGAGCAGCCATGCAGCTGTGGGGGCTGGTGATGTACCAGCCGGGGTAGTGGTGAGTGTGTCAGGGACATGTGTGTGTCAGGGACATGGGACATGTGTGTGGCAGTGACATGTGTGTGGCAGTGACATGTGTGTGTCAGGGACATGTGTGTGTCAGGGACATGTGTGTGGCAGTGACAGCTGTGTGGCAGTGATGTGTGTGCTGGAGCAGCTTGGGAAGTGTCCTGTGTGCTGAACTCACCTCAGCACACACCACTGGAAGTTATTGCTGTGAGATACTGACCCAATCCTGCTGCCAGCACCAGAAGTGGTGGATGTGTGACATGTAACACCAGCTGCCACCTGCAACCACCTGCCTTTCAAGTCACCTCCCATTGATTGCTGCTCTTTTCCAGGACTGATTTTGCCAAGGAGCTTCACCAGTGCTGAGCTAGGAGTCAGGCTTTTTGTACACACACACTTCCACTGTAAGGATGTTTCATTCTCATACCCCATATGGGGAGAAAACCTAAATTTAATGGTTGCATGTGCTGGGAAGAACATGCTTGTGTGGGCACTATTTCCAGGCATGTAACTGAACAGGTAAGTGGCAGAGGATTTTTTATTCCCCCATTGCTGCTTAGAGAGTGGACAGCACAGGAAAGAAGTGCCTTTGGAGTGGAGTTTCTCTTTGGAGGATGTTTAATCCAAGTCCTTTCAAACAGAATGGTCTCTGCACAAAACGATCGCTCAGGTAAATCCCCTAACACAGGAGAAACCTCCTATCCTGCTTCTAGACCGAGCTGCTCCCTTCAAAATGAACCAAAATAAAAGCCCCAAGCCCAAGCACAGCCCGTGTGATGAGGAGCTGTGTGCAGACAGTTGACGCAGGGGCTGGGAATGCAGAGGTGCAGAGCTCCCGGGATGTGCGTGGCCTCTCTCCTCAGCTCCTTATTTATCCTCCCTGCCTGAGGAACAGCTGTGTTTACAGGAGGTGGGAGCTGAGCCTGGGCCGGGCTGTGCTCGGGGCTGGGACCTGCTGGGGGCTGCTGCCCTGCCTGCTCCTGCACAGCCATGGGCAGGAGCGACCTGCAGGCCTCTCCTGGGCTGGAGCTGTTCCAGCCCAGCTTCAGAGGCAGGAGCTGAGAGAGTGGATTTGCCTTGGTCCCGACCCGTGTGTGCAGTGCCAGGGCTGGGGAGTGCTGAGGATGAGGATGGCGGCGCGGGCGAGGCCCCACCTCAGGAGATGCCTCAGCGACCACCCCGGGGGCTCCACCAGCTGGGCCTGGGACGGCTTCTGGAGAACAGCCAGGGAAAAACGCCTTGCAGGTCAGTCCAAGGGCAGCTGTAACCCCACACTGCTGTGATTCAGGCATTGGGGCTATGGCCTTGATCAAGGAAGGAAAATACCTTTATTTTTTGGCTCTCCTTTAATGTTGCTGCATTTTCTGTCGCACCACAGAGCTGCCTTTGCCCAGGCCGCTTTTTCACTGGTGGGACCATGTGCGTGTTTTGAGCTGATGATTTGTACTCAGAGCTGGAAATGCTCAGATTTATACAGAATTACATTTTATACTTTTTGTTTTGCTGGAGTTTTGTAGACAGTTTAAAACGTGTGTCAAGTGTCAGTGTCAGTCAGCCACGCAGTGCCAACAACTGCAGTGCCCGATTCACTTTTAAACCTTCATTTTTGGTGCTTACAGAAACTTGTGAACTTGAACCTGCGTGGTTTTTCAGGAAGGCTTTCTAGGGTGTCAGAAATAATCCTTCTCTGTGTCCAGCCACCTTTCCCCAAGCCTTGCACCCCGAGCTCTCCAGCTGTGTGTTAGCATGGTAGGAGGTGGGCAGAGCAGACCCTGGGGCTGTGTGGGGATGGAGATGGCTGGGGGACAGTGAGGGGCTGTGCAGGGACCCCACTGTGAGCCCTGCACACAGGGCCTGAGCTGTTCCTGCTCTCGGGTGCTTGGTGCCCAGCAGGGATCTGGCAGCATCCCCGCCAGGGCAGGAGCAATAACTGCTCCAGTCACTGAAAATTCTAGATTCTTTTTCTTTCAAGCAGCTCAGCAGGCTGTGTACAGATCTTTCCTCCTGGGGCTTGTGTTCATCTCGTGGAGACAGGAGGTTTTGTAGTAGCATTTTGATTCTGGCCAGATGGGTGTCCCTCTCCGCATCCCTGAGAGAGAGTTCAAAATGAGTAAAGGTATTTCTCTTTTCCCTGAGCCCACATGCTCTTCACTTGTTATAAGCAGACCTTTCAGAGGTGCCAAGGGGCTGGATTGTTATTGTAAACATCCCTGTTCCTCTGTCAAAGCAAGAGCCAAGTTACCCTTTGGGCTGAGGCTGTCTTTCAGTTCTCAACTAGGATGGAGCAAAGAGGCTGTCAGATTAACTGGGGACTTTCCGTGGGGGAACAGGATGTTGGGAATTGCTTGTTTTACAAGATCTACAATTTTTGTGCCTCCAAGGTCCTCAAACCACTTTGAAAAGCCTAGATTTAATTTGAGTGTGCTGGTCATGCCTCTGGGCTTTTGTGCTGGGCTGAAGAGCAGCACAAACCCAGTCACTGCTGGCCTCTGTGGAGCCCATCCCACCAGAGCAGCACTACAACCCACTGGAAGCAGTGGGGGTTTCATCACATGTTGGTAGGGATGTGTTGGTCAGGAGGAGTGTCAGGCATAGCCATTACTGAGGAGCTGAGTCACACAAGTTCTGCCAGGGGGATGGTCTCTTTCTTCTGCAAAACAACAGCCAGAACTCAAATTGCAGCTCCTCGCTCCAGATGGTGTGGAGATGGCTCAGCACCATCAGGGAGCCTTTTGAGCTGGGCTGTGAGAAAGCAGCGTGGACATATTTTTATTAGTAGAAGGGACAGAGTTGTGGGTGATATTTGCCACCCTGCACCAGGTGCAGGAGCTGTGATACAGCTGCTTCTTGGTTTGCCACGCATTCTGTGAGGTGACAGGACACCAAATGCTGATGTGATTTGTGTGCACCAACTCCTGGAGGAGCTGGCAAAGGCTGGCTGCTTTTTTGACAACAACTGATGCCATTGCTCCTGGACTGCTGTCCTCAGCTCAAACATCCCAGTTCAGGAAAGAAATTGGTACAGTGGATAATGCTTCACTGGAGACTGCATAATAGATCCACCTGGTGGATCCCTGTGATTCCTTCTGGCCACGTGGTGTCCAGCAATGACTGAGGGGAGCAGCAGAAGCCTGTAGTGCTTCTGCACTGGTTGCCACTTGGGTGGGTGCTGAAACTCAGCACCCGAAGGAGCCCCAGAAGAGGGATGCCTTTAAAATTTACTAAATTTTTATTAAAGGAAATTTATCAAATGCTAATTAAAGGAAAGGCAGAATGATGATGTTTTCCTGGTGCTCCTTCTGGTTCTCTTTCCATCTCTGAAGCCATCCTTTGCCCTGGCCAAAGCCCTCCACGCTGCTGCCCAGATGGCTGCCAGCTGCCCCGCTGCCTGCATGGCTTGTGCTCCCTCACTGCAAGCTGCACACAAATGTACTGCTCAGTCTTTGTAAACAGGCTAAAAATACCGTGGTGCTGCTCCTCTGAGGGCCTGGGAGTTCAGAGAGGCTGGGAAGGAAGCCGGGGTCAGGCGGCCTCCAGGGAGCAGGCGTCACATGGAGGCACAGAGCCACGAGTGGGGCTGGCTGCAGAGAGATACAGCACATCAGCCACAGCACTGCTGTCCTGCTGTCCTGCTGTCCAGCTGTCCTGCTGTCCTGCCCGGGTGAGCCAGCAGTGCCAGGTCTCCTCAGATTAGTGTTCATGGTGTGCAAGCATGACAGATGCCACTTGGAATGCTCCAGGGCATTTGTGCTCCTCTTTTGAAGAGGAAATTTTGTCCTTTCTACTCAATTTCTGTGCTAGGTATTGTGGTGCAGGGACCAGTGTCCTGCAGAGTGCTGGCTTCTCCAGGCACTGCCACCCCAGTCAGCTGGGGTGACACCATCTGCTGGGCTCTTTGCTGAGGGTGCCCTGTGTGAGCCTTACGTCTCCATATCCTCTGGGAAAGGAAGTCAGAAAAGCCTGTTCCTTCAGACATCCTATTTCAGAAGGCATCAAAAGCTAATTTCTGTTCTCACCACACCCATGTACCTCGTTAAGGGATGTGACTATCCTAACCACACCCTGGTCAGTGACCAGGACCTGAATCTCAATGTCCCCCTCCAATGACACAGAAGCAGGTTCCAACCAGAAACCTCATCAGTGGTGGCAAATTTCAGTTTGAGACATATGTGTATTCTTATATTTTGCTTCATTAGTGCTTAACCCTGTTAGCTGATGTGAGGCTGTGTGGCACAGGGTGAATCAGCAATGATCACCAGTGCCCTGTCAGGCATCCTCTGTGTGCTGTGAGTGCTGAAAACACAGACCAGGGCCCAGCACTGGTCTGGTAGCAATGACAGCTGTGTCTCTGCTGCTGTACCCTATCTGCTTCCTCCATCTCTCCACTGTAATGTAAATGCAAGTGTGCCCTGTGGGAGCTGTGGCAGTGGGAGCCAGGCCTGGGCTGTGGGAGCTGCCTGGTGCTGGGCAGTTCAGCCACAGACAAAGAGGAGATTCATGCAGAGCTGAATAAATGCCTGTGATGGGCAATAACACCTTAAAGCCCAACCACAGCACCCTCCACCTGCCCCCAGGCCAAGGGAGCCCCAAGGCACACAGCACTCGGGTGAGCTGGTGTGAAGGTGGGTGCTGCCTTCCATGCACCCCCTGCCTGGAGTGCAGGGCCCGGCCACCTCGCCCCAGGGAGGGAAATTCAAACCATGCTCAGCTGCCTCTGCTCCAGACAGAATGAAAAAAAAAGTCTCTCCATAGAGACTTTGTTTAAAGAAAATAACCTTTGCTGTGCCAAAGGGTTTCAGTCTAAAAGACTTCTGGAGCAAAAGCACTGGATTTGACGTGTTTTCCCACCGCCTCTGGCAGAAGTGGAGCCGTGTCAGGGTGGTGTGTGCAGTGCAGCCCTCAGCAGTGCGTGTGCTGTGCACTGAGCTCACTCTGCTGGGCCGTGCTCCAGTTCCTCGAGGATTCCTCACTGATGTAACTGCAGTGCTTCCAGAACCCCGTGCGCTCCGTTCCCCTCCATCCTGCCACACATTCTGACCGTGGTGTCCTGTATTTCCCCTGCCAGTATTCCTTGGCGGGACCCATGCCACCCACACCTTTGGCACTTCCCAGCACGACCCCTGTGGCAGGCTCAGCTGCAGATGCTGATGAGAGATGGCAGTCGGAGAGGCTGCTGCTGAATTCCGAGGGGGAGAGAAAGGAAGCGGCGTGCCAGAGCCCCGGCGGGATGCGCAGAGCGGCTGCGAGGAGCTGTGACCGAGCTGCTCTTTCCCAGGGAGGATTCTCCACCCCGTCCTGGGTGGGATCTCAGCTGTCCTGCTTAAAGCCGAGCAGATGGGGTTGGAGTTCAGTTGCCCCAGGCAGGACTTGCTGGCTTGCAGGGACACAGGAGTAACTTCTGCACAGGACAGTGACCCGCTGCAGTTGCCTCTCCCCATGGAAGGTAGGAGGAGGTTTGTTTTCTTTCCTTGGTTACTCTATTTCTTTGAGTTTTTTAAACCAGCAATTAAACTATAATGTAATTAGCCAGAAAACAAGGCACGAACTCGGGAGGGAACGGCAAAGGTGTGGGTCTGGCTGTTCCCTCCTGGGATGTGCTGCTTCTCTTTGGGCTCAACAGAAATCTGGGATTAACAGAAAACAGAAAGTTTTTCCATTATATATTTTGTTTAAAATTTAAAAGAAAAAACTTAGTTTCTAAGAATTTTGAGGTCTAACACTTCAGCATCTGCAAGTCCCACCGTGGGCATTCGGTGGCACAGCACAGCTGTCCCTGGAGGGAGGCACTGGGGCAGAAGGGCCCTGCCTGGCACAGGTTTGTCCTCTGGAGGGGAGCAGCCACCCATCCTGCTGCCACCTGGCTGGCTCCAGCCCTGCTTCTCCCCAGGGAGCACCAGGACCCTCAGTGCTCCCACGGGAGTCTCATCCCTGCGGTGTGAGCACAGCCAGGGCAGGGAATGGCTTTCCCATAGGGACCAAGTGGGGTGGCAGGGCTGGGAAAACAGCAGCAGCAGGGACACTCTGTGGGGACAGCATGTCAGGCCTCCAGCATCAGAGGAGGTCTCCCTAAGCACTAATGCATTTTTCCTGAAAAGCAATAGCAGAAGTGATCTGTTTTCTGGGAGGAAGGAAGGCCAGAGGGGCCCTTTGGGGTGGGTGCCTGAGTCTGCAGCAGTGTGTGGCTGTCACCTAGCAAGAGCAGGGGCTGGAGAGGGACAGTGCTGCTGCTCCAGGCCTCCATGCTCAGCTGTGCTCCCACGTCCTTCCCGTGCCCCCCAGGGTGGTTTCTGTCTCAGCTGGTTCAACCCTCGGTTATCTCTTGCCTCATTCCTGCTGTGCCCAGATCCCTTTGCCAGGGCTGGAGCTCCCTGACAGCAGGAACTGGTGCCCCATGCTGAGGCAGTCCTGGCGTTTCTCTGGCCGTCAATTGGGCCAGCCCCAGCTCCTGTCTTTGCCAAAGGCTTGCTTTGTAATGCCAAAAAAATCCTACAGCAACTGCAACAGCTCTGTAGGAGGGTATTAAGCGTCTGCGTGTCAGAACGTGGCCTTTACTTTATTGCTTCATGTAAAACACTTTGTATTCTCTGGGCAGGAGAGGCAAGGGTTGCAGTGAATGTTTTCAGAAAGGGAATTAGTGTCATGTCCCTTCCCAGCAATGCTCCCCTGTCAGACAGACCCTGGTGAGGCTGCCCAGCCTCACCAGCAGCTCTGCTCTCACATGGATCTTGCACTGTTTGCCAGGACCACAACTGGGAATGGTACTGCATTTCTTGTCCTCTGCCTCTCTATAAAATAAATCAAGCTAAGTTTTCAACCCTCTGTTTGCTGATGCTCTCTGGCCAAGTTTCGAGTCAATTTATTTCTCATTGCTCTGCGTCACCCTGGCAATGTGCCGAGCATGAGAACTGGGGAGAAACACAATTAGTTTGCTGCATTTCAGGCCAGGGCTGAGCATCCTTCTGGTGGTTCACACAGGTCTCCCAGGCAGTAGTAGAGGTGTACTTTTTAAGGTAGAAAATTACTTGTGTTTTGGAAATGAATAAATTGTTGACATAAGCTAAGAGTCATGAGACAGGAATGGGTTGTGTTGCCAGGTATTCACCACAAGAGCATTCTGCCCTGGAGTGCTGCTGCTATGACACTGTGGGAAGTGACCAGAGGGGTGCTGGCTGGAGGTCAGGAAGGGCTGAGCCCCAGGGAAGAACCCTCCTTTAGCCATGACTGCTGTGCCATGGGCAGGCAGAAGCCACCATCCACCTGCTCTCTGTGGGCTCATTCCCTGGGGACAGCTGGCAGGAGCACCAGGCATGAACCCAGCCTGAGGTGGGCAGCAGGGCCAGCCAGGTCCCTGCAGTAGCCAGGGGGGCTGTGCAGTGCTGAGGAAGCTGCTGGGGGGCTGCTGGGGTCAGCACTTTTTGCTGGCAGCAAGGTCCCCCCTGTCCCCAGCACCAGCCCTGTGATCAGAGTGCTGTTAAGAAATGGGGAGGTGTTTCTGGGAGTGTTTTTGTGTGGGTTACTTTTCTTTTTGGTATAAATGTGCTGTTTCAGCTTCTGAAGTTCACTATTTCCAGGGTTCACACTTCCAGGGTTAACGTTATCTGACACCTGCCAAAAATCTGGCTCTCCAAAAAATCTGACACCTGCCAAAAACTGGTCCAGCAAGCCTTGTGCAGCAGGGGGCTGAGCACACACACTGCCTGCTGTTCCCATCCCTCCTCCACCTCATCCTGCTTCCCTCAATGCTCCTGGGAAAAGGCAGGTCCTGGAGCTGTTGGAAGGAATGCTTGTGTGGGAAGGGAACTTGGCTTCTCTGCTGAATAAATCATATAGAATCCATTTTGTGCATTAAACAAAGCTTTATGAAAGGCAGATACAAAGGAGGGGCCCTGCTGATGGCTCGGGAGGTTTTGCTGTGGTGCCTGACATCCTCTGGCACTGGAGCCTGGCCACCACTCGTAGGTCCCAGCCTGCTCAGAGACCTGAAGCACCTGAAGCAGGGTTGGTGCTGCCCACCCTGGTTCCAGCTTCCCAGGCTCTGACACTGCAGACTTTGCAGTGCTTTCCATCGTCCTCCCAGAGCAGGGGTTTGTGGGGGGCAGGTCTGTGGTGGGGGCTTGTGTGAAGAGGCTGGTGCTCATCACACAGATGTTTCCCACTTTCCTGCCCAGTTCTGAACTCTCACACAGGAATAAAGATCTTCTTGAAACGTGACCTTTTTTTTTCTCAGTTTTACTCCCCATATTTGGTATCTGTTTGTCCCTTCTTTCACAAAGCAGCCCAGTAATCAGATGACATCCCTGACTCATGCTGCCCAGGCGTGCATGATGAGGCCTTTCTACTTGTTAGGAAAAGCCTATTGATTTAGTTTCTGTATCATTATTCAGCTAATATGGAATATGTCACTGATGGTGGTGCATGAAATCGAATGGAGTCTGCAAAAAAGGGTGAAATATTAAATAAACCTTGCCAAAGGACGGGGAGGAGGTGGAGGTGAATGTGCAGGAAGGGTACAGGGTGCCCTGTCTGCTGCTCCACCTCTCTGATCTGTGTGCCCCTAGCTTCTGGGAAATGTTGGCAAGGCCCCCTGAGCTGGTCAAACACCAGCACTGGTCACTGCTGGGGGACATAGGTTGAAAGCCATGTCACACATGGCCCAAGCTGCACACCAAATATGGTCCCTGTCACCTGCACACCTCGGCCTGAGCAAGGAGCTGTCACACTCTCATTCCTACTCACACATGCATGCAACACCCACTGTCACACATAAATACAGGTTTATGTGTGCAGAGACACCTCAAGAGCGTGTGACAAGGCAAACCTGTCTGGGCTGGCTGCGAGGGAGCTCTGGGGAAGGCCTGTCAGACACAGCTTTCCCTGGGCTCTGGGTAACTTGCCACTAGATGTCACAGTGGGCTTGGGTTTGCAGGGACCAGGAACGCCACTTGTGCTGGGGACCCCCAACCAACCCCCCTGGGCAGGGTAAAACTGCTCCCTAAAGTCCCTTTGCTGGACCAAAGCACACAAATAACATCTTTTTGTCTGTTCTTGTCTTCTAAAACATTTTTGGAAACATTTCTAGCTTTCATGTGCCACTCAGCAAAGTCTGAGAGACCAACAGGTGACTGGAGAGGTTCACACGGTGCCAGCCCACAGGGGTGACCCTGGTGGGACCCTGCCCTGGCAGGTATCAATGGCCCTGCTCCCACTACAGCAAATGTCAAACTCTGATTAACATCAGGTGATGCAGCAGGAGCTCACTCTGTCCCAAAGCTCTTGCTCTAAGGGGGGACAAGGTTTGCCACTCCACCAGCATAAGGCAAAGGAGTCCAGCACTCGTGCAGCTGCCTGGGGCTGACCTCTGCCTAAAGCATCCCAGTGGATATTTATAGGCACACAGGAAACCATGCTGGACCCTGCACTTCCTCTCCCATCCAAGCTGAATCTTTAATTGGCTCAGGGAGCACAGGGAGCATTAATTGTGGGTGTTTTTCCACTGAGCATTGTGCTGAGCAGGGGTAGAATATGTACATGGTCAGCTTTGGGCAGGCTGGTGATGGGACAGGCAAGTCATCTTCTGAACTTGGTACAGCTCTGTAAAAAACTTGGTATATTATTAAAAGAGTAGGAGTAGATAAGAGTGTGAAACATTTGCTGAGTACCTAAAGCAATGACAGCCTTAAAGCCTCCTGTTTGAAGTGGTTTATGTACAGACCCAGACTGGCAAGGTCACCCCCCCACTGCACCCAGGCAGCTCTTGGGTGAAGTGTAGCTGTTGAATTAATGGTGGCATCACTCTGTGGCTTTCATTTGCCACCAAAATCAAGCACAGCTCTCTCAGTCTAAGACTAAACAAACAACACAGCTGGGGATGTTCAGTGGGATGCTTTCCTTGTGCTCTCTCTGATCTTGAGATCAGGCTCTGCCCAGCCTGAGCAGGACACTGTGCTCTGGATGCTGGTCCAGCCTGGAGAGGCTCTCCAGCCCTGCTGCTCCTTGTGCACAGGGAGGTTGGGTGGGCACAGACGTGCAGCGAGCGAGGGGAAGCAGGGCTGTGTTCCGTGTGTGCAGGGGGGAGCCACTGCCTGTACCCCTGGACCTGGAGAAATGTAAATAGCAGCTGGTGCCCTGGCTGTCAGCCCCTGTGCTGCCCAGGCACCCAGCAGTGTGTGCTCCCTGCCACAGACAAGATGGATGGGCTATCACTGCGAGCCACTGGCTGCTATTAATGCTCACCACATGAATCTTCCTCACCAGTAACACAGGATTGCTTTCCTTTGTCTGGGATTGCCTTTCCCCCCCTCCTTGGCACCAGTCCAGAATATCTACAAATCTTACTTAGCCACAGTTAGTGACTGTGCCTTAGTACCAGGAGTCTCCCGAAATGCTCCACGTGCTGCTCTTTCCTTGGAGAAGGAGAGCTGAGCACACTGTCATTCCCATCCCCCAGCAGAAGGTGCTTGAGCAGAGCTGGGAGAAGAAGGATTTGCTGTGCTGGGGGGCTGGAGCCCAGTTCCTGCTCTGGGGAATTGGTGTAGCCTCACAGCATTCCATAAAAACATGGCCACAACCTGGCTCCTGCTCCAAGCAGCCAGTGCCAGGTGAGGCCACCTGCCCAAGCCCCAAAGACACCCCAGAGTGCTCCTTCCTCTGGCATAGGAGGGTGGCATTACAGATTCACTGCTGGAGGATAGAGCTGGGACTTGGAACAGCAACTTTTTTGAGAAAAAATTGAAAAAATCCAACATTAAAAAAATTAACATAAATCTAATTTTCTGCAGTTATCACCAATCTCAGATTAATTCTGCAGCATGGCCAAACTGCTGCAAGGCCCCACACTAGTATGTTAAATATGTCCCAGTGCATGTATTGAATGTGACTTCCAAACACTGAGGGCTTCTGGAGGAGGGTGCAGATAAGGGTGTGCTGGGAGGCAGCTGCCCAAGAGCTCTGCAGGGGCAATCTGTGGGCACAGACACATGCAGGAAAGTGCCTCCTCACTGCTTCTGGGCTCTGCTGCAGAGCTGCCCCACTCAGCATCACTCATGTGCAGGGAGTTTGTATGTCCAAACCCAAACCCCTGGGGTGTGACATCTGTTGAGGATGTCTGAGCTCCTCCCAAGGAGAGGAGCTGGAGCCTGGCAGTGGGCAGTGCCCTGGGACCCCCATCCCAGCACCCCAAAAGTGTCCCTGGGTCCTGCAGTGGGGCTGGGCTGGGCTGGATGCACCTGCTTCATCCAGCATCCCAACGGCAAGGGAGTGCAAGCACAGACCCAAATCCTGGGGTGTAGAGCTTGCTCAGCTCAGGGAAAGAGAAATTCCTCCCTGGGGCCTTTGCTGGAAGCAGTTGGAGGCAGGGATTGGAATGGCTCTGCCCCAGGGGCTGTGTTTTCCCAGGTGAGGGGCAGTGATGATGGATGCCCCGAGTGGGAAAACCCCTCAAGCCGTTCTGTCCCAAGGAAAGTGCCCAGGGGAGGAGCTGCCCAGAGTGTGCCTGCAGTGTCTGGCTCAACATCAAACCGTGTGAGTCAATGGGCATTGCTCCCTGTCAGGGGAGAACAGCTGCCCAGAGCCTGGGATCCCTCTGCCCAGCCAGGCAAGGCAGTGAGCTGGACTGGGGGGCCAGCAGGGAGTGAATAGGAAGGGCTTTGCCTGGGATCCCAGAACTGCTGAGCCTTTCAAGGCAAGCCATGAGTGCACACAAGCAGAGCCCACGTGCATCCCAAGGTATGGGATCCACCCTCAGCCTGTCCTGGAGTCACCAGAGCAGCTGGCACGGGAGTGATCTGCTGCTGCCAGGAGCAGGGAGCACACGATGTTCAGGGAGGAGAGGTCAGGTCTCTTCCTGTTTAGATGTTTTCAAAAAATGCTTAAGCATTTTAGTGGAAAAATGACTGAGGGAACCATCCAAATTAGGAAACAGGAAATACTGCACTAGAATAAATATAATTTTGACAGCTGAAATGAGAGGCAAGTGGTTGCCAGGTAGGGCTGCTAAAGATGCTTCTGGGCCAGCAGCTCGTGGGGAAACTCAGCAGCCACGGGGCAGGTTCTCACTGGGACACACCTACCCAGCAGTGTCATGCCAGGTGCCAGAGCCAAGTGGGGTGTCTCTCACCTCAGGGTCTCCCAACACAGTGCCAGCAGTCAGCAAAGTGTGTCCTTCAAGTGGAGGACTCCTCATGTTTCCAGCAGTGGATATACTGAAAACTAAGGCACTAAAATCAGAAATTTTATGGAGTATAAATAGCAGCAGACTTCCCCGTGCCAGGTTACCTGTGTGATATTAGCTGCTCAAATCTAATGCCAGCCCTGCTCTTGACTCTCTCTCCCCTTCAGCAAATCACTGAAGCTCCCCAAGCCCCTTTCTAGCCATATGTTAAGTTGATGTAATGCTGCTTCTGAGTCTGTGCAATTACTCAATTACTCCTGCATCTGATTGCAAGTAATATGCCCTCAGGGCTTTGCTTCAGTTTTGCCCATTGATTTGCTGTGTGACCTTGAGCACCACATTAAATAGACTTTCAATATTCAAAGGAATTTTGCTCATTATGCCCATGATCATGCTATCCAAACTCCTACTCTGCTCCCAACTTTCCAAGCAGTGTCTGTTTGTTACTTATTGCAAAATTTAAGGATAGAAGCTAACCTAAAATACAAAAGAGATCTGGGGGCCTGTGTTCCATTCAAATTCACCTCAAGCTAGTTTCAATGGAGCTTGAAGAGCCTAAGAAACGTAGATGCTTCTGAAAATGTCACCCTGGCTGTACCTGCAGGCTCTGACATTCCACAGACACCTGAATTACTCAGGCGAGTTCCCCTTGCTGATCCAAC
Organism: Urocynchramus pylzowi; assembly: GCA_013397555.1. Lineage (NCBI taxonomy): Eukaryota > Metazoa > Chordata > Aves > Passeriformes > Fringillidae > Urocynchramus > Urocynchramus pylzowi. The sequence goes on along the minus strand of VZRH01003727.1, from coordinate 1,930,200 downwards.
CCGATGGCTGCAGAGCTGGCAGAGCTTTAAATATGCACATATTTAATGTCTGCTGTGCTGGAGGGGGAGGACGCCTCAAAGTGAAAACTCCTGTGCATTCAAATGTGTTCTCCAAAGCTGAGACAGATCTGCTCAACCTCGGGCTGAGTAAGCAGCTACCCCTGGCTGCTGGGGCACAGTTTGGAGGGGCTGTGGGGTGCTGCTTTCTTCCTTGCTCTGTGGGCTATGGGATCAGGGAATGGTGTCTGTTTGCAGAGAGGTCTGCTGCAAAAATGAGCAAAGGAGAAGTGTGGGCAGAGCTTCTCCTGTCACTGGGGTTGGCCCCTGACTGTGATGGTACAAGGTTTTGAGAATTTTCTCTTGTGCATGTTTGTATGAAGAGCAACTGTGGATTTCTCTTTACCTTTGCTGGAGGATGGCTGTGAGATAGCATGGTCAAGAAGCAAAGCTGCTTTCTGAATATTTTAAGAACTTTTGCCTCAGCTTTCTGTGAATGTTGATTAAGAGTAAATGAGACTTAGAAAAACAGCCTGTATGGATTTACCCTGGGACCATTCTGGGAATAAGCACACAAAAATAACCCTTTCCTAAAAATGTTCTTTACAGCCCCACCCTTCAGGAATGATCTTCCCTGCAATGACCCCAGCCTGGACAGCACTGGCAGACCAGGGCTGAACTTCAGCTCTGGTTCACACTCAGCAGCTCCTTTTTACAGTGCAGACAGCTCCCTGGAGCCAGGGGTGATTTGTTGAACCACGTACCAGAGTGGGTGAGGACTGCAGAGTCTGGCTGCCTGTCACCCCAGCCCAGTGAGAGCCATGAACTGGGGACAGGGGACTGGGGTGACAGCAGCAGCAGGATCTGCTCCCCACCTGCTGTTCCTCTCTGTACCTGCAGTGCAAAGAAGTTAAAGTGTAACAGGAGTTGCAGGTAATGTCAGCACACCTGTACACAGGAGCTCTGCTGTGCAAGTCAGTTCTTGGAATCTGTGAAGTGCTTCATGCTCCTTGCCTTGTGTAACAACACTGAAATGGTGTGGTTTGTAATTTCTACAAATGCTCCACTACAGCTTCTACCCACAAGCCTGAAACCACTGAAACAGTCACCCAACATCAGTGAAGACGAGGGCAGTGATAGACTTGAATGCTTTAAACAAGTAAAGCTACAGACCTCAGCTGTGCTCTGATTATTTTCTTTGAATTTGCTTCCTTTCCACTGCTTTTTTTATGCTGAGACATAAATAATCTTAAATTCCAGATCACCCATGGGTCCAAAAGCTGTAACAGGGACTTCTGCCAGCTTCTACAAAAGGATTTTGCTAACATGAAAGAAAATAACTCATACATAATAAACACTCCTCCTGACCCACGTTATCCTTTTGCATTTAAGGTCAACCATCTCTGAAAGGAGGGGAAAAAAAAAAAGATAAAGGAGATGCAGAGAGTCAGCTGCAACAACAAACGAAACCCCTGCATGAAGGTCCTCCTCTCAGGGCTGTTCACAGCTGCCACTACATTTTTTCCTTGGCCTGAATAATGTAAATACTGGGTTGGGGAGTGCTTTCCTTTACACTGGTGTAAATCTGGGCTGGAGCTCCATGGGCCCTGACCTGGCCATGCACACACTTTGCCCCTGGTAGCCCTGCCCTGGGGTAAGGGGACCTGCTTCCTCAGAGCAGCTCGCCATCCTTTGATGCTGGCTGCTGTGTTCAATAAAGGGCTAAATTCCTCTTGTTTCTTGAAATAAACTTGCAAACCCCTTGACCTTCCTGAGCTGGAAGGATATGTTTACAGATTGTTTAATTCCATTTGTCTTCCTGAGTGTGTGAGAGGGACAGCAGTGTGGTTGAGGGAAGGGGAGCTGTGCTGTGTGACCAGCCTCTTTTGGTATCAGAGACAAGACACTGATGAATCCCATCCACTGTGAAGGGCACAGCCATTCCCATTACTTTTTGGAGGAGGAAGGAAAAGAATTATTTACTGAATTATTACAGAATCCCCTGTAATTTTGCTTTATATAAAGTTCATGAGGCAGCAGTATAATCTTTTGTGTTTTGTTATCTATTCTCACGACACCTTCCAGGACACCAGTGTTTGTGGACTTCTAGAAAAATATCAGGAGTTAATTCTGCAGCAGCAGCTCTTTCCTGAGCTCTTTCCACCATCTAAACACATCTCCTTTACACTTTGATTGCTACCTGAAGTCAGGGGAGCCAGGAGAAGCAAAGTTTATCAAAGGGCAAGAGGCAAAGCACAAGGAGGGGAGGTTACTGACATACCTAAATTAAAGTGTAGAGCTTTATTTAAAGGCTGTTGAAGCTGGAAAAAAGCTCTTTAAGACAGAAACCATCTTCTCTCCGAGGCCTGGGAGGCACTGGGAGGCCTCATGGGTGTCATCACCAGGTACTTGTAATAATGTCACCATTTCCAGAAGTCTTGGCATGAGCAGCATGGCAGGAGAGGAATTGTGAAAGGTAGCTGAGTGAGGATAATGGATAGTAGGGTGAAATTGAGAGGAAAAACTTAATTGGAATTAACTAGCTGAGAAAAGCCTCTTGATCTGTCAGACAGTGAAATTGCCTCCCAGGAGCAATGGTATAGTCTCAACCACGTGGGCATTTAAAGCCAGTCTAATGTCTATGATTCCCTGAGTTAACTGGAGTATCTCAATAATTGGAACTGACACAAAGATTTATCTTCTTTGATTGACTAGCTTTCATAGAGGCTCATCTCTTTGTGGTGCTGCACAGAGCTTTCAGGGCAGCTGTTTGCACTTAAACTGCCAGGAGCTGACAGTGTGTATCCATTTCAGCTCTTCAAATGTGTTCTTTGAAAAAACACTTAAATCGCTGGAATAGACAGTACTAATCAGTCTGCAGGAAAATGGAGCAGCCTTACCTGGGGCTCAGTGCTATCAATCTCCCTGTGCCAGGGCTCGGCCATCCTGCAGCAGCAGAGCCATTTAGGTGCATTACTGCCAAATGCCCAATCAGCCTGAAAAATTGGGCTGATTTGGCCGAGGCAATAAAAGGGAAAGGTGTTTTGCCAAATGTATAAAAACAAATGGTTGGTATTTCAGCGGTTACAGCAGAGTAGGATTAATCACACTAAGATGATGGAAATTCTCTCCCATGCTCATTTTTCCTGATTTCAGAAGAAACAGTGTGTGGCTGGCCTGAAGGGTGAGGTCCTCAAAGGGCTTTTGTGATTTGGATTTGCCCATTCATTCCCCTGCTGTATGACCTTGTTCATATCTCCTTTCTTGCTTTGCCTTCTGTAGGTTTAGACCCACAGAAAAGGGCACATCCAGCCTCTGGCCTTGGCTGAGATCTGGGCTCCTACTTTGCATGTAGTGGCAGCGTGTTGGGAAGGGTGTTTGGAGTCCTTTCACTTCTCTGCCAGTGACAGACAAAGGGAGGGTGTCTTCTCTGCAAAAGAGATTTGGATCTTACTGAGATAGCCTTGTAGTATGCAAAATAGTGGGTCAAGATGTTTTACAGAAAGTGAGAAATTGCTTTTCTGCAGGGCACAACTCACAGGTCTTTATGTGTGCTGGCATCCTAATATTGACAGGAAAATGTGCTTTTTTCTTGGTCCTTCTAAAGCCTTTTACTTAGAGAATGCATACTTGACTTGTTACCACTCTCCCATGCAGCAGAGCTCTTCAGAGGAGCACCTTCCCCTGTATTGTGGTCCTTTCTGGAGTGTGCAGGTAGAACCTGGGGCACCAAAATGCCTTTTCTGCTATGGAGAAGCACAGCACATTGGAAGTCAGAATTTATGGAGATATTAACTCCAAGCTGATTAGCGTGTGGATTTACAAACCAGGGATAACCACATCAGGCTGGACACAAGAGAGGAACAAGCTTTTGCTGCCAGGGATGAAATCCACTTGGCCTGTTTGCTGGTGGCAGCAGCAGAACCAGCTTCAGGCCACAGCTGGTGGCTGGCCCTGCATGGCTGTGAGGCTGCAGAGCTGACTCACAGCTGGCTCCTCAGCTCAGAGCCAGCCTGGCCCAGCACACCAGCCTGCAGGCACACGTTTCTGAGGAGTTACACAACCTCAGGCTGCAGGCTGAGAAGCCTGAGCAGCACTGCTGGCTCTCCTGCAGGTTTCCTTGCAGCTTCAGACCAAAGACACAGCTTCATTCTCCCTCCAGTGTCTGGCCCACCTGGAAAAATGGAGCTCTGAGCCCTGAGATTTCTGAAATGCTTTCCACTGACTGAAGTCCTGTTCTGCCATTAAACCTTCCAGGTCACTAAACATTTCAGGTTCTCAGTGCTCAGCTGGCTCCTCCACTGGCCACAGCCACCACTGCTTAAACGACCTAGTTAGGATTTGCTCCCCACCTGCTGTTATATTTAATTTACATTTAATTAATGTAAATTAACTATGCTCATGCTTTCCCTGAAATGTTGTCAGGTATATGAGGATAATATTCTGATTTACTTTTTAAGGGTAACTGGTTATAAAGGGGTTTTCATCCTGTTGGAACATTCTTTTTCAAACTACTCTTTCTTCTGCTACAAAAAGTTTGGGACACCAATGATTGTGTCCTTAAATACATCTATACAAAGCCAGGGACTGAAAATTTAAAGTGAAAATTAAGGAGGCAGATGTCAGTAAATGGTTATTTAAAGACTGGGGGGAAAAAAGGGAGAAAAGGAAAAAAAGGAAAAGAGTAAAAGTACACTTAGAGAAGTGGGCTTTGGGTAACACATGTAAAGCTAAAACTGATTGTTACCACTTATTACACTCTTCTATTAAGTTTCTTCATTCACTCTGTTGTTTTTAGAGCCTCCTCAGGAGATCAGCTGTTCTGCTGAGCTGGACTGTGTCTGCATGTGGGCTCTGGGGTTATCAAATAAAATCCTTTTCTCAGAGAGCAAACCCCTTCCAGCCCAGCAGGGCCCCACTGAAGCAGCTGGGGCTGGGCAGGGTGTGACACGGAGCCCTTGAGCTGACCCACATGGACCAAATCCAGCCCTGGTGGCCACCAGAGTGTCCTGGGGAAGGCCCTGCTGTTCAAACATGCCATGGTGGGAGCAATGAGCATCCTTTCTCTTTGCTGACCTCTTTGCTTCTGCCCCACCATTCCCAGGCTGCTTTCCCACACCTGTTCTCCTTCAAAAAGTCCTTGAAGAGCACTGGCCTGAAACTGCCAGCTCATCTTACAAGCCACAAATCCTGCTGCTTCTCATGTTGTGCAAGAGTGCAAACAAATATTAGTTGTAAAATTATTCAGTCTTTATGAAACCCAGCTAGACCGTTTGGCTTTTAATAGCATCAGCCCCGAATTACACGTCTGGACTAGACACAGTGCAGAGATTAATTTCCTTTAATTTGTTCCAGAGTAACTCACAATTTAATTTAACTGAGCAGTTCCTTGTTCTCTTATTCTGGAATGATGGATTGTGAAATGCACTCCTTTAAATTAATCCAGACACTTGATTTTTGTCAGCAGAGTAATCTTTCTCAGCGGTATGCTAAGTATGCTTTTAAAAGGTATGGTGAATATGAATGATATGCACTTTGTTGATGATTTAAGTGTTTACACTTTCCAAACCTTGCAGAAAAAACAAATATGGCTTAGCTGCAGTTTGTTTTATAACCTTTCAGAAGTGATCATTCAAATAACATCAAAAGGACTTAAATGGATTTCTAAATTTGATGGTACATGTGAGGGCAACTCCCTTCTCATCAGAGAACCATGATTTTGAAATGGGGCTGAACAAAGCTTAGACTATTTCTGATTGCAGAGCTTCCATAGATCATCCAGAAAGATTTCTGTTGGAGCCATTAATGGTAAAATATTTCATGTGGGTGCTGTCACTGCTTACGCTGGCTTGATGTTGCAACAGAGCAGAGTCCTTTCCTTTTTGTTTTCTTTCCCTTTTGCTGTTTTTATTTCTTAAAGATGAAGTGGGGCATTTGTGGAGAGGAACAAAGACGCTGTGTATGAAAATTTTTTTTCTATACTGCCTCCTTTAGAAGAACTGGAAAAAGTTATAGTGAAGTTGAGTGAGTGATATTGATGTAAACCAACCCATCAGGTCCTGTCAGCCCAGGCACTCCCTCACTCTCTATTATCAGAGGTAAGGACTGTCTGAATGCCACAGCAGAAACTGCACAGCATTCCTGTGTCCAGCTGGAACCTGACAACAATAGTTATTCTTAAATGTGGGGAGACAAGGCAAAGCCTCCTGTCACAGAAATATGTGGCAGTGCTTTGTGGGCAAAGGTAAATGTCCCTAAACTTAGCAACACATGAATTGCAGCACACACCTACCCATTCATTTTTGGAGGGTTTACACCTACAGAAAAGGTGTAAACATCCAGCCTCTGGCCTGGCTGAGATCTGGGCTCCTACGTTGTATCTATTGGCAATGTGTAGGGAAGGATGTTTGGAATCCTTTTACTTCTCTGCAACTGACAGACATAGGGATGGTGTCTTCTCTGCAAAAGAGATTTAGAACTTACTGAGGTGGGCTTGTAGTATGCAAAATATTAGATGAAGATGTTTTGCAGAAATTGAGAAATTGCTTTTCTGTAGGGCACAACTTACTGATGTTTACATGTGCTGGCGTCCTAATGTTGACAGGAAAATGTGCTTTTTTCTTGGTCCTTCTAAAGCCTTTTACACAGGGAATGCATACTTGACATGTCACCTTGCCCATGTAGCTAATATGTACCTTGCTCCTTCCAAACATAACTCTGCTCCAGCCTATGACATTCCTTCCAAGTAATGTTTGGGATACTTGGCAAGCAAAGGAAATGCATGTGTGTTTGCTACCAGTCTGACTTAGGCACTGTTAGCCATCACTGCTTAAAAAAAAAAGTGAAGATTTGCTATGTGCTTCATACTCTTTGCCAGCCCTCCCTCAAGACAATGCTGTGGTGACCTGTCAGCTCCATGTCCTCTAATAACCTACACAGCCAAGCCATCCAAGGAAAATTGTTTGGTTCAATAAAGGGGCTGTGTGTGCCTGGACACACATAAGAATGGATGCAGCCTCCCACCACAGGTAGACTGACACCAAGCTTTGCTCCAGTCTTAGGACTGAGTGCTGCTGAAATCTGAAGTGAGCTGAAGCACATCAATGTCTTTTGATGTAAAGTGCTTTTATGAACAGGTTTTATTGGTTTGGGTGCTTCAGTGTCAGTATTTCTATTTTGAACATCTTAGCAGCAATCTTCTTCAAATTCAGAATGTGTGAAATACTCTTCTGTTGAGTTTTGAAAGCCTGTTATAGCCAGATATAACAGTGGTAAAATAACCTACGCAAAGGCTTTAGGTCTTAAAACCAAGCTTTACTGGCCTTACTTCTTTTTCAAAGCAGAAATGGATTATTAAATTGTTTGCAGTATTGTCTGGATAGTGGATGCCTTTACACCCATCACCTGATAGTGGAGATGTTATGGAAGATACAGCCATATATCCTAAATATACATTAAATTAGGACTACAATCCAACTGGGTTTTGTCTTCAAACTGCTGTGTGACAGGAGCACTGGCTCAGTCAGTCTCCAGACTAACTGCCAACTCCATGTCCTCTAATAACCTATACAGCCAAGCCATCCAAGGAAAAATTGTTTGGCTCAATAAAGGGTTGTATTATGCCTGGACAGACGTGAGAATGGATGCAGCCTCCCATCACAGGTAGCCTGGCACCAAGCTTTGCTCCAGGTTTAGTCAAGGACTGAGTGCTGCTGAAGTCTGGAGTGAAGTTAGTCTCCAGACTAACTGAGGCTCACAGCCTTTCTCAGAGCCAGCAAAGCTTTGTTAGCCAGAGCGGGTGCTGCCAGCTCCTCCAGGAGAGGATCTGTGAGCGGCTGAGAGACGTCACAGAGATGAAAGGACCAAAAATTGGATACTGATGTCTTCAGCAGTGCCTTTGGGCTCTTTGTTATCCCCCAAAATGAATCACAAGTAAACCACAACCAAGGCTGGTGTCTCAACCAGTCACACTGTGCATTCCCAGCCTGTCTCACGAGAGCCCTCTCGCCGGGGTGCTGAAAGCTCCGCGCCGCTTGCCAGGGGCTGTGCGTGAGCTGGTGTGAGCTGCAGGCCACTCCACAACTCAGCACTGCTGCAGGGCTGTGCTCAAAGTGGGCCAGCCAGCCTGGGTACTCTTGACATTCCTGGATGTCTTCTAAACATGTAATGCTGATAGAAATGTTGTTTAAATATTTGTGAGTTATTTAAAAATAGTGCGTCAAATAAGCGGCCTGGTGACGCCCGACAGATCTCTGGCTCGGAGGAGTGCCTCGGTGGAGAAGGAAGAGGTCAGCTCGAGTTATGTACACAACTCAGGCTCTGACGAGAGACACTCTGCCCCCACAACACACATTTCATCACATTTATCATCTGCTGGGAAGCCCCCGTGCTCGGGGGTCCTGAGCAGGGAGCGCAGTGCTGCTCGCTGCCTGCAGCCAGTCCCGCTGCTCTGGCCTCCAGCAGGTCCATGGCTGGGCAGGAGGTGCTGCCCCACCTTGGGTTTGGCCATGCCCTGGTTCCTGGAAGCTGGGACAGTTGGGTGTGGAAGCAGAAATGCTTTTTGGGACCAGGTGGACAGGAAAACTGCGCCAGCATCCCCATCCCATTCTGAGCTGGTTAGGCTCTCTTGATGGTTCCCCTGCTTGGTGCCCATCTGTATATTTAGAGAACTAAATTTTAGGAAGGGGGAGTGAATTTTCCATCCAGCCATGACTGAAATCTTTCAGTATTTTCTTCTCAATATTATTAGACAGAACATTTTATGTCAGTACAGGTGGCTGCTAGAAACAGGGGAAATCAATTCCTGTGATAGAGAAGAGAGCCGGACATTGTCTATTTATTATGTTAAATATTTATCTCCAAAGCTCTAATATACTCCTAAAATATTTTAAAAGCTGGTTTTATATGTCAACTTTATTCTCATCTTTCAGTAAACAATTATCATGCAGAGAATAAAACAAGCTCCCAGGCATTGCTGAGATACACTGGAGTCTATTAAGGAGGCTAAGCTTACTATAGCATATGAATCTGCTTTTATGTTGCCTTTAAATTGATTTGACATCAATTCCAGGCCTATTGTAAAAATGAGATACATGATTAAAGCAACACTGTCATCTTTCCAAGGTATTTCCAATTTTTAGAGCAGCTGCAAAGGAAATTATTTTTAAAGCACTCAGAATATTGACCTGTTCCTTGGCTCTTGTCACAATCCATGGAAGGGCTGCAAGGGGAGCTCCTCTGTAGCTCCCTGACTAGACAGCATGTCTTGTGTATTCGAAAAATGGATTTGAAAGTTGCTACTGCAATTTTACACTTTGCCTTATAGATACTGATCTGCAGTTTCCTTTTTTTTTTTTTCCCTCCTCATTGGTTTCTTTATTCTTGTTCCCTTTGACATCTTCTCATTTAAAGTGCCAGAGTGAAAAGCCAAAATGAGTCTGAGTTTCTCTGAGGTCCAAATATGAGCTCTGATGCTTTTCAGATGAAAATGCTACATATATTTATGGAATCTGTTGAGGCAATTTACCGAAATCTTTTGGCCATTATTTCTCCCAAACAACAACTGCATTTTCAGAAGTTTACCATTGTCCTAACATTACTGATTCAAATGAAAAGGTCTGTCATAGAAATGAGCACATATAAAAAACCCACAGAAATACAACAGAGGTGTTTTCTGGGAGGATCTCAAAGATTTCAAGGAATTATTTGCTGAAGATAAATTTGAGCCAGGAAAAGATCAAGTGTATCATAAAATCAGTCCATAATCTATAATGATTTAGTTGGCTCAAATTGACCACCATTACTTTTTCTTTCTCTGTTATTGTCACATTCCTGGAAACAGATTGGTTAATACTTGACAAATACCTTTGCAAATTGCTTCAGCTTATGGGGGGATGCAAACTGGATAAGGTCACTGTGGTATTCATTGCTCATGAAAAAGAGCAAAACTGTAGGTAACATCTACTGGTCCCCAATTATTCATCTGGACAAAATTATGGCTTTACAAATAATGAATCAAGGACATGACCAAACTGTGGAGCATTGAAGCCAGTATTTGTTAAATCTTTTTGATCATCATTCTATCAAAAACTTAATTGCCTTTCAGGTTTTACTGTTCTATAATTCAATTTCACCAATAAATTGCCAAAATTTCCAAAGTTTATACATTCTAGTGCTTTTTATATATATGAGTCACCATAGGTTGCTCTTTGATAATAAAACCCTCCATGTTCCTTTGCCTCCCATTGCTCACAGTGATGGCAATACCACACCACTGGTAATAACTCAGGACCCAAGCTCTGACATTCAGATGTCTTTATTTCTCTGGCACCTATTTAGCTCAAAAGCAAGGAGTTCTTGAAAACACCCACAAGCAAACGTGTTCTCAGGGGATTTGCACATCTGACTGCAGGCACAGATAAACTCAGGACAGTCTTTGCTCTGATGGCACTTGCCTGTTGCTGCTTCCTGAGCTGTTAACACATATTGTTAGAAACAGAAACTGTCTTTTCATTCACAAAATAAATCTGATAAAATTAGGAGGTACTGGCTTTGGCTGACTGGCAAAAAATTGACTGGTCCAGCTGCTTTGATTTGTTGCTGGAATGAGCATCCACTGGACCTTTGAAGAATCCTCTGTCCCACCACTTGCTCAACAGCTGAGGTATAATGAAGATAGGAAGAAAGATAGGCACAAGGTAATGTTCTGCTTTTCTGGTCAGGCAAGAAACCACTGTTTTTCAAGAGCCATGACTGAAAGAGGGTGCAGGTTTGGACACAGATCCCATTTCACTTGCTCTTGGTTCACAGCAGTGTCACAGCAGTCTGATCTCCAGAGGGAAGGGCTGATCCGTCTGTCACTCTGTGTCACATCACCCCCTTAGCCAGGGATGGTGGCACACTGCAGACTCTTGAGGAATTTTCCTCTGTGACACTGTTTCCCTACAAACCAAACTCAAACCCTGGTGAAATGGTGGGGCTGCATCAGGGGAGGGCTCCTGTTTGTGCCAAGGCACTTGGCTCTCACTGCACTGGCTGGAGAAAGGAACAGCTCAGTGTGGGTTTGTGAACAACTTCACACCTGCTCACGTGTCAGAGGGACACAGCAGCACAGAAGGGGTTCCTGTTGGTTATTTTATGCAAAGAGTTTTATTTCTCAAGTGTCAAAGTGTTGTTTCTAGAATGGATCACCCATTCATGCCTGGTAAGACAGAGAGTGGGCAGCCTGGGTTTATTTATTTAAACAGCTGAAAATGTCCTGGTGAGTTTGTTCTCTTTATGTGCTGCTGAACTGACAGTCACTCCGAGCAGGAATGAGGTCCCCCAGGTGTGCCCAGCCTGCAGAACCCCCCCAGAAGACAAAGGACATCCCTGACTGTAGCTTGTGTCTCAGTGTTGAGACAGAGGTGAGTTGCTTCTGCCCCTGACTTCTCCCTCCATGTAAAATATCCATGTTGAACAGCAGCAGTGAGGGCTGCAAGCAGTGGGCAGAGGGCTGTGGAACAAGGCTTTGTCAATCAAAATCTGTGGCTTCTTATGTGGGAGCAGTTGAAAGAAAATGCTTTTCTTTTCCATCCAGTTCCACACACATTACATAGAGGAACTTCATACATTTTGTGATGTTCTGCCTGCTGCCATGTGTTTGTCTGGCTCTCCCAGTCATGTAATGTCTTTGGCAGTGACCACCACTGTCCAAGACAGGACACTGTTCACCAATGCCTGGGACATGTGCTGGTTATGTGGGGACTCACTCTTTTGGATTTGTTCCTCACGTGAAAACCCTCAAGAGTTTACTTCTAAGGAACATTAGTCTCAAAAATTTACTCTGGAGAGTAACAGATTCTAGCCAGACTGCTTTGCCTGAAAAAACATTTTGTCACGTCTGAAATGATGTTACTTTTGATTAAAAAAAACAAGCATTACTGACAGTGCTTCTGTGTGGTGCACAGAGGTGAGAGTCATCTATTCCCAAATATCTCTGGTCCAAATAAAAGCAGGTGCAATCTAAAAGCTTCCTCAGGACCATTCCAGCAGCTTATTCATTCCTCTGTTAAGGGCCTGCTCTTGCTGGAGTGTAAATAAACCAAGCCCAGGTTCTGTTATGATTCTAGAAATGCATTTTAATAACAGAGATGATAAAACCTTTCAGAGAAAATATTGGGAGTAGGAAATGTAAGAGAATACAAGCAACTTTTTTTTTTCCTGCAACCTAGGCAGAACTGCTTTTTAAGCTTGAGCAGTCAGATGTTGACTTTAACTTGAACTTTTTTTGCAGTATGCTTTCAATACAGTTATATTTATCCAAAGAAATTTGGAAGAAAGGACTGAAATGAAGCCTCCAAGGCTGTGTTATCGATCAAGTGCTTTCCCTCCTCGGGAAGGTCTGGCTGTGAGCACAGATTCTGCTCTGTTCCTCAGGAACCCTGGCCAAGGCTCTGCAGGTTAAAGCTTTCATGTGGAGACTTCAGAAGTGTCAGTGGCTCTGCCTTCAATGTCACCTTTGCTTTTAAGTGTCTCTTGAGATAGAAGTAGTTAAGTGATTGAGAAAACCAAAGTGCTTACTCTGCTCGTTTGTCTTGGCTGGCAGGGGGTCAGAGCTGTGATTTTGCTCTGGGTTCCCCATTCCCTGAACTAGTTAAACTCCTCCATGCTCTGTTCCTAGACATGAACATTGGACATAGATTTCTAGCTCCATGCACCCACTACTTTTCTGCTGAGCTTTTTCATGTTAAATGGTCTCCATGAATCTATGAAACAAGAAGTTATGTTTTTTTGTTGCCACATTCTCTCACCCACATTTTAGGAACTTCAATAGTTCTGAAAGAATTCTGCAATTTGTTTAGTCTAACCCTAAAAGTTCCTGAGAAAATCCCTGGAATTCATCATGATAGCATAGTGTTTTCTTCTCTAAAAAATGCTTAACTTTTAACAGAAGGCAAAAGCTAAATTCCAGCTTGAGATTTGACCTGCTCTAATGAGAAACAGATTACACATTTTTAATGGAAATTGGGGCATTGGAATTTAAAGGAGGAAAGATCAAATCAATTGACACCTGCTGGCTGAGGCAACATTGTGTTGTTTTCCAGGAGCAACAATTCCCCAATATTTCCTTTCACAACAACATGGAGTAGTTGTGATTATCATAGGAGCAGGTAAACAGCCATATAAAGGCACTGACTTCTCAGGGATACAGGAATAACAAGGACATTTTGCATTTCCATTTTAGAAAAGGGCTTGTCTTTGAATCTCAGTTCTGTTATCTGGTATTAAAAGGGAATTCTCCCTGGGCTTTATTTTGCAGGAATTTCCAGAAGAGGTAAGGGAGGGTAGGGTATGGGTAATTCCCTACCATTTTCTGTTGTTGTGACCTTTTAAGTGAAGGATGGGTTTAAAAAGGAAGATACAAAAATTAGAATTAATGATGACATACATGATTCCTGTTAGGGACCAAAATACATAGCAACAAATCCCAAATTCTAGAGTTTGGTTCTGTGAAAGTAAGCTTGGAAATGGGATAATGCTTTGTCTGCTGCAGGTTTCACTGGNCATTGTGTTGTTTTCCAGGAGCAACAATTCCCCAATATTTCCTTTCACAACAACATGGAGTAGTTGTGATTATCATAGGAGCAGGTAAACAGCCATATAAAGGCACTGACTTCTCAGGGATACAGGAATAACAAGGACATTTTGCATTTCCATTTTAGAAAAGGGCTTGTCTTTGAATCTCAGTTCTGTTATCTGGTATTAAAAGGGAATTCTCCCTGGGCTTTATTTTGCAGGAATTTCCAGAAGAGGTAAGGGAGGGTAGGGTATGGGTAATTCCCTACCATTTTCTGTTGTTGTGACCTTTTAAGTGAAGGGTTTAAAAAGGAAGATATAAAAATTAGAATTAATGATGACCTGATCCTGTTAGGGACCAAAATGCATAGCAGCAAATCCCAAATTCTAGAGTTTGGTTCTGTGAAAGTAAGCTTGGAAATGGGATAATGCTTTGTCTGCTGCAGCTTTTACTGGAATGTCCCAGTGAAAGCAGCCAAGCAAAGTTCGTTAGGAGGTGGAGAAAATAACAGGAAAACCATTTGAAAGTTTTTAATTATGTTTTAAGATTTTGATGGTGAAGCCTGGAAAATCAGGTCTAAATGGTTTTGAATGACTACAGAGGGACAAACCAAGAGAACAGGCTTCCTGTAATCCAAGAGCTTTCAGAATGACTTAGACCCAAACCGTTTTATCTTGACTTTCAGGGGAAAAAACTGCTGTCAGTTTCAGGGGGCCACTGAATGTGCTTATTTTCTCATACTTCTGTTCTCACACAGCTGCTTTCTGACAGGAAGACCAGAGTGGTAACAGAATGCCACTTGTATAATATGGGGGGTTTAAGTTTTGATTACACCCCAACAGCACTTCAGCATATCCAAGAGCCTATATTTAACAATATTATTTTCCTCTTTTTAAAAAAGGTTAAAGACTTTATTCAGCATACTCTTGTCACAAGAGAGGAAAAATAGTGACACAGTAATTGTTTCTGCTCATACATCTTTCTCCCTGCAATACAAGTATGTGCAGTTTGTCTAACCTCTCTTGCATCACAGATGATAAAGTTTCAATCTTTGTCCCTGGAGAAATACTTTTCAACCAATGGATCTCCTTCTCAGGAATTTTTGGTTTTGTTAATCTATCTTTCACCCCCCCTTAATTTCATCTCATTATTTTCAATTTTAAATCCTTTTTTAGTGATCTTATTAATTTTCTTCTTTCTAACTGACAGTTATTTCCTACCACTTTTAACATCCCCCTCTTTTAACTATCTCAATGTATTGCCTGTATTTTGTTCTGCATTTTTCCTCCCACTTGGTCTAACTTGTTAATTAATCATCTGGCTTCTCTCTGAACAACTTGTTTCCATAGAAATATCTTTCTTGATGCTTCTTAGTGTAGTCACAGCTGAAGTTAGGTTCCTTGATCTCCTATGTTAACTCAAGATGATCAGAGAAGAAAATAGAAAACAATTACTCTGGGATCTTACCAGGAGAAAGTTAGAAATGAAATGTCACTCAGCTTTGATTCATGAAAAGTGTTGAGGGAGGTGGTAAAAGGGAGAGAGGGGAAGAAGAAGTGAGGTGATCTCCTGTAAATGTAAGGGAAATATTCCAGTGACAGGAATTAAAATATGCAGGGAGCTTGGCTTTAATGGGAAGTGACTCCATTGCTTGGCACAGTGACTGTCTGAAACAACTTTGGTGACTTGGGGGCTCTGCAGAGTTTTGGTCAAGCATGAGTGAGGGATTCAGCAGCAGCAGGCTCATTTCTAAAAACAATTCATTTTAGTCATGCAGTACTTTGTGAAGTTGTTTAAAAGGACCCACTCTAGGATTGCTTTCACCACATTTGAGTGAGGTGGAATGTGACTGGTTTGGAGCTGCTGTGGGCAGAATCCCTGCATGTGCTGACTACAGTCAGGGGTTTGGCCAAGGACTGGAAGGAAGCCCAAGGTCAGAAAGGTTCCGGAGAGCCTTCAGCAAGGGTAAGTAGGTCCAGAAAATAGGAAATCAAGCCACAAGGACCGTTTGGGGAAAATGATCCTGTTTTCCAGGTGTCAGTCCCAAATAGTGGCATAAGCTTTGAGGCTCTAGTGATGTTGTTCTGTGGTCCTTGGCGAGCTCCAGAGCTGGGAACTGAAAAGCCCAGGTGAGCAGGAAACCTTTTCTTGTCTTTCCCTCCAGCTTGGGAACATCCAGGAGCAGCCCCTCAAGTTGTCAGCCAGGCAGCTGAATGTGGAGGGTTTGACAGGCTGTAAAAATACCCAAATGCCCCTTCTGAAGCTGAATCCTTATTCCAGACACCCTTTACTCCAGCATGTAAGCTTCCTGTGTGTGGGCTGGACCTCCTCTAGTGAGAGGCAGGGTGCCAGGATTCCCTGGGTTTGTTGTCCTATAGAGAGAGACATAAAATGGTCAAAATGGAGGAATGTGATTCCTCCCTGGAAAGCCTTCAGAAATTCTTCACTCAATGCTGTGTTGGACTGAAGGAGTTCACCCCTAAGATTTTATGTGGGTCTTTCCATGGCTGGTAACCCACACAGCTCTAGGGAGCTTGATGGTAGTTTGTTGTTAAAGAGGAAGAAAATGAGCATTTTAGGGTTATGCACTGTCATCTCATGGGAAATGCCCAAAGGAAAATGGGTGGGAAAGAGAAACTGCATGCTCTGGTTGGAGCATTTCTATGGGATGGGAGCAGTCTGCTGATGTTATCCCCAGGTTTAAATGATACATTCTGTCTCCCTAATCCAAGCACATAGCTGCAAATTTAATCAGAGCAGGGTGTGTACTTTTTATATGGCTTTGGGTGGGTCTGGCAAAAAGCATTTTCTTAGGTAATCATGGTTAATGCCATATATCACACTACCCTAATTTATTTTGTATTGTGTCACCCAGTGCCAATATCAAACATCTTTTTCATTGTGCCATACACATACAGAATGTATGTCCTTGAAAACCACTGTGGCAAGGGACCTCACTGCAAAACAGCACTGCAGAACATCGTGAGGCTGGGGCACACTCGGTAGCAGGGATGAGAGGTCGGTTTTAGGGATGAATCCCAGCTCTGCTCTGTTCCTCCTACGCTGCTGGGCACAGCATCTCCTTTGCGGGACACAGCGTCGGTCCGGTTTGGTTCTGCAGGGTAGAGCCAGCACAGTTCTGGGAATTTGGGAAAAAAAAAAAAAAGTAGCTGATTTTATAAAACTTTGAGGAATGATATTGGCAAAACTTTAAAACATGGAGGTAAGCCAGCAAGGGAACCAGGGGATGTCGATTTGCCTTCATCTGGACGAGTGCGGGGCACGGGTGCGGGACAGCGGCTCTGAACAGCCAGGGACGGGCACGGAGCGGGGCCAGCCCTCCTGCGGCACGGGCACGGAGCGGGACAGGGAGCGGGGACAGCCCTCCTGCGGCACGGGACACGGAGCGGGACAGGGAGCGGGGCCAGCCCTCCTGCGGCACGGGCACGGAGCGGGGCAGGGAGCGGGGCCAGCCCTCCTGCGGCACGGGCACGGAGC
>VZRH01003727.1:1875243-1913056 GCA_013397555.1 Urocynchramus pylzowi | reverse complement strand
GTGGGTGCTGATGACATCCCCGGGTGAGGCTCCAGGAGGGTGCTGGGACGGATGACATCCCCAGGTAAGGGTCCAGTGGGTGTTGTGGCAGATGACATCCCCAGGTGAGGATCCCGTTGGTGCTGTGGAAGATGACAGCCCCAGGTGAGGCTCCAGGAGGGTGCTGGGACGGATGACATCCCCAGGTAAGGGTCCAGTGGGTGTTGTGGCAGATGACATCCCCAGGTGAGGATCCCGTTGGTGCTGTGGAAGATGACAGCCCCAGGTGAGGCTCCAGGAGGGTGCTGGGACAGATGACAGCCCCAGATGAGGATCCAGGTGGGTGCTGCTGTTTCCACCCGTGCTTTGTTAGTGTGACAGCGGCTCTCTGGCTGTCAACACCATGAATCATGCTCTTCCAGTAGCTGCTGCTTTTGCTGACTTGTTGGATGCACTTGGAATGTTCCAGGTAGATTGTCTGACTTTGTTGCATTTTCTTCCAATATCAACAAGCTCCATCAAGGCAGAGTGACCCAGTAAAAGTTTGTCTGCTGCCCTGGGCTCAGCAGGCTCAGCACAGCACAGCCTTAGCAGGGGCAATAATCCAGCTTGCTTTTAGTTACAGCCACTTACTGGGCAGTCTCTGTTGGGTTAAATACTTCCTTACATGTAGGTTGAACCTGTATCACACACTGTGGTGTTATGGGCATTTTGTATCGTTAAAGAAAACTTAGTGCTACATGATGAAAGAGCACAGACAGTTCACTTGTTTTGGGGTTTGTTACTTCTGTGCTATAGGTTTACTGATATTGGCTCTAGTGGCAGCAAGCAGTGCCCTCCCTGCTAGAGTTCCTCCCAGAAATCTTGCATCAATTTTTTCTCAATCATGTACAAGGGTCCTGTGAAGAAACATCCATGAGGAGCTTCTGCTTCAGAGAAATGTGGGATCTGTTCCTGCTTCGCAGCCAGCAGGGCTGAAGCAACATATCTGGGATTAGATCGCAGGGAGATAAATCCCTTACTTACTTGGATAAGGATTTTCCAGTGTGCACTGGAAATTACAGAATTACACTCCCATTTCTTCTGAAGTTGATGTGAATTAGGTGCCAGCTTTCCTCAAGCCCTTCAAAATTCCCTCTCTAACGTACTCAGAAGCAATTAAAAGATCAACCAGCACTAACAAGCCAGTTAATGTGGTCTGCAAAGAAAATGCCTTTAAACTTGTCTGGGTCCCAGGAGCCAACAGGGGAGGAAAATGACAAGGACCCGAGTAAAGACCTTACTATCACCTTGGGAGTCCTGGTAATCAGCTTGGGAGCTGATGCCAAGGAGCTGGATAAAGATGCAATTAAGGTTGCCACAAAGTTCTGGGATACATTGCAGTTCCCAGCTGTGATAACTGAAGAGCTGGCTGCAGTTCCAAAACACCAGCATGATAGTAAAGTAGGAATGAAAGGACAAATATCTTGGCCTTTTCATTTTCCAGACATTTCTGTTCACTATCTGCATGGAGCCTAAATTATCCTGGCTAAATTCCAAGCTATAATCTCTTTTTTTTTTCCCCTTCTTCCTCAAGTGGGTTAGTAAAGTACAATTAAGCTTTGATATTTTGCATTGCACAAGGGAAAACAGAATAAACATTTCCACTTATTTATGATCCATCTTAGCTCTTGGAGAGTTTGACAGTTTTACAAGTCCCTGACTGCTTATCTTGGTCAGTGCAAACACCCTACTTTGAAAGCATCTCATTTGAGCTTCAGCATGGAGCAGACATCATGTTCCAACTCTCTTTTTAAGTAAAAGGATATAATGTAAATAAAAACAGTTATTAAAAATCCTGTCACAGGTAAAATGCAGTTCTGAACGTCCAGAAATCAGAGTTGTAGCACAGCAAATGCATTTTTCACAGGGTGTGTGTAAAATGAAATGCCTCATTAGCAGCTGTAAGTCACAGGGAAGTTACATCAATTCTTGTAGCCCTAGGAAGATGCACAAACCAGAAAGATGTGATGGGAGGCTCATCATTTGATGTTCAAATGGAACCTGAAAACCCCTTGTCGCTTCCAGCACTGCCAGCACAAGCAGGAATGACAGGATCTAAGTCAGTGTGTAAAGGACCTGCCAGTTCCCAGCCCAGGGCTCGTGAGCTGTAGGAAAAATGTGTGGCAGAGTTTGACATGTGGCTGCCAAGCATGCATGGGGGCTGTTGGCTCCAGTTCTGGAGGGGCTGGGGATGGCATCTGGGATGGCAGTGATGAGGGGAGGCAGCAGCATTCCCCTGGGAGGCACAGTTGACCCTGCTGTGGCAACATCAGGCAGGCTGGGAGGTGGGGACCCTGGGCACCTGCTTGTCTGTGGCTGTTGAGGAGGATTACTGCCATTTAGAGAGAAAAAAAAAAAATATTCCTGTATAATGACAGAGGTTGGGAAAGAGCAAAATCCTTTGGGATTTTTTTCTGTTTCGTTACAGAGTGGTGCAATGTGCAGTCAAAGTGAGGAGTCAGTCCTACCCCCTGTTCTGTTCTCCTGTCTGCTGGGAATGTTGAGAAACCCTTTCTCAGCCACAAGCACCACACTTGCATCCTACAGAAAAGGGGACAAGGAGGGTCCTGCAGTAACTAATGCAGGAGTGCTGCAAACAGCAAGAAAACCTTTCCAATTGTTGTTCTTTCTGCCATGGTTTTGGAAGGCGTTCAGATTTAAATCCCTTTAATTAATGAAGTCCTGATCACCATGTGACTCCTACCTGTTGAAACTGGAAAACTATTTTGGATGGAGGTAGAAGTAATTCATCTACCAATGGTTTTAAAATCTGTTTAAAAATTGCTTTGAAGAAGACCTACAATGAGACACCTCTGTGAAAAACAATACATTTAGGTAAAGGTTTCACAGGAGGCTGAGCTCCCTGGGCAGGCAGCTGCATGTTCCCACAACCCACCACTGCCCATGTCCTGCCACTGGAACCTATCAGAGCCTGTGGCAGCCAATTCAGAAAGCTAAAACTTCTTAAATTTCATCTTGCCAAACAAAAGTGACTAATTTCCTGCCAGTTTGGCTGACAGGACCTGCTGGCATTGGCTTGGGGTGTCAGTGAGGAGTAGGAACTCGCAGCTGGGGAATGGAAGGTCTCCTGCTTTGGCAGCAACTGAAAGTCACACTGCATCCTGGCAGCAAGGTTCACTGTGCTGGTGCTTTCAAAAGCACCAGCTTTGAATATTATGAATAGTATATTATCCCATTTTGTTTTGAGTATTTTAAAATTTGAAGTACAGTTTGATATTCTTCTTTAGCTCAAGTTTGCTCACCTAACACTAAGGCTGACTGGCCTGTTTGATACACAGCTGTCACTGGTTTTGGTTGCTGCCTCTGCCTCGTTGTTAGGAAAATGCTTCTTGTGAGGAAAACATCTCAGAGACAATGCCCAAATCTCAGCACAGATGTCTTCCCTTTTTGCAAACAATCTGGTTAACAGTGCTGTTCATTCTGATAGGGACTCAATTCACACTGTAGCACCTGGTTTCCAAGTACCTGGGGAGGGTGGGTCCTGCAGTCTGCACTCAGGACAGTGCTCCCATGGGGACACAGCTTCTCAGCCCAGGTGGCTGCAGGAGAGGTGTCACAGCCCCTGCTGTGGAGGTACTGGGGCTCCAGGGAGGAGGCTGCAGGGGGAAGGGGCAGCAGCTGTGGAGGGGCTGGGCTGGGGCACAGGCAGGACTCTGAATGCTCTTTGCTGGGGAATGGGCTGAGTCTTCAGCACAGAACATACCTGTGGGACACAGTACAGCAAAGGGTGGCACAGGCTGTGTACTCTCTGCTGTTTAATAAACATCTGGTAGTAACCTACCACCCGTAGCCCATGGGGAAATAGCTGGCTTGGCATGCAAGAGCTGCTGGCAGCCTCTAAACTAGGAATATTAAGTTTTGCAGGATTTTTTCCCCCATCTGCTTAATTATGAAATCAGTTCAGGAGAGGGAGGTGACACATTTAGGTTGCTCTGCTATTTCAGTTGTGCAGATAGCACCCCAGAGATGTTAAAAAGTTGTCATCCTCTTGTCTAGGCCAGGTTACCCAAGCCCTGCCCAGCCTGGCCTTGTACGCTTCCAGGGATGGGGCAGCCACAGCTTCTCTGGGCACCCTGTGCCAGGGCCTCACTACCCTCACAGGGAAGAATTTCTTCCTAATATCTAATCCAAACATGCCCTGTGATTGTGCAAAGGTATGTTAAAAGGCCTGGAGATTTACATCAGCAAAGAAAATTCCCCCAGCTCCTCTGTCCTTGTTCTATGGAAGAGGCCACCTGTAAGTCTATATTTATTGTTGTATTCATTGAAAATAGCCTCACTAGGTGCAAAATAGTTTTCTACCTTATTTTTTCTGTTCTAATTTGCATCACTTTTCATGGCTTGATTTGGTCTAGAAATGAAGTTGTGCTTTTAATGTGTTGGAAACTGGGGAAGCTTCATCCCCTACAGAGTCCCTGTCTGGGCTCAGGATTTCTGTGCAGAGGCTCTGGCTGAGTAGGCTGAGGTCTGGAATGAGGACAGCTACAGTTTCTCCACAGCTGAGATGGCTGAGTGGATCTACTGGGGTTTTGTAAATGAAAATCACTTTGTAAAAACTTTTAGACTGGTCATCCTCCTGACTCTTTTGTACAAATAGCTTTTCTTTTCCTTTTTTGCTCTGTGAATACAATGCTTGTCTTTTATTGTCTCCAGTAAAATGCTGTGTTGTGGTAAAGATTATGATAAATTATGGCACTAAGTATAGCAATAAATATAGGCATAGTGTATATAGGCTGTTGTAGAAGAAATTAGTTTCTGTTCTGCAGTATGAAAAAAGAGTTATATCCATCTGTTTTGTGTAAAAATATCCTCGTCTTCCTGTGGTATCACTTTATTCTCAGATGAAAAAGCCATACAGTTTTGGGCAGGGAAGCCTCTGTTACAATGGCATTGTCCAATTCGATTAAGTGATAATGAAACAATTTTAAGTTTTTAAGTAGAAAAATAATGGAAGTTGTGTGATATTTTTGGTTAGTGTCTGATTGCACTGATGGCTTACAATTGAGAAGTCTGAGCAAAGCAAGCAGTGAATTTGAACAGGTATGTCTGTGAAGTGCCCTAGAATCCTAATCTGTGAGTGTATGTGTAAAGAAAATAGTTTTAAGGAACAGCTCTGTTCCTCTGGCCTATCATGCCACTCTTTAAGGTGCTTTAAAAACATTTCTTTCTACTGAGCATGCTGGATTTTAGGGTAGCTCAAAAATGTTCCTTTCAAAGAAGTCTTTGCTTTTAGGTTGGTGTCTGGTGTAACACATGCTGGGGTGCACGCAGACCTACAGAGAGTGTATTTGGGCATCCTCTCCTCTTCCACAGACCCAGACACTTCCAGTGTTGGCAGAGATCAGAGCCCGGGGGCATGTACCCATGCTGACCTGCCTGTGTTTTTGAGGAGCCTGGTGTGTGATTCTGTGAGGTTGTGCTCTGCTCTGCCTCTGTGGGAGTGTTACAGTAGTACTGGCCCCAGGCCTTCGCCGTTGTCACAAAGTGAGCAGCGAGTTCTTGACATCTGCTGTGCTGCACTGGCTGCCAAGCTGCGTAGGTAGTTGGCAAGGAAATAAATATTGATAGACCCTAGCAACAGGTACTCCTGAGAACTCTTGTTCTGGGAATGCTTAGGCTGTGTCCAGTGTTATTAAAGTTGTGAGAGCATTTTAAGTTTATTTATAGGATTTATTTGTGTCTTATCACCATCTCTCAGCGCTGGAATGCATGAGCGGGCTTTGCTGTGTGAGGGCACAGATGTGTGTCCCACACCCTGCTCTGGTCACTTATTTCTACTTGCAGCAGATGCTCCACTGCCCCCAGCTCAGGGACAGCTTATTTGCCCCCCTGTGTGACATCCCAAGTATGTGTTCAAATCTATAAATCCTGTGTTTGCTTGTCACAATAGTATGAATGACTATTGCAGAGCTATGTGCATGTAAGTGCATTGGATACACGGATTTATTCCTTTTTAGCAATATCCTAACAATACATTAACACACAAGATTCTCAGAGAGTGTGCCAGGTGAAATTAGCTTGTCACTGTCTCTGGTGAGCACTGTCCATGAACAATTGTGTGTTCTCATTGCAGAAATTGAAGCCAGAGAAGCCTGCGACTGGCTGAGAGCTGCTGGATTTCCCCAGTATGCTCAGCTGTTTGAAGGTATGATCACAAAGACTTGCCAAGCAGCTGACACTGAATTTGAGTGGAATTGTTCACATAAATAATATATTTCAGAACCCTGACACTTCTGATGGAAGCGCTTCCAAATTCTGTTATATCTTCATGCAAACCTGTAGAATAGTAGTGACCTGGTGTGTTTTCTTGCAGAAGGGACATCTCAGCAGGGACTCAGTACAATTCTTTAAAGGACCAAATTTTCCCTGCTTTTCTTTTCCTATTGTTAGACTATAACTCAGTCAAATTTCAGCTTTTGTTATTTTTAGTTGCTTATAATTTTTTCAGGCTCTTTTTCTTGGGATGCTGGAAATGATGTTTCCAACCACTGATTGCAACCAAAACTCCTCTGAGGCTCTCCAGCCTGTGATCTGAGTGAGATTGCTTTACTGGTGTTTTGAAAAAGAATATTGGAAAAAATCGTCTTGCAATCATAAGTGTTCAAAATAAATACTCAGCAGCAGCCAGCCAGTCAAAAATGCAATTTCAGCATGTTTTCATGTTGTTAAAACTACTAACAGTGCTTATTTCTTGGGAGGAGGTATGGATTTGTTGAGAGCTTGTATAATTTTTCAGGCCACACTTGTGCATATACCTTAAAACTGTTCTTCTTTAAAATATGTTTTTTGTTCCAAACATTGAAGGTAACAAAAGCTAACCTATTTTAAAGAAAGATTTTATCAAAGAACTACAGTTAAAAGAGCATCATTAACTGCTCTCATTCCCACCTCTCCTAGTCACTGCAAAATTGAAAATTTGAAGTCAAGCCTGTAGAGCTGGCTTTAAAAGCTGTATTCCATGAAACCTGGAAATTCTTCCTGTCTGCCTGCAGCAGATTGTATTCTATAGGCTGTTTGTTGGAAATGTCAACATTTTCATTGCCATGCTTCTGGAAAATGAATCCCCTGCATTGCCTTGCTGTTTATGCTGTCCTGACCTGGCTAGGAAAATCAAGCTTATAAAATAGGCTAAGAAAATATATATGGACCTCAGTGGTACCCTCATGTGCAAGGCTAAATCTCAGGAGCTGAAACACTGGAGTCTTCAGCTTCCAGCCCAGCATGATGTGTCAGGGACCTTAGAGCTCAGAGAGTATCTCATGTGCTGCATTGCATCTCACCATGGCAAAGCTCTTCTAAAATAATCCCTGCTTTATTCTGTAGAAGGTGCAGAGAACCAAAGCAAATCTAAAGGGTTTTTTGTGTTTCTTGTCTATGGCACTCAGTGACTGCAAGCTCCTGGAAATGCAGAAGGGCTTGTCCACCTGTAATAACAGCAGCAAGCAGATCTCTACATTTATTGTCCCACTTGCCCTAAGGAACTGATCCTCACTTGCTGGAAGGATGTTTGCATGAATGTACAGCTATAGAAATAGAAGTAGTTTCATTTCACCTCTAATAAATAAGCTGCAAAATTGAAAGTCTTTGCAATTACAACTCAGATTTCAGATTCAACTTCTTTGTTCACAGATATGCAGTTTCCCATTGATGTAAAAACTGTGAGGAGAGATCATGAATTTTTAGATGGAGATGAGATTGAATCACTGTTCAGGTAAACATTCATCATGAATCATCTTTGATATCCCCAGCCCCCCAGTTACTTGTTACTCATCTTTTCATGCCTCTGCTTTTGTCAGAGACAAACAAAGTCACCAAATCTGTGACTGAAGGAAATCACTTCAGCACATAGTTTGGTGCCACTATAGTTGGTTGTTTTAGGAATTAAAAGGTAAAGTAAGCACATGTCTGCACTTCCTCTTCAGTCAAGCTCTCAGGGATATTACACTGAGCATTAAATATCTTTTTTGTGATGTGAAATGGCTGTGAGCTGATTAAAAATAACCAGTTCCCTGCAAGCATGTCAGGCTGCTCACTAGGATCATGTACAACGGAGTGCAGGAATTCTCTTCCAACTTCTGTTCCCGCAGATAGACAGAAAGACATTATCTGCATGAGATCTGTTTTGTTTTCCTGAATATCTTTTGGGTGAGAAGTAAAGGTACTGGTTTGAAGTTATTGCTTTGCCACAGCTGTTCAGAGCACACAAGTGAACCTGCATTGTCAGTGCCAAGTCAGACTCTCAGCCCTGGGATATTTCCCCATGGAACAGTGCCAGGATAGTATGAGGCTCCTGCTTCAATTGGTACTGCAGTTACTGAAGCCTCCTCATTATGAGATTGTTTAGCAGAGTTTCTTTAGCAGAAATGATGATTTCTAACACTTAGGGAACTGGAAAGTTCCTTTCCTGGCGAGGTGCTCTGGTCCTGTTCTGTCCTGTCAGGTCGCCTGAGCTCCAGCTCTGCCTGTACCACAGCACCAAGAGGAGTTGTTCACACACGTGTCTCTGAAGCACAGCAGATATTAGAGAACTTTGGGTATATTTTGTTTCTTGGTATCACTTCTGTCCTGAGTGCTCCTTGGGGACTCTCAGCGTGCCTCCTGTTCATGCCACCTATTGACAACTAAGTGATTGACTAATCTGGGGACCTTACTGATTCCACAAGCTTTAATTTAAATCATAGATAATGCAGTCCTTCCAGGGATACAGGTTAACATCTTGATTTTAATTTTTTTTTTTCAAGAAGCCCACACAGAATTTCATTTATTTTCAAAATCTTAAATCAATATGAAGTTTCTTACAACCAGTAAAGCTAATAATACAATTTTTTTAAAATTAAATGATTGATTATAGTTGTCTTCTCTAGTTTTAAGGTGGCAGAACTGGAAGTGTCAGCATCGTGGTGTTGTTATTGGTGCTGGTTTTGGGGGCCATTGTATGGGAGCCTCTAACAGAATGTCAGTCTTTGACAACAGTGAAGGCTCTGTGGTAGAAGATCACAACTAGTTTGGTGCATGTTTGTTTTCAAGCAATAAAATAGTTGAAATTTAAAACTCCTGTGTTTTTTCTCAAACCCTAGAAGGTTGAACACATTGAACAAGTATGCATCAATGAAAGTGGAAATAAGCCGTGATAGGAAACGGGTATGTCTGTAACATACAGTTCCTGTTCTAATTAAAGATGTGTTTAGCTATTGTGTCAAGCACCTGGGTTTAAAAGTGCATGAAGGACTAGCAATTTCTGATATTCCATCCCACAAAGCTCTGCTATTTGCATTTTATGTTGAGAAAACATAGGGATGGAGATTGCAACTACGTAATGTTTGAAACTTTGCAAGGTAGGTTAGGGGCAGCTTTTGAAACTCTTTTAAAATGTGATTTGACACATGTTACTGTCCAAAAATGCACTGGGGGGAGGAGAAGTTGCCCCAAAGCCCCATCTCAGCATGGCTATCATTGCTTTCCTAAGTAGTTTCCCACCTTATTTAAGTGCTGAAAGTGAAATTTCACTCATGCTGATTTAACAAAGATATTACAAGGGCAATCCAAATGTTCAGCCAATACAATCTGGGTGGGTTTTACCTGTGCTGTCTTTGTGCTCTGGTGCTGCAGCTAAATCAGAGTGGTAGCCACAGCTTGGCTGGGTGGCACCAGCTCTGCAAAGCCTCTGAGCCACCGTGGATTAACTGCAGGACTAGTGAGAAAGTAATGCCATCTTCTGGAAAAATGTCTGGGTTTTGGAGAGTTCTGCTCTCTCGTTGGGGCAGAATGGGGCAAGAGAGCCCAGAGAGAAGAGACAGGTGGCTCCCATCTCTCCAATGTTTCACTGTCCCAGCATTCCCTCGGAGTGGGGACAATCCTGCAAAGGGGGCACCTGGTTCAGGTGGCAAGGGAGGCTGAGGGCTCCAAAAGGGTGCCACAGATACTGATGCTGCCACAGTCCCACAGCTAAACACTTCTGTACCTGAAAATGGATGAGTTTTGGTCACAGAAGTGTGAAAGTGTTTGATTTGTTTGACTTTAGGAAAGGCAGTGTAAACCCAATACAGTTATCTTTCAAAACCCTTGCATTTGCCACAAAACAGGATATTTCACCCTTAGATCAAATCTGTCCCCTTTTCCTGTGGTAAACTTCCCAGACTTGTCAGCATGCTTGGTCATCATTTGTCAGCATGTTTTTCAACTAACTTAGGGCAGATCTTCAGTGACTGAATGATCACATTTCCCTATGTTGGTCGTGGGGGTTTTGGAGGTCGGCAGAAAATTTAAGTCTACTTTTTATGTTAAACTGGTTTTTGTGATTTAAAATTTGCCAAACTTTGCCCTTGAACTGGTTTTGTATTTTTTCTCCTTCTAAGAGTGACGACTCTGAAGATGAGGAACCTTGTGCAATAAGTGACAGATGGGCTTATGAGAGGTGCAGCCAGCGGTGGTCTCGCATCGAGAGCCTGGCAGGTTTCCCAGCAGAGGAGGGGGCTGCTGCTCCCAGCCCAGACAGTCCAGGATTGAAGATCATCAACAATGAGGACAGTGTCTTTCTGGATCACGGTGAGAAGCACGATGTGTCTTCAATTCACAGCACCAGCAGTGCTGACAGTGACATTGTTAACTCCCAGAAACCTTTTGAAGATGTGGAAACCAGCACGAGCTCCTCAAGATGTTCCTCAGTTAAGGTACCTTCACTGGACTCTGCTTTTAGTTGTTCTCCTCCCCCCAGTGAATTTTTAAATATCACCAGTGAGGAGAAGCTTTTGGATAAGTCGCCATCTAAAAAGAGGAAGAGCCTTCTAAAGAAAATGGAGAAGCTGCACTTAAGGAGCTGCAATTTAAGGAGTGGTCAGTCAAAGGCCAAACCCATAATAAGTGAACCTGTTCTTCTGGAAGGACTTAATGAAGAAAAGATGAAGATGCTGAACTGTGTAAATATTTCTGATCTCTCTGGCATCCGAACAAAGAACAATTTTTCCTTTTCTCCCCAGAGCTGCAACAGCAGCAATCAGTCTGTAAATAGCAGCACAGGGAGCACTCCAAGTCCTGTTATAAAACCAGGCAGCCCCTGTGAAGGAAGAGGGACATATGCAGAGGGCATGGACTCCAGCAAGCTGTTGCTGGGGAATGATCTATCCCAGCAAAACCTAAAAAATGACGTGACGTTACAAAAGAACCAGATGTTTCAAATACCACAAGGCCATAAACCTGGCACGTTCCCCACAGATCTTACAGATAGCTCCTTGTCTCCAGCAGACAGCTCTTCTGTCAACTGGAGAACAGGGAGCTTCCACGGGTGCAGGAGGAGCCGGAGCAGGAGCGGTTCCAGGGATCCCAGAGGTGGCAGGGGTCCTGTGTCGGGCAGGGATCACAGGCTGAGTGTGTATGACAACATGCCCAGCCCCGACCTGGACAGTCTGGAGCCCGCGCAAGTCGGCGACGACGATGTTTTCTCAGAGCTGAACAGTGTCATAGCAGACGTCAATGGTCTCAAAAAGCTGGTTGATCAGTGGACAGAGAAGTTCTCAGATGATGGGGATTCTGACTTTGCCAGTGACTTGACCTCTTTGTATCCCCCCTCCCCTAAAGAGAGCTCTGTTGAAACAGAGGGCTCAGAAGATAAGACAGCAGGGGAGGCTGAGGGAGAGAGCAGCCGTGGCCTGGGCAAGGAGATTGGTTCTGCAGACCTGACGTACATCACAGACTCTAAAAAGGCCAACAGGTCAGCCATACTTGGGTTTCCCTTTGGTTCTGTCCACTCAAAATATAATTGATTTGCCAGAACAAAGTATTCTAAAGTCTGTCCTAGGTAGCAGAGTCTGCACTGCTGGTGGCAGGTACTGCTCCACAGGTACCAACATCTGACCTCTGCTGGAAGTAGGACACTCATAATCTGCATGAGTACTCAGGCACTTTGTATTGCCAGAGGCCCTCCTGGATGGGAAGTGCCTTGTTTAAGTGCAACTAACTGCAGGTCATTTAGAGTCTTGGGTGCTTCGCAGAAGCAGATAGAAAACAGGGATGGTGGAAATGGTCCTAAGGTTAAGCAATATTTGTCCCATAGGCACGGGAAGCAGCACTGGTCTGTGGCAGAGAGTGTGAACCTGGAAAGCCTTTCCCTCCAGACTGATGGCCAGTCAGCTGCCCAGCTGGCCCGCACGCAAAAGCTGGCATTGTTGAAACTCACAGCTTTAATGGACAGATACTCCCCTTCCAGTAAGCAGGGCTGGAACTGGTAAGTTGTCTGATATTAAAACAACCTGAGCTGGAAAGAGAGGAGTTGATGTAAGCATGTGAATTTCCTTGTCTGCCTACATTGCACATGTTCAAGGTGAAGAATTTCATCCTATTAAATTGCCAGCAGCTTCGTGGTTATTTCCATGGCTCCAGGATTTCCTCTGCTGTGGGCTGTACTTTGGCCCCTCGCTGCTGGTCGTGCTGTTACTGATTTTAAGGCACATCATAGTTTCTCTTTAAATTTTCCCAATTGCAGGGCTTTTTCAGAGGACCATCTCAGGGACTGTGGACCCTGAGGTGAGAGTCAGCTGGACTGAGAATCCAGCCCTTCAGCACTGAGTGTCTGTTTGAACTGAACCAGTGACAAATTCAGACATTCAGAGGACTTACGTACATTTTGTGATAGGGAGCTGGTACTTGAATATAGAAAGAATGAAAAAACCCTGTAAAGGGATGGAGTGTATTTCCCATGAGGATGCCTTATTAAAGTTAATTTCAGCAATGAAATCAGGAAGACATCCCGGTAATTGCCTTTGCTGATTTTCTCTCCCTCCTGATGCTGTGTGTACAGGTATGTGGCAGAATTTGGGGTTGTGACAAGGTACAGCTCAACCCTTTCTGATGAGTGTAAAGCAGCAGGTGCAATGTGCTGGACACCTAGTAAGCTGCATCTACTGGTTTTCATTTCCAGGACCATACCAAAGTTCATTAAAAAACCAAAAGCCTCAGACTACAAGGACAAAAATGTGTTTGGGGTTCCTTTACTTCTGAACGTGCAGCGAACAAGCCACCCCCTGCCCAACGGCATCCTGCAAGCCCTGGAGTATCTGAGAAGCCACTTTCTTGACCAGGTATGAACTCGAGGCAGCCCAGAGGAGCTCTGGGCCATGAACAGATCTGCTCCAGGGAAGCAGACTCTCTTTCATACTTCTGTGAAGGATTTCCTTGCCCCCTAAGGCTCTGAATAGGCAGAAAAGTGTACCTCTGAGCAGGTGGCCTGTGAGGAAATACCAGTGCTGATTTCCTCTGGGAATACCTTTAGCCCTGTGCTGTGTTTTTGTGCCTTCCCTCACTGAAACCCTCTGCAGTCATGTCTCTTGGTGCAGGCAGTTAGGCTGTCTTTGCCTGGGGAGGTGTCATGTCTCTGCTCCCTAAGGAGGCAAATCTGCCAGACAATGTCATTGTTCCCTCTGTTCTGTGGCTGCTGCTAGTGCCAGAGCTAATGTGAAAATTAGTCTTGTTTCAGCTGAAATGCACCACTAAGCAGAGAGGAAACATTACAGCAGTGCTTGCTACAACTTTTTCTGGAGCTCAGTTCTGTATTCATCCCCTGAGTGGAGATGGCAGAGGAAGTGTGTGCTGTATATGGTGTTTCCATAGCATAGCTGCAGGAATTAAGAAATTAAATTGTGACATGAGACATATTTATTAGAGAGGACTTTTCTTCCTCTGCTTTGCCATTGTCTAGATGTGTTATATGATGCCAAAGTGCAAAAGTGTGTGACTTCATTTCACTTCTGTGAAGTGACAATGCAAGTGTTTTTCATTCTGAGTTATGGTATCCATTCAGTTCATATAAATAGACCAAAGAGTGTAAATACTGTCTCAGTGGCACAGAGTAAAACTGTCACCAGAAGCTTTGGTGAGGTCGAGCTCATGGGAAACTCCTGATCTAGCTCAGTTGACAGTCACATTAAAAAGAACATCAAAATTTCCCTCAAAATGGCATCTGCCCTTTGCCAGCCTGTGGAAGAATTAGATGTATCAGGTGTTACAAGGAGCCTTGTGGGTCTCACAGTCAGTCTGTGTAAGCCAGCACTCGATGAATGTTTGTGTTTGGTGGACACACATTGGTGAATTTGAAACTTAAGAGTTGCCATGTGAAAAACACAGCCTGCCCAAGAAGATGAACATATGTCAATGGTAGTGATTTTAAAAGGCAAAGTGAGTACTTTTGCATGAAATAAAAGCCAAACAAACATGAAAATTTGTGTCACAACTGATTCTGTGGTCATCAGGCATGGTTTGCCTCAGAGAAATGTCCTTGTGGCTTCCAATGATACAAAAGTATTTTGGTGTTCAATCCCAGTGCCATAGGATATTTGCTATTACAAGGAAGGTGAAGGATCACTTGATTGTCAAAATTCTGGTTCCCAATGACTCCTTTCTTTGTCTCTAATAATTTCTTTTACCCACAGGTTGGCCTGTTCCGAAAATCCGGCGTTAAATCCAGGATTCTGTCTTTAAGAGAAATGAATGAAACCAGCCCAAACAATGTCTGCTATGAAGGGCAGTCAGCATTCGACGTGGCAGACATGGTGAAGCAGTATTTCCGAGACCTTCCTGAGCCTATATTTACCAGCAGGCTCTGTGAATCCTTCCTCCACATCTACCAATGTAGGTACCAAAAGCTGTCATTTTCCTGTGGCAGCAGCTCTCTGCTCACAGAGAGCAACAGACAACTTTCCCAGGCGTTGTTCTGGGAAAGGCTGTGAGAAGATCAGAGGAAAGAATGATAAACAGTTCTTATCCTAACTTGCTGCACCGGGTGTTGTGAACATGTGGAATGTGTTACAGAGATTTGTTTACCAAAGGGTGGTTTCTTAATTAGCCAATGGTGATGGTGTTTTAATTAAAGGACCAATCAAGTCCACCTTGTAGTGAACTAGGGTATAAAAAAAGCAATGGGTTTCCTAATAAAATAGAATTAGCCTTCTGAATGATAGACTCCATATGTCATCTTCTTTTCTGTCCCCTATACCTAACGCTGACATTTTCCAGTGCCTTGGATATCTTAATACTCAGCTGTACAAGGCAGGGGCCAGACCAGGACTGGTGCCAAGTCCCTCTGTAGTCAGAGGGGACAAGTCAGGCAGGACATTTCTGACAAGGTGAGTTCATTGTGGCTCTGGACTTGGGAGCTTCCTGTCTGCATCCTATGAATCAGCTGTTTCTCTTTCCTCAAGGATGAGTGTAATGAAATGCTGCAGCAGCCCCCTTAAACTGTGCTTTTAAACAGTCATTTCCCTATGCAAAATTAAGAAATAACCTGGTCCCCTTGTTCATGGCATGGCATAGCTCCTTGAGTGAGATGATGTGATATATTGATGACATTTTTTTATTGAGGTGCCCAAGAACAGCTGCTGTGAAACAGCTGGGAAATGCCAGCAGCTTTCTGCCTGTGCTCATGCTATTACTGTCCTTGAGACTCAACCCAAAAACCAAGGAAACACAAAGCTGAAATATTGCTTTTAATACAGTTTAAACAGGTTCTATTCCCAGTACTTTGCCCTCAAGGAATTCACTTTCAAAAAGCAGATGGACTGGGGAAGGAGCTTGAAGTAGGGCTAATAATGTTGTTGGGACAGACAAGTTTCTTCTGCTTTTGAGAAAAGGTTTTGAAAGACAAATTGTAAGCTTTCTGAGAGGACTGGTTTTGCAGTCTAACCCATGTGGCTTTTATTAACCTATGTCAATGAGCAGCTGCTGTTCTGTGTACAGTGTAGGTTCATGAAAGTTCTGTTGGGTTTTATTTCATCACCTGCCAGGGTTTTAAAATTTTGTCTGAAAATTATTTATTTGTTTGAAGTAAGTTTTTTTCTTGCATTCACAAATCCTCCTTTGTAAGGAGGTCTACAATTCCCATGTCCAAAGGATGTGTAATTCTTTTCCTCCAATTATTGTAATTTGGCCACTGTCTACCTCCTGTCTCTTGTTTTGGGAGAGAAACAGCAGATGCCCAATTTCTATTCACTCCCCTCACCCATCTTCTGGAGCAAGTGCACAGATTAAATTACTCTTTTGGAGATAAGAATTGTGCTACTTTCACCAAGAATTGTGTTCTATATGTGTGCTTCTACCAGAAGGGAAGGAGAAGTGATCTTCTACCCTTTGCAGTGGTGTTAATTGGAGATGTCTTTGTGCTGGGGATGCATGGCAGGATGAACCAGACCCGCCCTCCTGCCAGAGCTGTTTGGCCAGACAGCCTCAGTGGGGGTTAGTGTGAATTAAAATCTGTTGGCAAAACACTGGTCTCTGAATTGAGTTATCTGAGAGCATCTGTTCTCTTCATGCTTGAAGCTGAAAGGAAAAGACAGTAGAGCAGCTCCAAGGTATCACTGCAGAGTAATATTTTATGGGGAGACAGGTCCTTATTTGGATTGTAACTCAGCTCAGGATGTGTTCATTGGCATGGTGTTCAAGATAAATTGCAAGTCAGCAGCATCCCTGGGTGTGAACATGCACTTGCCAGGCAGTAGGAGAAATGGTTCATGTTTGATGGGATAATGGCTTTTCCTTGTCTGCTGTGAGCTTGGGACAAGGAAATGGATGAACCTCCAAGCTCAGTGCCCTGCTTGGGACCCTGCTGGTGGATGCTCCTTCTGCAAGTCACGTGTGGTTTTTGTCATGGTTTTTGTTTTCAGATGTGCCGAAGGACGAGCAGTTTCAGGCTGTCCAGGCTGCAATTCTCCTTCTCCCAAAGGAAAACCGAGAAGCTTTGAAAATCCTCCTGTTCTTCCTGCGAGATGTGGTGGCTTTTGTTGAGGAAAACCAGATGACCCCAACCAACATCGCTGTCTGTCTGGCACCTTCTTTGTTTCACCTCAACACCCTGAGGCGGGACAGTTCCTCCTCCTCAACCAGGTATTGGCACCTTGATGCTGGCACTGCTGCTGTCCACAGTGCTCTTGCTGGAGCAATGCTTCTGTAGCTGGCCTAGGCTCAGTGTCTGATTTTGAGGGGGAAATAGACTGTGTGTGCCTTGGGGTTTGCCTTAAACCTGGTTGCTCAGGTGCAGCAGGAGCTGCCTGCAGTGCATGGTAAGGCCCCATTGCCATGCTCCTGACCATTCTGTGTGTGTCCCTCGCCACTGCTGCACTCCCCTGGTTGCCCAGGAGCCCAGCATGTGGCTGACTGCTAGCATTAAAGTGGTGCTGGCCATTGGAAATGTGCTCCTGCGCTGGCAGCCTGAGCCCAGGTGTGGTCTTAAGGCCCGGCAGATACCTGGCAGATTGAGGCAGCTACTGGCACTGGTTCTGCTGGGTGATAAAGGGATCATTCCTGCCAAATTGAACCACTGGATTCTGTAAATTTATCTCAATAAGTAAAAGTATCTGGGTTGCATAACATTCCCTGTTTGTACGTGCAGTGAGGAAGGTGCCCTTGGGCCAAAGTAGACAAATAATCTCTGAGAGCATTCATGCCTTATCTGGCCTCCTGAGGCAGGGCTGTTTGCTCTGCTGGTGCTCCTGGGCTGCAGACAGACGGATCAGGGCAGGAGAGCACAGCTGGCTGGGCAGGAAGCATCGCGCTCCCGACAGCGTAGCGAGCGCAACACCTCACTTGGGGATCTGCAGGGGAGGACTAGTCCCAAAGCAGAAGCTGTCAGATGGGCTGTTGGCATCTTGCAGGCTCTGGATAGCACAGGGGAAGGGAAAGAAAACACTGAGGATTTTCTTTTGAATGTCACAAAACACCATAAAATGCCTCAGGCATCCCTGTGCTGAGCTGGCACACGGCGAGGGAGCCACGGGGCCACTGCGAGGGCACCTGGGAATGCAGTGGAGTGGTGGGCAGCAGGATCTGCTGGATTGCTGTGCTGTTTGAGCTCCTAGGAGCTACACTCTGGGACTTGTTCCTCTTTGCTTTACATCAACACTGCTCTGAAATGTTAGGACCAAAGATAGCAATGGAGTTTTCTCTTTGTTGTCAGTGTTTAGAAGCCAGGATGCTTTGAAGCTTTAGCTCTGCTGTAACTGTGCATTAATGCCTTGGTGCAGGGTTCCCACTTCAAAGGGTTCAAGCTGACAGGTCTGACTCTGAGGAGCAGCACTGAGGACTATTATCTTCCACCCAATTTTCAAGCCATTTGGCAGGAATGTACATAGATAGAAGTTTCAGAAGCCAGGACTAATGATGTAATACCACTAGCATGAATTAAAAGAGGGGACTGTTTTTGAAATATGTTGGGTGTGGTTTGGGCCAAATGATTTAAAAGTTTCTACATGAGGTTTGCAGGTATCAAAGGAGCTTGACATTGAAGATTATACACAAATAACCTTGGGGTCGTGGTTGTTCTTGGCCAAGTGTTTGATGATGCGTTTGGGGAATAAATTCCTTGACTTGCCTTTCTTGGGTGTCCATTACTACTGGTCAGTAGCACCCTGGACACCTTTGGGATGTGCTGGGAGGGAATTGACCTACAGTGGTCACATTGCATGAGCCCTGCGTGGCACGTGCAGGACCTTCAGGGCAGTGTGTTTTGTGTGGTTCCCAGCATTTTGCTCACTCAGCCTTCCTCTCACCTTCCCCTCTCCTAGATCCAGTCAGAGGAAGTGCAGCTTGGGGAAACCAGACCAGAGGGAGCTGAACGAGAACCTGGCAGCAACGCAGGGCTTGGCCCACATGATAATGGAGTGCAACAGGCTCTTCCAGGTATGTCACTCACTGTCACCAAGCAAAAGCTCTGGGTATCCTGGGGGGTTGGCTGGCTTGGAGCAGCAGCTGGGCAATGTCCCTGCCAGCCCATCTGCTGCTGTGCCTGTGACAGATGGGCATCCTGCTGCTGCCACCAAAGAGGAAATG
Source organism: Urocynchramus pylzowi (assembly GCA_013397555.1). Lineage (NCBI taxonomy): Eukaryota > Metazoa > Chordata > Aves > Passeriformes > Fringillidae > Urocynchramus > Urocynchramus pylzowi. The sequence continues at coordinate 1,894,207 of VZRH01003727.1, read as the reverse complement.
AGTATCATTGCGAGCACTCCTCCATTCCCCCCTCCATCCCCACCGTGATGGGGCTCCACTCCATGGGCTTGGGGACAGCTTAGAGAGCACCTGTGGGGCAGTGGCTGCCATGTGCCCTTCCAGGGAGGCCCTGGCCATCCCTGCTGGAGAGTGGGTTGAAGTTCTGCTGCTGGGGCCTGGCCAGAGCTACAGCCATGCCTGTGCCTGGCCATTGACCCCAGTAATCTGAACCTGGACCTTGGCCCACAGACTGACTTCCCAGCTTGACTGCGGCCTTTGCCCGTCATTATGGACTTGCCTAGTGATCCTTAGACTGTGGCTAACCCTGGTTGCTGCCCCTGGACCTGATCCTGACCTCCCTTGCTGACTCACCTTCCTGGCTCCACCTCGGACCTCATCGCCGTGGATGTGTCTGACCATCTTTACTCTTGGCTGACCCTGGCTGCCACCTCTGGCTCAGCTCTGGCAGTGTGGGACAGGGCAGTTGCCCTGCCAGCCTTGTTGTCCCACTTGACCCCTGGCCCCTTCCCTCAGGGGTGCTGTCCACACTCAACCTTCTAATCCTTTGCTCCAGCTGCTCATCTGGGCAGGGGACACTGCCCCATGGCTCCCCTGCACTGACACACAGGCCTGCCCCAGGGCTCCCCCAGCACTGATTCCTCAACCAGTGCCTGGCTTCTGAGTGACACCCCACCCCAGGACAGCTGAGGTTCCCAGGGGTCTGATCCCTGCATGGCATCAGTCTCCAGCCCAGACAGGGTTCCTAAGTGCCCCCCTCCACTCCCAGCCCAACCATGAGCCCGTTTCCCCAGCAGTGGCCTGACCCCTGTGCCCTGCTCTGAGGCCCCTTGGGGTTCCCTGACACCACTGCCTGCCCCGTACCCTCTGGTCAGCCCTGGCAGCACAGAGCTGGCCCTGTTCCTTGGCTGCATGGCCCCATGGAATAGCCCCATGGGAACTCTGCCCTTGCACACCTGGACACTCCACACACCCCTGCTGTGCCCATTGCTGACTCCAGCCCTGAGCTGTGGGGCTGCCCCTCACTCTGGGGGTCCTGCTGGTGTGACCCCCCTCCCTGCCAGGGCAGGCATTGGGTGCTGAGACTCAGGGATTGCCTGGAGAGGGCTGTCCCCATTCTGCTGGAGGCCACAGCTCAGCGTGGCAGCCTCTGCCATGCCCGTGCCTGGAGGAACACCCGGGTCTGCTGCTCTGGACCCTGACCTGGACTGGTCACTGTGGCCACCACTGGACTGCGGCTGACGCGGCTCCTGCCACCGAAGCTGAGCGTGCGCGGCCCCGCGAGCAGGACCGGCTCGTCACCACGGCCACCCCCGCTGCCAGCGTGGGCCCAGGTAGGGCGGGAGGGGCCCTGGCTGGCCCTGGAGCAGGGAGAGCACGGCCATGGCACGGGTGTGGGTGCAGGTGGGCCACAGGGAGCACAGCACACGGCCTGGGCAGCTGGTGACAGGGCATGGCTGTCACCCTGCTGTCACTGTGGCACCAGCGCCAGGCCTGGTGGCTTTGTGGGCAGTGCTCAGGCACCAGGAGAGTGTGTTAGCACAGGTCTGCACTTGGTGAAGTGCCAGCTGCTGCCCACCACGTGTGGTGCTGGGCACTGAGCAGCTGAGAGCCGAGCCCTCCCCAGTGCTCTGGACATGGAAGAATCTGATACAGATCTCTTATCTCTTATATATACAGATAGATAGATAAACACATATGTACATACATATACACACATGCATATGTCAGTGAGAACCTGCATCAATGCAACACCTCTCCAGTGGTACCACAGCTGCATTGTTGTGCCGCTTTAGGACTCTGGAAGTGTTTTTAAGAGGCTCACAGCAGAGCCTCCAACTCCAAGGCAGAGGCAGGAGCTGTGGCTCCTTGTAGTTGCCCACGATTGATATGCACTGCACAAAGAGGTTTGCAACTCTGTAGGGATTCAAAACATTGCTGCTGAAGGGAAAGACATTTCCCTTGTGTTTTCCTCAGAGGGAATGTAGTTTAACTGATCTGCTCCTCCCCTGGGCTTCCTGCTCCTTCAGGTAAAACTGCTGCCTGCCTCCCCGCACCATCACAGATGACATCAAAGGCTGGGTGACCTGCTCATACCTGGCACCTAAGGTAAAGCGAATGCAGGGAGTATGGATCAGAGTATTGTTGGCTCTGGGAGTGTGGGTGGATGGAGGGACCCTTGGGTGTTCTGAGTTCATGGGGTTCGGCTCCTGCACTGAGAATTGCTCTGAGCTCTGCTCACTTGTCTGCCTCTGTATCTGCTGAAGCCACACTCCTTTTTCTCCTCTTCCCTCCCCCTCTACTTCTTTTTCCTTTACCACAACCCCACTCCAACAGACAGGGACAACTCCAGTTGTTTAGTCCCTTTATTGTCCTTCCACAGGGAACCGCTACATCCTCTGCACAGGCTTAATCCCCAGGATGTCGAATCCTTTGGCCATGACAGTGGCAGTGGCTTCGCACAGCAGCAGCCTCCACATGTTCACCTTCACGATCTGGCCTGGAAAACACAGACAGAGGAGCTGGAGTAGCTGCTCAGAACAGTACCTTCCCCAGGGGAAGCCCCTCCACCCAAAACCAGGCTCTGGACTGCCACATGGAACCCTTCCTGCTCTCCCCAAGCCAGGCAGACTGACCACCCCTCCTGTTTCCAGGTGCCTGGCTGCTCCCAACTCTACTCAACCTTCCTGCTCAGTCATAACACAGGCTCTGCCAGTCTCTGTCAATCCTCCCACACGGACACAGGAGCGTGACAACAGCCTTTCCAACACAGGGTAACACTCTGGATATGGAAGTAACCACAGGATGTGACACAGGCACACACAGCACCCCATGGCCAACGCTCACCAGTCTGCCTATCCTTCTCAACGCAGTAGCAGCTGTCGTAGAACTCGGTGAAGGTGGTGGCCAGCTCATACAGGTAGTCACAGAGTGTGTGCAGTAACAAGTCCTCCAGGATCTTCTGCAGGATCTCAGGAAACCTCAGGATGCACTTGCCCAGTTTCCACTCCTTCTCATGGTCAAGGACAAGCACCTCCTCCCTGGCTGCCTTCCGCAGCATCTGCTCATCGATATTGGCCAGGCGAGCAATTGCCCTGGAAGGGTCCAGAACAGAGGCAGCTTGTGAGGGTCCCACTGTCCAGGGCCAGCCTGCTCACCTGTCTGGCCTGGCTCAGGGCTGATGGCTGCTCTTGCCCAGTCCTGGGTGACCAGACCAAAGAGGACAGTCAGCCCTCGATCCAGGAGGGCACTGCAGAGGAACAGGGAAGGATGGGCTCTAGGCACCTGCATCAGCAAGGACAGCTGATACTGCTAAGCAAACCAGGGCTCAGAGTGCCAGAAAAACTGGGGTGTAGCAATACCTGAGCTGAGCAGCTGCTGGAACACAGATGCATTCTTTTCCAACCACCTAAAACCTCTGCTTACCAGGAACTCCCACAGTTCCCTCCCTGGGCTGTATGTCACACAGAGGAGCCATTTCAGGTGGCACTGGACACATCGTGTGCAATGACAAATAAAATCTTGTCTTTGGTGCATACCAGTGTAGCTGGCTTCTCTTACCAAACACCCAACAGCACTGATGTGACTGTCACCCCTTTCCCCACATGTGATTTTGTGACAGGGGCAGAGAGCACCAGCACCAACTCCTGCAGCTCCCAGCACCCCACGCACCTGATCCGTGTGAAGGCATAGAGCAGATAGGCAGCTGTGTTCCCTCGGTCATCCAGCATCTTGTCAAAGGAGAACACGTAATCATTGAGTCTGTTGTGGGACAGATCTGCATATTTAATGCATCCAAAAGCCACCGAGGTCTGGGCAGCTTTCAGCTCTTCCGGCGTCAGGACCTGGTGCGATTTCCAAACAGGCAACAGTCAAGAGGAGGAATGAAGCACAGGGCACAGCCCTGGCCTCTCAGCAGGGCTCGGGAGGAGAGCCCAGGCTGCTGAGGGGATTTACCCACCTGGTGCTCAGTTCACACACACCTCTCTGCTTCAGGGCACCGAACAACCCCACACCCACCCTCACTTCTCCTGCAATCCACTGGCACCACAGCTCTGCTCAGGTTAGGGCTGACTCCCACAGGACAGCCCACAGGACCTCTGTGCCCCACAACCTGCCAGGTGTGATGTGCTCTGCTCCTGCTTCTTACATGTACATGGAACAAATGTTGGTCCTCCTACCCTTATGGAGCATTTTGGTCAATCCACACACTTACAAACCCCTGTCTGCTGGAACAGTGGCAGCAGGGCAAAGCACTTTGTGCCTGACTCCTATAAGCCCTTTAGAGATTTTCAAGGTGTTTTTTTGTCCTTGCTTCCTCATGTTCCTGTTTAAAAAGGGACTTTTCACTTTCACCCTACACTACCCTTTCCAATTCCACTGCCTCACACTGTGCTTGGACAAAGTTTGGCCTTTCTGTTACATTCTGTGTCCCACACTATCCAGTTCTCTGCAGGCAGCAAGACAGACAGAAATCTCATTAAGCAATGCAGAGACCTTAAGTCTGTGAACACATCTGGGAAGTTCTCAGGAAAGACAAGCAATTTGTCACAACTACCTTGTCCCGTTCCTTGTCTTTCAGCTTGTCCATGGCTCGTTTCAGTCCTTCCTCCAGCAGGTCTATGAGACGTACTGTGTCCCCTGAACGAGTTTTGAACTTCTTCCTGAAAACACACAGCCAAAATGACCACCTGCATAAGAGGCAAAACACTTCCACCCTCTCCCTAGTGCCCAGCAAGCTTAGGAAAAAGCACATGGCAAATCCTTTTGTATTGAAGGAATTGCCATCACATGGACTGCTCTAAAAGTGAGAGAGCACCCACAGCAAGGTCAGCAGGAATGGCCAGGAAGGATTCAAGAGTCAGAACTGTCCAGTTCCAGACATTAAACAATACCAGTACCAGACTTTTCCCAACTTTTGTTTCATCTACCATGAAGGAGGTAGAAAGTAATGAACATCATGGCCTTTACCACTGCCATCTCCCAGTACCACATGAGCCAATGTGGTACCACCAGCCAATCCAAGTGCCAAATGCCAGGCAGCAAAAACCAGACTCGAGAGGGAATGTGAGCACAGCAGCAGTGACTGTGTGCATCAAGGACAAGGACACAGAACACAATGACCCAGCTACAGGTAACAGCACAGGACTCAGTGCTTTCTTTTGGTGTGCCACATACATACTTGTCAATGAATGAGAGCAAATCTCTTGCATTCACCCAAACTTTCTCTCCAAGGTACAGAGAGAGGAAAAAGTACACCCAGACACTTACTTGTCTTCTCCCAGCACCACTCCAAAGGCAGCATGAGCCACTCTGGTGACTTTGGGATCATACCAGCCAATCATCTGTCCAGCTGCAAACACTGTTTGGAGATGCACAGACTGCAAGGAAATAAAACACCAACAACTTGTTCTCAGTCCACTCTTCCAGGTGCAGTTTCTTCATAGCTTTATCCTATTCACAACAATGCTCTCACAGTAAGACTTAAAGTGCTTCCAGCTCCACAGACAAATTCTGCTTTGAAAAGTTCAACCTTTCCAAGAGTTTTCCAGCTCTACAGAAGCAGCAACTGGCAAATTCCCATCACTGGTCAGATAAGGAGTAAATATACTGATTACACTAAAGGCCCTGTGGTGTTCTACCTGTGTTATTGCTGCATCCATCATTTCACACACTTGGTGCTGACCAGCACCTACAGATACAGCAGAGGGTGCTGAACTCACCTGGCCACTATCAACAACGTAGATAAGGATGTCACCCTTCTCTTCACAGAGCCTGTGCTTCAGAGCAGCCAGGTCTGATGTGTCATACGTGTAACCTCCGTCCGATTTCATGATTGTCAGCGGGACAGGGAAACCCGGCACGAACACGACCTTCCGGCCATCGTCAACCTGGACAAATCCTGACAAAGCAATGAAAACAGTCTGTGTTCAATCACACCAGGGAGGTTCTGGGCCAGCAGCAACACCTCCCCTCCCTGCTGCCACCAGGAAGAAAAGGCCACACACTCACATAATGAAAAATATGAAAAGATCTACATGAGAACTCCCTTGACAACACAATCCCATTCTGTACAGCACTTCCAGAACTATGCACAGGAAAGCAGATCTGCACAAATGTGGCCTTACCAGGAAAGACCTAATTTACAAACTTTAATCACTTGCATCCACATCTGCCTGTACAGCCACAAACCCATAACAAATTGTGGCATTAAAGGCAACAAAAACTCTACAGAGGTATTATGAGGACTCTGCACAGAGTCTTTCTGAGGTGAGACAGTCAGAACACTTCAGATGGTGAGACTCGAGAACTGCAAAATCCAGACAGGAACACTTTTATGCTGCATTTATGCTGCACTTTTATGCAGAGACTTGTTATGCTGCATTTGGCTTCTTGCCAGTTTCAAAATCAACATGATCCAAAAATCCCACTGTCTTCACAGAGATTTCTCAGACAAAGTTCCCACACAGTCTCAACACTAAGACTGGGAAGTCTGTCGTATATTGCTCCTTGATTGTTTACTCAGAATACAATAAATTCCAGTAGTACCCTGTGCTATGGCCTACAAATGTCACAGACAAACTGCTTTTGATGTCAGCAAGAAAGATTCAGGCTTTCTGGAATGTGGAAAAGCCACAAAATATCCTCTTAGGAAACACGGCTGAAAAAAAAAGCAAACGTGGGGAAGATGCAACTTGAAAAGCATCAGCCCTAAGCCCTGCTGAACAGGATTGAGGTTACCATGCTCATCCTCACAGCTGCAGAGCTTCTGAGCCGAGACCAAAAGCCTCACCTTTATCTTCAAATTCTTTCACAATGTCTTTCATCATCTCATGGTAGAAGGATTCCCCTCTCTCTATGATTGTGATGTCCAAACAGTTGTAGATTTTCTGGAATTCTTGAGGGAAACAGAACATAATACTTACATTAAAGGCACACAGTGGGAACCAGTGGCATGTTTACCAGTGGGTACAGCAAGGCCGAAAAAGCATTATCCATTTCTTGGTCAAGGCATCAGACTAGGACTCAGGAGACAAAAGATTTAGCTGAAAGTCTCCTCTTAAGACAGCCCAGTACTTTGGTTGTACTGGTTTTTTGCTTTCAGCTTCTCTTAGCAGTGTGGCAGTGATTTTCAAGGGAAAACAGAAGGGTGTGCTCAGACATAAAGTGAGGAAAGCCACACTGTTCTACAGCTGAGACATGATTCCAGATGTGGCGAAGTCACCTCTGCGTGACACGTCACAGATGAGATTCCAGGCTTTAATGAAGTCAGGGTTTTTGCTCTGCAGCAGCACCACACATTGGTAAGCTCTCTTCTTAAATTCCTCCTCTGTGTCAAACCTCTGCTTAGATTCCTGCAGGGAAATACATGGAAAAGCACTGCTTTCTCCCCTGAAATAAACCACCACTCCTAATAGGGTCTCCAAGTATGCTCATCTCAAGACAGAAAGGCTGTGTGCTTACAAAGGCCTTTGATCATGGCCCATACAGACAGTTCAACTAGATACCACAATTCATCACTCTGTGGCTGGTTATCACAATAATCTACTAACAGTGACTTAATTCTTTCATTTCTCCAAAACTACGCTGAAATTTGTAAAGCTTTTCAATCCGCTTTGCTACACATACCTTGTAAAAAGCTTGGAGATCCCCAATGGGAGGAGAAACACTTAAGTAATCTGGAAATTTGTCCTGGAGGTGAGCAATGAGCATTCCAAACTGGGTGCCCCAATCTCCTAAATGGTTCAACCTTGGAGCAATTGAAGAGGATAATAATAATAATCATCTCTTGAACGTATGCTTTAAGATACACAGATTTTTAAAGTATATATTCTAAAAGAAACACACATAATACCAGCAACCCAGGCCAGGCAATTTCACTGCACTGAAGCTGCTGCCCACCTTGATTCCTAAACCTGCTACACTTGTTCAGCTTAGTATCTACTACCCATGAAGGGTTATTTGCTATGTGCTTATAAACTAAGACCAATACAGAGCAGAACAGAGAGACAGGGAGTGCACAAACAGCCCAGCAAGCCCACCACACCCAGGCACTGAGCCTCACCTCAGAACATCATAACCCACGAACTCGAAGAGCCGGCACATGCTCTCCCCGATGATGGTAGAGCGCAGGTGGCCAACGTGCATCTCCTTTGCAATGTTGGGGGAGGAAAAATCCACCACCACCTTGGGCACAGAACCAAAGGAACACATGAATAAAAGGCCATTACCACACCTCGTGTGTTTGATCTGGCTTTTGTTAGGGGGAGCAGTGGGAGGGAGAATCACCTCTGCTGACCCTCAGCAGGAACATCAGAGCGAGCGTTGCTGCAGCCCAGCTGAGGGTCAGGGATCACTCCCAGACTGACCTGGGCACAACCCCCACCCCCAGGGAGCCCTGTCCCTCGGCCACCAGAGACCACAGCAAGTACAAGTGACCTACCCCATGGCCCCTGCTTCCTATGCCACATCCCACATACTCTGCTCTAACAACCTGCTGACATGGACATCTGCTCAGCACATCCCTTCAGGGGGGAATTTCAAAGATACTGCAGTCCAGAACATCTCCCCTGTAGCAAGATGGCTGTGTGCTTACTGCTGTACCTTTTTCCTTTTGCCAATAGCTGGTGGTTGAACTCCATTGATCAATAAACTGCTCAGCTGCTTCGACACAAAATCCTTTCTCAAGTGGACATTGATAAAACCTTTGCAGGAAAAAACCAGCAGTGAGTGCTGGGGCTGCAGAAGTGCCTCAGACCGTTTCTTGTTTCCTTCCCCCCTGGATTTCTGTTTTCATGCATCAAGCACAAGAGCACATGAAGTCAGCTTGACAAAACATTTTTCAGTCACAGGACAACAAAGCTGTCACTTGAAGACAATTTCTGTTCCCAGATTAGAAGAGTCTGTTCACATCACTATACCCTTTACTGCAGGAGTCAGATGCTGCAAGCTACACCATTGACATCACTCCATTTTGTACACTGCCACTCAACAATGAATTTACAGAAACAATTTTTTGTGAGAAAATAACTAATTTGGTTTCCAGAATGCAAAACCAAATCCTGCTTTATCTTTTTTTAAAAATTAAGATCATATAAATCTTATAGATCATATATGTCATATAAAACATACAGTTTCATCTGGGATGATTTAAGCTCATGGAATGACACTGTCTTATTTCTCCTGTCTCACAGAACCAATGAATAAGCCCTAGCCCTAAAAGGGCTGTGCCATGGGATTTTTGTGTTTATGCTGAAGCCTTAAGGAATATGAGCCTTGTATTTTTTCCTGGGTCACAGGGACAAAACAAATGCAGCAATTAATAATTTCCATGCTACTCCAGCTTCTCAGTTCTGAGAGGACAAGGTTTCCTCACCATGCAAGCAACAGAGGGCTGTCCATTTCTGCTGTGATTTTATGAGTGTGGCTTGATTCCCATCACCAATATTGAAAGAGGAAAAGCTGCTCCCTTAAGGATCAGTGGAAAAATTACTAATTAAAGGGCTCATGATCATACCTGCCAATTCTAATACAGAAGTAGCTTCTCTGCTGCTGCACAAGTCTGATTGCTACAAAGCTCACCAAGACAGAAGAAGCTAATTCACTGTGAAACTGCAGTTTTAAAGCACAAAACAGTAGAACTTCACTCAGCTTTCCTCTCACAATATAACTGCCCTTTTTGCTTTAAGCTATACAAAGTGTGTAAAATGAAACTATCTTACCAGGACCAGCAATTTCGACTTTCTCAATGCATTCATTGGCAGGAATATTTTTTACTATTTTCTCCGCAATTTCTCGTGGGATAACCTTCTGTTCCCTGGTTTTGAGCAGTATCTGGAACACAACAAAGATCAAGGAAAATTCAGTCCTCTGTAACATTCCAGAGAGCAAATCAGAGAGCACAGATACTGAAGCACTGAAACATCCTCATGGTCCTTCAGCTTCAGAGATACACACAAAGAGAAACATCTCTAGCAAATTTTACAGATTAGATCAGTTCTCCACAGCACAAGCCTGAATGGACCCAACACATTCACCTCCTTCTTCTCAGAGCACTCCCAATGTCAGAAGAAAATCTCCCAGGCTGTTTTATAAAACCTGCTAAGTGGTTTGGCAAATTTGTATTTTTCTAAGCTAGTAAAAGGGGCAAACCCTTTAAAAATCAACATAGCTGGCACAGTCCTTCAGTGCTTCACAATCCTCTTGATCAGTCTCATGGGTGTCCTCAGCTCTGCCAGCATTCACATTTGATGTTCTGAACTGTGCCACCAGCAGATGCTGACTGTGGTTTCAGAGCAGGTCTGTTTATTTATGATTAAACACAACCAAAGCAAACTGCCTTCAGTCCTGTCTTAGTCTTGAGCTTAATAAATAAATAAGTGAATAGATTAATAAGTGAATAAATAAATAAAATCCAACAACCCAAGCAAACAAAGATAATCCCAGCACTACCCAATTTTCTTCAAAGAGCATCAGAAAAACTGCTGTTAAAGTAGCTCTCCTTTTCCCTTGGAGACATGAGTGGCCCACTGTGAGGAACTCAAAGAATAGAACACAAGTTTACATACAATGATAGTATCAGAGTGGTTTGAGTTGGAACAGACCTCTGAAGACCACCTAGTCCAACTACACAACTTCCTGTCCATTCCCAAAGCATCTTCTCACATAGCTTTTTGCAAATCTTATAAAAACACCCTTTAGGAGGATTCTGTAAGCTAGCCCAACCCAGCCCATGCAAAACACTACATTCACACTTGTATAAAATTACCACAAGTATTTGTTTCTGAGCACATGATTTTCCAGTATTACTGTGATGTGTTTGAAAACATTCCCACTGAGGCCACAAAGATGATGTACCTCTTTTCAACTCAGAATTTACACTCACTGCTTGTATTTACTAATTTACAGTCTACTCTAAAATGTATTTCTACTAAAGTTTCAGTTTTCTGTTTAACCTGTCATACACAGGATTCTTACAAGATAGTAAAGGCTTAAAAAGGGCAAGAAAAGCAAACCTCAGTAGCTTCTGTGTTACTCAAAGTGTAAAACTACAGGAAAAATAAATGCAAACCCAGATTTTGGGCATGTTACAACAGATTACAGGTGCATTATGTGAACCATTCCAGAAATGGTCACCACACTGCTACTGGAGCTCCTGGCTGAAACCCCAAGCATTAATATGCTAATGAGCTCCCAGGAAAACAATAGGCATTTGTGAGGGTCCTTTCCACATCACCGCGCCTGCAGGGAGAGGCTGCTGCCTGGCACGTACCAGTGCTGCCCCAGTCAGGGCACTTCCCACTCTGCTGGCAGTCCCAGTGACCCTGACCCGTGTTCCAGCTCTGCCCGGGGGACACCCTGGGAAGACCTGCATCACAGCCAAGCCCCTAAAACAGGCTGACAGAAAGTCCCCAACCTGCTGCTCTCATCCCCTGGCTCTGCCATGCTGACACACTGCCTGTGTGAGCACGGCCAAGCTCCAGTCCAGTGCACAGCCTGCCTGCCCAGGGAACAAACTCCACAGCCAAGCCCAGCACTAGGAACCCTTATTCACCACCACAGCTGACAACCTGGAACTCAATCCCTGGCTGAAGGGGCTGTTCAGACACCGAGTTATGTGAACCATATTGGTGCTGGGAAGCCTGGACTGCTCGAGAATCCCAACCGCGACTTAATTGGGGTAATGCGACGGTCAGAGAAGTGGCAGCGCCCTGAATCCCGTGTCAGTGCAGTCACCCAGGGCAGCAGCACAGTGACAATATGCTAATGAGACCGAGGGGAGACACGGGACCTGGGAGGGCAGTTCTGCCTGGCACTGCAGCCCAGAGCCTGCTGCCTGGCACGTATCGTATCCTGCTGCCCCAGTCACGGCACGGGGACGACCTGCGACAGCAGAGTTCCATGAGTGGCAGTCTGAGTTCAGTGTCAAAACTGCCAGTCTAATGGGTTAATAAAGGTGAAGTGACAACAGGAGATGTAAAAAAAGTTGTTTCTGTTTAGATTGACAAATAAAAGACCTGTAATTACAAAGTGTCTACCTAGTCACCCAAAGGCATCAATGCACTGAAAGTTTGGGTGCTTCAGCACCTAAGCCAGAACACACTACTTTCTTTCTCCCACACCTCCTGGATTTACTTCAGCACAGTCCCAGCCGACTGAGCAACTGCTGAAGTGTCTCTGATTCTATTTGGGTTCTCTGGTCAAACTCCCTGTACCCAGGGAATTAACAAGAGATGCTAAACAAAGGACTGAGCCAGAGGAGTATGGAGGGTAGCGCCCGAGCAGCAATCCACACCTGGCTGGGCTCTGAAGAAGCGCTTCCTGAGCAGGCCCAGGCCTGACAATGTCCAGTGCCTTCTAGCTGGAGCTCAGGGAGGGCAGTTTGGGATGTAAGACACAGGGATCCCAACTCAACAGAGCACACAGGGCAGCACCTGGGCCCCTTTGTTCTGCTGTGTGTGTCTGTGAGCAGGAGAAAACCACAGCACCCAGAGCAACGGGAGGTGTGAGCCAGGAGGGGAAGCTGGAGATGCCCCTTTGTCACCTGCCTGGTGAGAAGGGGGTATGTGCACACTAATGTGTGGGGATATTACACTTTAAAGTAAAGAGCAGTTAGAGATATGCAGGTGTTTCTCAACATTTTGCAGTTCTCCAGAATTGTGATTTATTGTTTTGCTGTTTTCAGTTCCAAACACACAACTCACTAATTGGTAGTTAATTGCACATCATTAGTAAATCGATGCAGCACTTAAATCCTGATTTGATTTAGATCCCGAACCGAGCAGTTTTTCTGTGCCACACACGTTAACTCTCTCATACCACGCACCTGAACAGAGGTTTAAAGGCCAGCTCTGTAAAGGCCAATGCTTCCCTTAAAATGTCATTCAATACTGACTCAATTCTCAGCCCAGATGCTTGCAGCAAGCCCAGAACAAGTCCCATATTGCAACTCTCACTGTGCTGTCTTTCCCTAAGCTTCCAACAGACAACATCCCCATTCTTGCTTCTTTGTTGAGATTGTTTACATCATTTACCTGTGATATGCCCATGGCACTGTTACACTGGTAGTCCCCAAATTTGGGCTGCTGACTTGGTGTCACCACCAGAGGAGGGTTTTCTAAGTCTGGGTAGGCAGCCTGAATGGCAGCTCCAAAGATCTCCTGGAGACAGCTGTTGATATTAATCATGCTTTTGGTTGATTTACTTCTTTCCTCTTGAAGGCTCTAAAAAAGAAAACCACAAAATCCAGAAGGCTAAATTCACAACATCTGAGGAGCTGTTACATCCCACTTTTCTCCTTGGCTGCCTGGCAAAGCACAGGTGACAGATTTGGCTGACACCTCCAAGCACAGGAGCAACATATACAACATAAAAAATCACATTATTCTCCTGCAGAATCTCCCAGCACAAACCTTCCCTTGACTGAAGGACTGCATTACTTGTCACACCTGTGCTGGTGAGCCTGGGAAAGACCTCAGCTGGGCCACCTGGTCAAAAACTGCCCAAGACATGACCATGTGAGCTTACTGACCTACTGACATCTTCCATAAAACAGGTTTATTTCTGTTTAAAGAACCAAGAAATATCTGATGTGCCACCAATTAAGGTGTCAGAACACAGAGCAAGCATGCTGTCACGCATCAGAGCTGTAACAAACTCACACCATTTATTTAACTTGTCCTAATGACAACAAAAACCAGAAGCTACAGCAATAATTTTTTATTCCCTTACCTTCTTAAGGAAGTTTAAGCGGTACTTGAGTTTTGCGTTTTCGTCTCGCAACCCTTCCAAACTCGGGGAGACTCCCAGGCACCCAAAGTTCTTCAGACGCTCAATTTCTGCAGTTAACAACTTGATCTCGTTTTCCTGAAAAGAAAATTGAGCTGTCACACAGTAATTCCTGGAGAGAGGACTGGAGGTGAGGAGCTGCAAGATCTCAGGCACAGTGCTAGCTTGCCTTGTAAAGGTAACAGCAATGACATGTAAGCTGAATAATTCCAAACAATATTTCAAGATTGTTTCTAGTTGTGTGAAAAACAAGGATTCTGAAATACTCTTAAAAAAAGGCAGTGAGAAAATAGTCTCACTAATATCAAGACAGAAGTACAAGAATGACAACAGAATATGCTAATTAGGTATTCCCCAATAAGCACTTTCTCCAGCTTTTTTAACAAAGATATCAAATGTTTTGACTCAAAATTCCCAAAAGCTTCCTTTAGCCTGCTTCACCATCTCATAGGCCACAGTTTCAGAGGAGGAAACCACGACCACTACACAACCCCAGCAAGCTCAACCCCCACCTAGAGACAGGAATGCTGCTCCACAGGGACATTTCTGCAGGGTGCACTCACTTCCACCTGGTCACACCTTTTCTGCCCTGCCCAGGAAGGAGATGTATGTCTTCTCCCTTAAAAATGACACAAGGCATTCAGGGGCACTTGGGAATTTCAGGAGGGCCTCTATGTTCCAAACACACTTCCCCATGTCCCACCAGACTTCACAGCCCAAACTCACACAAATTTGTCAGCAGCAAAAAGGTCTGAAGCTGCTGCAAGGAGCAGGAATCTTCCTCACCCCACACCCTAAAGAAACCAAACAGCTGAAGTTTCATCTCTGTTGCCCACCTCTTGTCCCCCCCCATAACAGGCTGCATGCCCTGAGCCACAAAGCTGGCTCTGACACAGAATCCTGGAGGCTACTGAAGGTTTGAGGGACTTGGTGCTGCTATGGAGGGAGGCAGTGAGAACTGCCCACCCTGGCTTGTCACCCCCTTGGCTCCCTCATCCAGGCTCTCCTCTGCCAGCACTTCCATAGCAGGATGCAGCTCAGGCTATTATTATAGGCCACCAAACCTTATCAAAAAGGGCTCATTTACTTTGTTGCTCTTCAAACAATCAGACTATTTAATTAGGAAAAAACTGGACCATTAAATCTCTTGGTCTTGTATGTCCACCTGAACAACAGCTCCCAGGAATGCTGCTGTAACTAAAAGCACATGCTCAAAAACCTAGGCTGAGGCAAAACAATCTTAAGATTGGCCTATTTGTGGGCCAAGCTGAAAATCAGTACTTTTGAGGTCATTCTTCAGTCGTGCTTCAGTTTATGGCACACTTCTGTTACAACCTCAAGGTCTCCTCTGCTGCAGAGGAGAACACAATGCTGCTTCCTGCAGTTTGGATGTGAAGAAACAGGATTTTGAGAAAAAAATCCAAACCTATATCAAATCCTCCGGTTTGGCATTTACACACTAAAATAATGGAACAGCACAGCTGTAGCTTATAAGCAACGCATTTCAAATAGTCCCATTTCAGCTTTTCTTTTCAAAACCCAAGGCAGGTGTCCCCAAAATCAGTTTTTCTCTCATTTATATACATACACAAACCTTCCCCCATATAAACAACAGCAAACAGATTTGTTTATTTTCAACTTTTCTTCCTGGCCTGATCAGGTAGCATTTCACATAATTTACAGCCCCATTTGTAAAATATTCTGCACTTCAAGTTAAAAAATAGCACAAGAGATTTTACTGTGTTTTCACAGCTGTGTCACTGTAAGTTTCAGTGCCATTATTGCTATAAACACCAGAGCAGTGACATACATAACTCATCCTCCCAAGCCTAGAATGTGCTTTAAACATAAGCGCAAAGGTATCTTCAACCCTAATATCACCTAATGTGTAAATTCTGTGTTCACACAGTATTATCTTCCCTCTAGTGAAGTCACCAGATTCAGGACAGGCCTCCAAGACCCCAAGGAGAGTTTTACATTGAAGGCAGACATTCTCCAGAACCAGAAAATCACATTCTGCTTTCAAAACTAAAATCCCTGCAGGTCCAAGACAACAAGCAGCTCACAAGTACTCCTCCTGCATTAAAAGATTCCCCCCAAGCTATAACTGGGATATTTCAGTACCACTGACAAGCTTTACTGAAGAGGAATCTGAGTTGGATTTTCCTACACAATCACAAATACCTCTGGCCACCCAAGGAAGACTCACAGGAGGTGACAAGACCAGTAACCTACTGGAGCTCCTTTCCATACTGTTACACTACAAGTGAGGACAAGGAAAGAGGTTTATCTGTGTGCATGGTCAGAAGCCAAAAGCACAGTGCCCAGGAATCACCCTGGGCAGACATCTGGCCCAAAGAGCTCTTTTACAGGGTGACTGTAATCACTTGGGTTTGGCCAGGAGATAAAAACCTCCCAGTTCAGCAAATCTCATCTACTTTTTTCCCATGACTGCATCAAACCAGCAAATTCACAGCACTGGCACCTGGAGGCATTTGGGATGGCCCCATTTCAGATGTGACCAAGCCCAGACTGTCACATTTGTCTCTCCTGTTTAGTGCTCCCCTTCTTCAGAAATTTCCAGCAGCAGTCCTTGTGTTGTTACTCGAGTATGAACTGAGAGGAAAAGGTTTCACCACGGTGGCCCAGCTGCCCACCCCAGTGCTGCTGCTGCCATTTCAGTCTCCCTTTTATTGTGCCTATCAACAGCTTATACAGATGATGAAATGAAGTTTTCATTCAAAATGAGCAAGCAGAAAAGCCTGAACTCAGCAATGCCTGAACTCACTGGGTTCCAGAATTGATGGGGCTGAGACCCCAGCAGCTGGGCTGGGACAGCCACACAGCTGAGTACAGCTCCAGGCTGGCAATGGGGGCACTCCTGCTCTGGGAACACCACTCACCACTCTCCTCACTCTGGAGACCAGTGACAGGAGACAGGAAAATGAAATGAAGCTGTGACAGGGGAAGTTCAGACTGGTTCAGAAAGGTTCTTCACTGGGAGGGTGCTGGTGCACTGAAACAGGCTCTCCTGGGAAGTGGTTGTGGCACCAACCTTGT
The DNA here is from genome assembly GCA_013397555.1 of Urocynchramus pylzowi. NCBI lineage: Eukaryota > Metazoa > Chordata > Aves > Passeriformes > Fringillidae > Urocynchramus > Urocynchramus pylzowi. The sequence goes on along the minus strand of VZRH01003727.1, from coordinate 1,877,341 downwards.
CAGGGTTCAAGGAGTATCTGGAATATGCTCTTAAAATATGGTTTAGTTTTAGGTAGTCCTGTGAGGAGTGGGGAGGTGGACTTGATGATCCATGGGTCTCTTCCAAGGTATGCCATGATTCTGTGACCCCCACACCCATAACTGTGTTGCTGAGCTTGCCTGGAAAAAAGGTCTTCAGATGTTTACATCAGAAATGCCTTTTACCACAGCACCCTGTGATCAAGTTAATTCTCTAACAAAGATCTGTAAATGCTAGATGTTATGGAAAGGATATTATGAATGCTACATTCTTCCTAAAAAACAAACCACTATACGAAACTACAGCTAAGCCTTGTAACAACTCCTCTCTCATGGTACCACTCCAAGTGAGGAAGGGAAACAATGCCAATACTGATCTAAAAGATGTGTGACTGAGAAAAGGAAGGGAAAAGCTGCTGCTCAGGTCAGCAAGTGTCACCTCCTGGTTTATTCTCCATGCACTGTCTAGCACAACTTGTCAGTGAAGGGTCATACCTGATGACCACCTCATGAGGAGCATATGGTTTAGCATGAGGCCATGTAATTACATGAGGCTGACATCTCCAAGGACTCTTTGCTCAGCTGAGTACTAGAAATCTCCCCCTCACCTGTGAATACAAAAAAACTACAGTTTTTTCAAAGGACCAAAACCATCCTCACATTTTCCCTTAGCACATAAGACTGTCTTCAAAGAACCCTACTTGAGCAGGTGGGTAACATGAAACTTGCACAGGCTTCTGTCTCTGGGCTTTAATATGACAGAACTTTTCTCCATCAAAAGAAAAAAATCATAAAGGAGAGAAAATGGCGTGAGAGAGCATGGCAAAGGGAGCAGAACACCTCTCTTCCTTCCCCTCCGTGCCTCCTGCTCAGTTTTATGTCTACTCCTACTCTGCCAAGCCCTGCTGAGCCGGCTGAACACACACTGCTTGCTCTTTGTTGGGTTATTTTCCTGCAGGCTGGCTCCCCACAGGCTCCAGGGCATGCTGCAGCTGGAAACAGAGAGCATGTGGCTGGGAGAGACAGGCAGAGTTAATTCTCAGTAATTCTGCATGGCCTCCTGCAGCCTCCTGGAGTTGGAGCTGAACACTCCTGCTCCCTCCTGCTCTGCTTCCAGTGCCTGGAATCTGCTTATGGACTACAGACCAAGCAGCAGTGACAGCAATGGGGGAGCCACTTTGCCAGAATACCTGAGATGTCCCTCCTCTCCTAGCAGCAACAAAGGAGGAAGGGAAAATCAAAGGCAAGAAGGAGGTGCAGAGATTCAACCGCCACTTTTATTATCACAGTGACTGTCGTATATTTAAGTTGTGAGCAGGAAACACACTCAAAAGTTGCTCAAGAGCACGCAAGTATGGCAGGTAAAAACCCAAAGGCCTAAAATCCAGAAGCTCTCAGCTGGATGCTCCTGCGGCACTGGGCAAGGTATGAGAAGTGACTCTGGAGGAGTCAAAGCTTTCCTGAAGCTGCCTCTGCACTCAGCACCGGTCACTGACTAGGACAGACCGGGCAGCTCTACTTTTTACTAATACCGTCACTGAAAAAGCAGAGGGTTGTCACCATCTTTTCCCAAACCTAAGCACTTCTGGCTGCACCAAAGCTGTTCAGGAGGCCAGGTACCAGCAGCCCAGCAGCCGCGTCCCTCCCTGGCTGCGCGGGGCTCCCGGACCGCGGCCCCGCGGGGTGATCCGTGCCCGGCCAGAGCAGGCACCGCACGGGGACGGGGGGTGACACGCGGCCGTGCGGGGCGGTGACAGCCGGCTGCTCTGGGGAGCTTTTTCGGAAGGCGCTCCCGCCCTCAGGGCCAGCGGTGAGACGGGGCTGCAGTGGAGCGCTGCCCTCAGTCCCGGCAGAGGCGGGAGCAGCCCAGCAAGCGCTTCAGCCCTGCCCGCGCTCCGCCTCCCCTTCCCGGACAGACCTCCCGCTCCCGCGGGGCCCAGCGACCCGCCCGGGGCTCCGGGCACTGCGTGGGTTTCGGTACCCGGGGAGCGCTCCCGGGGCTCGCCCGCCACCTGCGCCCCCGCGGAGCCCCGCGGCTGTCCCGGTCGGGGCTGTCCCGGTCCGTGCGGTACCGTGCCCG
>VZRH01003727.1:1806194-1874693 GCA_013397555.1 Urocynchramus pylzowi | reverse complement strand
TTCTGCCCCGAGGTGCTGGCAGTGCCCCGAGGCTGCCGGCGCTCCGGGGCGCTGGCACAGCGCTGCAGGGATGGACAGGGCAGTGCTGCGGGCTGGGAGGGACCGGGGCTGCGCTGGGTGATCCCTGCCTGTCCCTTCCAGCTCAGCATATTCCATGAGTATATGGAATGTGTCAATTACTACATCTCACGGGACAAGATGTGAACAGCTATATGCTTCCAGCTGGCAACACGAATGAACCCCAGTTTAGGTGCCAGGGGATGAGAAGATTCACTCAAGACAAAAAGCAAGAAGGCAGGTTTGTCCAGAAAGGTCACTTTATTGGAAAAACCTAAAATGGACTTTAAACCTGCAGCCCTCCTCCCACAGCAGTGGTTTCAATGGGCTCCCTACGTTACCTTAACAGACCCATTACAGACATGAGCTGTAGTACAAACGCTAAAAGTGCAAGTATCCTGAACTTCACACCTACTTTTATGACCTGGCAGGAAACACAGATGCTTCACAGCTCACAAAGAATTCGTTCACAGCACTTGGGAGTCCCAGCTGGCTCCCAGCATTCCCCACAGGGTACAAAATACATCACTCAGAGGAGAGTCTGATGCAGAACATCATAGAAGGTAGGGGTGAGGTTCCTTCAAATTTATTTTATTGCAGTAAAACCTCTAAAAGGTAGAGCTGTACAAAAAGTCTAAACAGCATTATTTAAGAATAACAGCACCTTACGCTGCATTTGTTCTTATTTAAAATTCTATTTCCCAAAAATACATTCCTAAATATACAAACTATACAATCTTGTCACTTTAATGCTGGTTTCTGTGATGATATAACTTTAACCTAAAAATCTTCAAAACATCCACATACTGACAAAAGCTCTAATATACAAATGCCTTGGTACCTTCATAATACCACATAAATAACTTCAAAACCCAATCTGCATTTGTAGAATTGTCCAGAAAGCAAATACTCTATGGTGATCACACATCGTCCGCAGAGAGCGTTGGGATGTTTATTCTTGGCCGTGTGAAAAATGCCATTTTCTCTCTGAAAAAAGATGATCAGTTGTTAATGCAACAGAAATCCTGCCAGAAATGTCCAGCACCCACATGAGAATTTATCCCACCAGCAGTCCCCACAGGGAGCAGATGTACATCCTCTCACAACCTACACCTTTTATTTACTTCTCACACATGAGTTAAAGCCACAATACTGACCTTACCAAAATCCATTTCAGAAGGGCTCAGGGCTTTTTCTTTTCTGGGTCTGTTACTTAGGGAAGCAAAGGGCTGCTTCTGTGTTAAAGAATTTGTTGCCAGGTGGGGAATGACTTGGAGAATGCTGCTTGCTTTGATCATGTGCAGAGCTGCAACTAATTCCCCTGAGTCAGATCTTATACTTGGATACGAAAATACAGAAGTTCTTATTTTAGCAGAACAGTTAACTACTTCTGCAGAGATCAGTCTTCCTCATCAGCACCTCAGTCATCCACAAAAAAATCACAGTAGTAGTCAATTTTTCCTCCCCTTTGCCTATGATTACCTGAATGACTGCACTTCCAGAGGCTCCTTTCGACTCTGCCCTCGCAGCCTGTGGACGTCCTTGGCAGCAGCTCTCATCATTTTATCAGCCTTGAGCTCACACTTGTGTTCTGGATTTTGCACCTAGATGAATAATGGAGAAGACTTGATTGTGTTTCCAGGAGGAATTATCTTATCCTAACTGACCTCCAAACACAGCAGCATTTCAGCTGCAGGTCTGAGGGGTCTGGAAACTCTTGACTCTGGAAGTCACAAGCCACAGAAGCTAAACTGAAGCTTGTCAACTAACTATTCTAAGGGAGAGAGCTTTTTGTAAGGTGTCCTTCCAGCCTGTGGTAAGAATAATGGCTTCTGTCAGTACTCTGTATCTTCTTGATAGATCTTTTAAGGCAGAAAATCAGCACACACAGCACCCCGAAGAGCACCTCACACCAACTGCCACCTACACCTGGTGCCAGCATAGCTTGGTCTCTGCCTGGTGCCAGCAGAGGTGCTGAGAAATCCCAGAAGCTGAGAAGGAGCCCTGTGCATGGGGGAGGGTGTGATGTAAAGTAAGGTAAGTGCCAACCACCACACACCACACCTCCTGCAGACCGGGGGGACACACTTGGCAGAACAGATGGCATTGGTGACTTCTCTTATTCACACCTCTGCTAGGGCAGCAAATCTCTCTGCTGGTGAATGCAAGGGCTCAGGACTAACAGCTTGATAGAGCTGTATGTGGCAGACAAGAGTGACTAACAGTGCTCAGGCTTCATTTACTGACTGTCCAAAGTGCCCTGTTTCCAAGATTTCCCCATTTCTCCACCAAGTGGAAGGAAACCCCAAGGCAGGTATGACTCACTCGCTTNACCTTAACAGACCCATTACAGACATGAGCTGTAGTACAAACGCTAAAAGTGCAAGTATCCTGAACTTCACACCTACTTTTATGACCTGGCAGGAAACACAGATGCTTCACAGCTCACAAAGAATTCGTTCACAGCACTTGGGAGTCCCAGCTGGCTCCCAGCATTCCCCACAGGGTACAAAATACATCACTCAGAGGAGAGTCTGATGCAGAACATCATAGAAGGTAGGGGTGAGGTTCCTTCAAATTTATTTTATTGCAGTAAAACCTCTAAAAGGTAGAGCTGTACAAAAAGTCTAAACAGCATTATTTAAGAATAACAGCACCTTACGCTGCATTTGTTCTTATTTAAAATTCTATTTCCCAAAAATACATTCCTAAATATACAAACTATACAATCTTGTCACTTTAATGCTGGTTTCTGTGATGATATAACTTTAACCTAAAAATCTTCAAAACATCCACATACTGACAAAAGCTCTAATATACAAATGCCTTGGTACCTTCATAATACCACATAAATAACTTCAAAACCCAATCTGCATTTGTAGAATTGTCCAGAAAGCAAATACTCTATGGTGATCACACATCGTCCGCAGAGAGCGTTGGGATGTTTATTCTTGGCCGTGTGAAAAATGCCATTTTCTCTCTGAAAAAAGATGATCAGTTGTTAATGCAACAGAAATCCTGCCAGAAATGTCCAGCACCCACATGAGAATTTATCCCACCAGCAGTCCCCACAGGGAGCAGATGTACATCCTCTCACAACCTACACCTTTTATTTACTTCTCACACATGAGTTAAAGCCACAATACTGACCTTACCAAAATCCATTTCAGAAGGGCTCAGGGCTTTTTCTTTTCTGGGTCTGTTACTTAGGGAAGCAAAGGGCTGCTTCTGTGTTAAAGAATTTGTTGCCAGGTGGGGAATGACTTGGAGAATGCTGCTTGCTTTGATCATGTGCAGAGCTGCAACTAATTCCCCTGAGTCAGATCTTATACTTGGATACGAAAATACAGAAGTTCTTATTTTAGCAGAACAGTTAACTACTTCTGCAGAGATCAGTCTTCCTCATCAGCACCTCAGTCATCCACAGAAAAATCACAGTAGTAGTCAATTTTTCCTCCCCTTTGCCTATGATTACCTGAATGACTGCACTTCCAGAGGCTCCTTTCGACTCTGCCCTCGCAGCCTGTGGACGTCCTTGGCAGCAGCTCTCATCATTTTATCAGCCTTGAGCTCACACTTGTGTTCTGGATTTTGCACCTAGATGAATAATGGAGAAGACTTGATTGTGTTTCCAGGAGGAATTATCTTATCCTAACTGACCTCCAAACACAGCAGCATTTCAGCTGCAGGTCTGAGGGGTCTGGAAACTCTTGACTCTGGAAGTCACAAGCCACAGAAGCTAAACTGAAGCTTGACAACTAACTATTCTAAGGGAGAGAGCTTTTTGTAAGGTGTCCTTCCAGCCTGTGGTAAGAATAATGGCTTCTGTCAGTACTCTGTATCTTCTTGATAGATCTTTTAAGGCAGAAAATCAGCACACACAGCACCCCGAAGAGCACCTCACACCAACTGCCACCTACACCTGGTGCCAGCATAGCTTGGTCTCTGCCTGGTGCCAGCAGAGGTGCTGAGAAATCCCAGAAGCTGAGAAGGAGCCCTGTGCATGGGGGAGGGTGTGATGTAAAGTAAGGTAAGTGCCAACCACCACACACCACACCTCCTGCAGACCGGGGGGACACACTTGGCAGAACAGATGGCATTGGTGACTTCTCTTATTCACACCTCTGCTAGGGCAGCAAATCTCTCTGCTGGTGAATGCAAGGGCTCAGGACTAACAGCTTGATAGAGCTGTATGTGGCAGACAAGAGTGACTAACAGTGCTCAGGCTTCATTTACTGACTGTCCAAAGTGCCCTGTTTCCAAGATTTCCCCATTTCTCCACCAAGTGGAAGGAAACCCCAAGGCAGGTATGACTCACTCGCTTCTCCACAAGCCTCAGCAGCAGTCGAAACCTCTCATCATCCTTCACCCACTGGGGCAACTCTTTTTCACCCTGACTTTGAGCTAGTTCCAGCTGTTCCTTGAGTTCCCTCAGCACTGAGATCTCCTGAACCAGCTGGTCGTGCCAGGTTTTTGAAGCCTGCAGGTCCAGCTCCAGGTCCAGTGAGGTGCGGATCAGGCGCTCTGTCCCAAAGGCCTTGACTGAAGGCTGGAAGAGAAGGGGTGTGTGAACACACAGAGGAGAGCTGTCCCAACCACTCCCCCCAGAAGGTGCCAAACACATGGTGAGACCCATCTTTCTAATGCTTTTCTTCACACAAACCATCTCTATTGATCCTGCTTTCCAGTCTGCCTTGAGACAGATACCACAAACTCAAGGAATTCTTACAGATAAGTGTTTTCATTTCTGTGCTTCCACTCAAGTTCTCCCTTGGCAGCGTTCTACAAATCGAACAAGTCTTGCTTGCACACCTTCCTCCTAAGTTTAATGTTTCATCTTCAGATGAATCCACAGTGCTGCAGAAAAACCTGTGATTCCTTCTTCCAGTAACATATTGCCTTCTGCTAGTTTCAAACACAAGCTGTCCCAAGAAATCATCTCCTAAGGAGTTCAGTGTCAGTATCTTGGGGGAATTTTAGTGATTGCCATCACAATGGGCACAGGGGTTTATTGTGTGCCATGGCATCACTACAACAGGGTCACCTGAGCATCTGAGACATCATTCTCATCTTCTTTTCCAGCTCCTCAAATTTATTATAAATACTTAAGAATCTCACAACAACAAACACAGCAAAACTGTTTGTGCTACTTCTCTGACAAGATGGAAAAATACCAGAAACCATTTCCCTAAATTAAATGTTTTAATTGAGTTCTAACTTAAACATTCCTGTCATAATCTGATGTTTCAAAGAATCCTTGAGAGACTTCTCACACACAAAGAAAAGGTTGTGAATGAAAGCATGTGGCAACTGGTTTATGTTTGCAAATTTTTCTTTCAAAACAGTTTTATGATTTTTGTATGTGTCTGTGTTAGAGGAAAATAAAAGTGGTGATGTTCTTACCCGTTTCACTCTGACACTTCGTCTCTCCATTGCATTCCGAACGAAGGGGGGCTTTTTGGATAGTGTGGAACTGTCACTGTCACTGCGATTCAGCTGAAAAGCAAGGTGAAAACCACAAACTCTTCATGAAAGAAATACAAGCAGTGCATACACACACTGTCAGCGAGACCAGAGGTGGTTGTAAGCAGAACTATGAAGTTTTGTGAAAGGCACACAGCTGTCACCCCAGTCTGAGTACACAACGTGCACTGGCACAGCCAGATCCTGCCTTGAACTTTGTCCCTTTTTGGGAATAGGCTGTGAGCTAAGAGAGACACTAAGTTAGGCTGTGATATGGGACTCTGCCCCACTGCTCTCCTCCTGTGCAAGTAACTAGGCTGGACATAACAGCCCAGAAAAATAAGCTGTACGTAGAAATAACAACAACAACAACAATAATAATACTAATACTCTTTCCTAGCATATGTAGAACATGAGTCTATTTTATTGGAGATTTATGCTTTCTCTAATCTGTATTTTTCTATAACTTGTATTTTAAGCTAGTGGTGGAAGAGGTAAATTCACCTGAAAGCTCTCCCCCTGGGTTTAAGAGCTGAAGAGTTGCCATGTTACACACAGCCTGCCTTGTTTTGTGGTTGTCTGTAGACCCTTACAAAGAGCTCAGCTCAAGCAGGGTTTAATTTTAATTCCCTTCTCATGTCCCTTCTCAAATCTGGGGGAGGAGGGGAACAGGCACTGGGATCTGCATGTACTGGGACACAGCACCTGTAGCACTCCAGCACAGGCCACTGCTGCAGAGTGAGTAAGGTTTGTTCCTCTGGAAGCACCTGCTTCTGAACCAGGGAGACCCTACAAAGCAAGTCTGGCCCAGCTGTATTAAGAGCTTGCCCACTTGGGACAGGTCATGTGTGGTAAAAGACAGTGCTTGCTTGTTTGCCAATTCCACTTAAAAGACAAGATATTTATAGTGTATTCTGACCCTCATCTCAGGAAATAATTGTGAACAAACATTTCAGGGGAAGTGACATCTGACCCAACACATGGCCTGTTCAGTTACCTTCACACAAAGCACACTGGTAACTTTCAGGTTTCCACAGTTTTTTTTTGCTGATATTATCAGGTACTTAGCTTTCCATTTCTATCAAGGATTTATGTTCACCTCATCTGAAGTCAGGTGGACAGAGCTAACTGAGTTAGCACAGAACACTTCAAGCAGCAGGAAACTGTTTAATATGCAGCTTATTCATCACTGTCTCACAGCAGCCCTTCCAGGTAGGTTTGGGCATCTCAACAAGCTGCACGTGCCACAGATATATGTGCACATATAGATCTGATAAATCTGTGCTTAATGCTGTTGGCTCCAAGGCAAGATACTGTCCAGGAGGTGAGGACAGAGCAACTTCTGAGGTCAGAGGGGGAGAGGAGAAAGCACTGCTGGGTTTCTGTGAGAAATACAGACTGAGTGAAGACAAGCACTTAGAAGCTCAGGGTTTCATTCTGCTTACCCGACACACGTACTGACTCTGTGGTCCTGGGGAAAACGTTTTTGAGCGGATGATGGTGCTACCCCTGACAAACTGGCTTTGGGGTGGATTTGCTGCTCTTTTGTCTTTTGGACGAACTACAGTCGAGGACTGTGCAAGGCTCTCTGTGTTGGTCTCTTTATCCACCTGAAAGACACACAGTGCAGTGTAAATGCCAGCTTTCCATGTGCCCAGGACACACCCCCAGAGCTGTGTGACAGCCACCTGTGCCATGCCTGTGCCTGTTCCATTCAAACCCAGACATTCTTTAGCCCTTCTCATGCAGCGTGCCCTGACACTGCACTCCTGGAGCTCTGCTGCATTAACTGGATTGCTCCCTAAGGGCTCTGCATCCACTGCCTGCTGTACAACACAATTGATTCCAATGGGCTTTGCCTGTGGATCCCACATCACTGTGACCTGGCAATCCCACAGAGAACAGGTATGATTTTAAAGACCATTATCTTACTTGTTGTGCATCTGCAGCAAAGATCCAAATCGATGTACAGAGAGAGCTGTGTACAGCACACCCCTGTTTGACTACAGCTACATTCAGACTTAAACAAGGTCAAAACCACTGTCACATTAATGAAAACAGTTTTCATGATCAGCAAAAAGAAGGCATGAAACGGTGCTGCACTAACTGTGGGACAAAATGGTCACAGAGAGTTATACAAAGATTTTAGGTACATAAACATTTAATAATCAATGGCGAACTTTCAAATAACTGCTGTGGCCTTGCTCAGCTCAGTAACAACCCAGTCAACTGAGCAATGGGAAGCTTAAATCATCTTTCTGTTCAAAAGGCCCTTGACTCTACCTTCACTGCTATCTCTGTGTGCAGCTGGGAATTCAGACTTTCTTCTGTTTCCCACAGCGATTTTCCAGCACAGAATTCTTCCTCCTCCTCTGCTTCATTTTCACTGATCTCATCCTGTTCTTCCAGGTCAGGAACCTCTTCATCTTGCCTGAAAAGAACAGCTTTGTTATTGAACTGGCCTGTTGTGGACAATACTCTGGTGCTGGAGCAGGAGGTACCTCCTGTAAGCTGCTGGACAGAAACACATCCCCCAGGCAGCCAGGAGTACCTGACAGGCCCTGCAGCCACTGAGAATGCACAAACACAGGCTTAAAAAGGAGAGAAGCTGCACCAGAAGACCACATTACTGCCAAAAACTTCATCCTGATCTGGCTTCAAAAGAAGCAAGATAAGGGTTCAGCCATGTGGTCTGAGTTTAAGGCAAGTGCATCTTGAGGGAAGCTCTCAGGATGCCATTAATCTTAGTTAAAAAGTGTTACAGGACAAAACTGAAGCATTGTTTTAACACCCTTTTCAGCTCCCTTGAACTCACAGCAGGCTTCTCCATCAATCCTATTGGTCAGGCTTGCTTTCTATTTCAAATGTTGGACTTCTCTAAGGAAATCTGAATCTGAACCATATAAAGAACAGCCACATTAAAATTCAAGCAAAGCCTTGCACCACAGAGTGGAGTTTTCAGGGCATCCATAGAAGACTGTACAAGTAACAAAATTAGCATAATGCTACTGACAATTTTCAACATTTATCAGTTTTGTTCTCATTTTCTAAGCACAGCCTCCAGAACAGAAGAAACAGGATTTTTGACCAAAACAGCAAAAGAAGAAGCCTCCCACAGTTCAGTATAATCTGCTTTTTCCTCTGCACCCAAATGCTCTGATCACTCCACAGGAAGATGGTGGGATGGCACCTACCAGCTCTCTCCACTAGTTAAAGTGCTTCTGCTTTCCTCCAGTTTCTTCTCCACAGCTTCCAGTTCAACAGCTGTCTGCTCTAAGAGTGCTGAGACAGAGTCCTGAGGAGAGGAAGAGGCTTTTGGTGAAGAAATGACTCTCAGAGACTGCAGAGTGCCCAGGCTCTGTGGTGAGAACAGCCCCAGAGCAGCCCCCAGCCCCAGTGCAGCCCTGTGAGCACAGCTGGCCCAGCTCCCCAGCACGTGCAGGTGTGCAGCTCCAGGCTGAGCACCTTCTGTGCCCTGCATGTGCAAACTCTGTCTTGACATGCCCAGCAAGTTCATGGCAGCACTGCAGGAGCTCACACATCACTTACACATCCCTCAGCTTCCTGAGCAGAGATTTCAGTAAGTGTTTAGCCCAGGACAAGGGCATATCTGGAATCAACAAGTTAATTATTTTGCTGCACTTAACAACACATTCAAGTTGTAAATATAAACACAGCAGCCTTCTCTATAGTAACAGCCACACAAACCCTCCTGCTAGTCCTATTTAGAAGAGATTTGTTCAATTTAAGCAGTTGTTCTTACTGTTTTTTCAGTGCAGGGTACTTCAGAGTGGCTGTTTCCTTGTTTACTTTTCCTGTTTTGCTTCTGCTGATATTTATAACTAAGGAGGTTATACCAACGGGTTGATTTCTCTCCGGATCTACATATTTCAGCAAGGCTAATTTGTGCTCCACCCTATTGAGAGCAAAACCACAGTTTTAGTGTAATACTAAAATGAACAACTACTACATCAGTCAGAAAAAATCAGAGTGAAAAATCCATGACTGCTTGATTTTGGCAAATTCAACAAAAAGAAAAATTGCCTGTTTATCCCATTTCAACATCACTAGTAATGCTTTATGTTTAATTATTTTTAGCATTGCCAAAGGCTTCCAATGTAAGTAGCAAGTGTTTCACTACAGCTCCACTGTACAAGAATCCAGAAGTACAAACAGTGCTACTGCAGGAGGGAGAAATTACAGCCAAAGCTTCAAAGAGACAGAGAAAGGAATAGAGAGGATGACTCCCTTTCAAGAAATTTGTAAGGGTGACAAAAATTACTGCCCAAACCCAGATGTTTTAGCTTTGTATATCCCATTTCTCCTCATCTGTCTTTGTCATTTTTTAATACATTACATTTAGCACACAACCTGATGTATCCAAAACCAAAGTAATTGGTTCTCAATTGCAATACCATAGATGTTTCCAAAAGGAGGAAAACTAGTTAGAGTTTGATATCAGAGCATGAAGGAGAAATATCTAGTGATCTGACAAGGTAGTTCTGTAACAAAACATTTATCTCATAACTGTTTTTCCTGATGGAAATTGTCATTGCAAGGAATGCTGTGGGGGAGAGACAACATAGCTAAAGATTATCAGGAAGGCTTTCACAGAAATTGCCATACCTCAAGAGTGCAACATCATGTCTAATTAAAAAGAGGAAACAAACACAGAGTTATTAAAATACAGCTGGATACTCACCAAACATTCTTCAAGGTGAGACTTATCTACAGTGCAAACATCGACTCTTAAAGTCTTCTGGCGTAAGGCCGGGTAGGAGATGGAAACCCAAAACACTTCGTTGTACACCAGACTGTCGGAGGCTTCCAGCGGCCTGGTGCGGAACAAGCAGCTCGTGCTCTCGGAGCAGGGCAGCACAGCCACGCGGATGCTCCTGCGGGAACAGCCTGCGCTCAGCACGGCCCCACAGGCGTGCAGCTCCCCCACAAACCCCCCCGTGGAAGTCAGCCTGAGCACTGTGGACACTGCTGTCCTTTCCTATTCTCTGGAGCTGCAGTCAACTGAGAAAAAAGGAACATCTCGTCACAGCATCAGAGATGTGAAGTGGCACGAGTTGCCACAGACCTCATCCCTCTGAACCTCGTACTCAGCCATCATGGGATCCTGTTTTACATGGTTGTTTACATCCGTGCAACCTGTCACACTGCTCACACCCTTCTGTAGGTAGGAACAGCAAAAATGAATCCACTTTTTGGCAGCTTATTCAGCACACATCTGAGTTTAAAGACCTTGTGCTTGGAATGAGTCTAGCAGTAGCTGCATGTTTCCCCAACCCTGTGCAGGTGTCAAGGAGTTCTGCAGCAGGGCAAACTTTCCCTCTTCACTCGATGCAGGTGCTCAAGGCACTGCTACAATTAAGAACCTCACCAGCCAGTGCTAATTCCAGGCAAGTCCTTCCCTTGCAAATACAGACCTTTGAGGAAGAAACTGCACCTTATTTCAGTTTACAGATTTATTAATTTGTGTCACCACACAAAGTACAGAAACATTTTGGGAAAGGTAAATTTTTAAGAGTGTGAAAACTCAATCTCACTTCCATTCTCATTGAGATCCAACACAAATATATCAAGTGTGTTTGTTTCACCCACTTACACTTTTTGATCTTGTTGTAACAGCAGTGCTGGAACATTACTCAGCTGGATGACCAATATTGCAAATTGTTTATTTTTGTCATCATATCTGAATCAGAAACACACAGAAAAGCATTATTATTAGAGAACTCTGCCTTGGACTCTGTGGCTGAGTATTCCACACAAACAATACAAAAAATTTACATACAAGACAACTCTATAATGTGACCATGACTTGCCCACAGTTTAAAACAAAACCAGTTTCCTATTACATCAACTTTTGCCACCAGAACATCCAGAATATAGAACAGTCCAGTACATCCAGAACTTAAGGGTTCAGATACAATGGACTGTAGATTTGACCAAACACACACTGCTTTTCCTGGGCTCTAGTTGAATTGATGCATTGTAGCTACGATTTTTTGAGAGGCCTTAATGGCTGCAATGTGGAAAAGTTGCCAGTAAAAATACTTGAAGTACAACAGTGAGGATGTGATGAGTAACCTTTTGCTTTGGATGGCCATGACAAACGAGTTTTGTACTACTTCTTTTACTCAAATCCCACATAACTTCCAAAAAGTCGTTTAAGGAGGATGTCTCTCTGCCTGGCCTCCTACACCTTAGCCCCTACTGTGGGATCCACACGAGGTCAGGGATTGTGACTGCCACTTTTTCTCAGCAGTTTTCCCCACCCAAGCTGCACCCTTAAGGATTCTGCAATCCAGCCAAAGGCTTTTTCCAGCCAGCACTGCCAGTGCTCCTATTGCTGGCTCACACCCTCATACCACAGTATCACCAGCTGATTTCCACTGCAATGAAAGAAGGCAACCAAGAACCTCCTGGAGTCAAATGTAATTCTTAATTACATTAAAAAAAGGCATTAGTTAGTTAAAAGGACACGAGAAGAAAACAGCACAGAAAGCACTATCCCATTTATCATTCTTCCCACAGGAAGGCAAATCCAGTAAAATATGTTGCACATACCTCATTGCAATTTGCACTTTGGCTGTTCCAGCTGCTTCTGTATCATCACTGTCAAACACCATCATTTCTGACACACATGGTCTGAAAGGAATCAACAACAATTAAGGATTTGATTTGCCTCTTATTGAAGTGTTTGTATTCAGGTGATACAAGATCTTTTCCCTTTCATTCAGTGGTCTGGTATATGGTTTTTTGTAAAATTAGCAGCTAAAAGAAAGCCCATTTAAGAAGTAAGTGCAATCAGCCTTAGAGGTATGTATTACAGTGCTTATCAGCAGAAAGTCATATGTCTTCCCTCTTCACTGCCAAAAGAAAAAAAAGCCACACAAAAGACTGGAAAAATAAGGCAGTGGGGGATTTTTAAAGGGTTCCCTTGACTGGTTTTTAGTAAAAACGGCTGACTGCCCAGCAAGAGAAATGTGACTTAACAACTGCAATCCTGTCCTGCATCATGACAGCAAAAATTCTCAACTTTTATTAGATTTAAGTAATTCCTTTGTTTCTTTAAGAAATCAAACTTTCTTAAGCACATTAAAAGTGACAGAGTACACTGGCCTTGCTGGAAACAGCTATTCTGCATCATTTCCCTCCCAATGTGTTCCTCCTCCCAAGTTTTATGCACTGGAAGTCACCAAAACTACATTCATTGTCTAACTGACTCAAAAGGCTATGCTGTAGCACATGAAAACAGGATTAGCATTCTTCTCTTCTAAGTGTTTTCCATATTATTGCTTAGCACTCTCTTGCATTTCGTTCCATTTCAGCTGCAGAGGGTGGCTCATCCCACCCTCACCACTTGGACAGGCACCAAAATGACACTGTAGGCACCACAGGGGCTGGCAAGCTGATAGCCCCAACAACACTAGCATCAGCCATGTGAGTGTGCATGGGATGCCTTCTGTGATTGTCCTGCTCCCCTCTCCACAGAGCTCCCTACCCCACTGCAGGGACACAGGGGCCCTGGGACACCCAACTGTCTGACTGCTTGAGCCCAGGGGCTCAATTTACTGAAGCATTGCACTCCCTTGTCAAAGTGAATTGTGCTGTAAACATAAATATTACTAATTTATCTAGAGCATTAATGAAGATAACTAGTGAATAGGGAGAATCTGAGATGAGTGACATTTCACCTCTACAGCTGTGTTTCACAACCAATGACCCTATAATTCACCTGAATGCTAATACAAGCAGTAGGAAAACCCACATGTACCAATAAGATCAGTGCCTTCCAGTGAACTTTCTGACAAAGCCCCCACAGCCAATCCAGAAAGCCAGCAAGAACAGGGACCACCAGCTGTGCCCTTAGTGGGAGAAGTCTTGTGGGCATCACATCCTGCTCTTGCTCCAAGCACTTGGGAACTGCATCACTGCACGTGCACATCCACCAGGCAGTTCAAGGTGCTTCCTTAAACAGCCCAAAGTCCCCTCACACTGGCTGAGGGGTGTCACTCACTGAGAGGAGGGAAGCTTTCCACCTCCCAGATGGCTCCACTTCCCCCTGCCAAAGCAGCACCCACAGCTGACCAGCACCTTCACAAACAGGCCAGCTGTTCAAACAGCTCTCTGTGAGCTTCTTTTCAGCTGCTTCTATTATGGGAAGCATAGGTCATTTTAATAACCAAATTCAACCTGCCCATAGTTTTTCAAGAAGTATTAAGAAACCAGAGGTTGAGAACTTTAGCCACCAAATTACAAACAAAGGTCACAACCAGCAGTATTGCAGCTGACTTTGGTTCAAAGCTGAGTCATTGGCTTCGTCCTGGAGAGATCTGATGAGTACCTTTGTACAGATGCCTCGTACACCCCGCTGTCTCCAGCAACAGATTCATCAGACACTGCAGCTGACACACCTGCCACCTTCAGTGCTGTCCCTCCAGCTGTGTTTATACCTATCAGGAAAGCAGAGGAAAACCAAAAGCAGGTGTTAATGAAAACAAACTGTCTGGATAAGCAGCAACTTTTCTTCTTATCTTCCCCTTGAATTGCATTTTTTTCCCCAGCCAGGTATTGTTAAGCAGCAGCACATTTCTGAAGACAGAGGGGACACAGGTAGGGCAGGCTGAGCTCAAAGGTGGCCTTGAAGTGAGGGGATGTGCCAAACTGCCCTGAAGAACAAAAAGTCCCAGGAAAACAGGAGGAATAGACTGTGTGGTGGAGTTGAGAGAGCATTTCATTGCACAGTGAGTGCTCATTTATTCCCTGGGCCCTGCAGCAGTGTGAGGGCTGAGATTACACAGGGGTGTGTTACACCTGCTTGCCCTGGCACCTCACTGGGCATGGGTCCTTGCAGAAGTTGCCAGGAGAGGCTTCCAAAACCCTGGAAAGGCAGGGAGGTACCCATGACATGATGAACAATGTTCAGAAGCAGCAGGACTTCTAAATTCTAGTGAAGTTATAAATATGGACCAATAAACCAGCTCCTACTGCAAGGCACCCTTAGGCAGGCAGCAATCATTCTGCTCCCAGCCACCCAGAGAGCAGTGGCTGGGCAAGCACTGCTGACCAGGCTCTGGCCAGGTACACATCATGTGGAGCTGCATATCCCACCTGTAGATCTCATACCAAGAAGGGAACATCAAAAAAAACCACTACCTAAATTCAAATGTTTGTGCAAAAAGAACAAAAGGCACGTCCAGAAAGACCAGGTTGACTAGCTGAACATGGAGAGAAAGATTTATAGGATTTAAAAGAGCAGTCATATGCAGGAATACAGGGAAAAGGAGATAGGGAAGAGAAACCAAAGAAGGTGAAGCACGTTTTGTACAGAGGTGTTATCTCACACAAATTTCTTGTGCTTCCAAACAGGGAAAGATTCTTCCTGGAAACCTGCAAATTCTGCATATTTCAGCACTTCAGTGGAGAGGAGCTGCAGCCAAGAGTCTGGAGAACTCCATCTGCCAACATGGCTAACGAGTGCTGGGCTGTACCCAGCTCTTGGCTCTCATCCTCAGGGATGTGGGAGACCTGCTCCAAGAGTGAGGAGGTGCCATGTGTCACCCTGGGAGCAGCTGGAACCCCACAGCAGCAGAGCAGTACACGTCTTTCCAACGGGCTTTTGTTTTTCAGAAGTGGTCCTTCTTTCCCATAGACTTAGACAAGCACATGCCCCCAAGCCAATATATGGTTTCCAATGCATATTTTCTTTATTGCAAAGCAAATTTGGGTTTTGGTTGGTTTTCTAGGGCTTGAGTTTGTTTTTTCAGATTTTTTTTGGTGTTGTTTTCTTCAGTCTCACAAAGCCACTTAAAGAATTAAATCCAGCTTTGAATAAACTGGTGGAAAAGTGTGCAGGGCTTATGGAATACCATAAGGACTTGTAAGGACATAAGGACTTGTAAGCCAACAGTAGAGGGTGCTACAGGTAACCCCAATCCCCTGAGACACCTGTGCCATTTTGGGCACGTTTATCCATGGATTTTTTGACACTGCCACCAAATAGTATTTCTCATCTTGGTACTCCCATGGAACCACTGGACAGAAATAGAATGTCCAGTCCTTTTCCCCATAGGCCAATCCACATGAATAGAAGTTAGCACCTGTAACACTGTAATCTGTAAAACCTGTATCAATCATTAACTGAAGCAAATGGATCAATTTAACACTGGTATTCCCAGTTTAATCCATCCTCCCTCCTTGCACGTGCCAGGACCAGGCTCCTGCAGTATGTGGACCATAGGCTGTGCTAGAGGTACCTGGACAGGGTCAAACCTTCTTTCCTCAATTCTCCTTCATACCTCCTAGTCCATGGTTTTAACAGGAAAATAACTCCTTCCCCACTGGCTGGCTTCCTAAATCTGATTCTTTGAGTTTTACACACCAATGTTGCTCTGGGAATCCCTTTACATGGGCCTGGCTCACTGGGAAAGGCCCTGCAGGTTGGCCTCCACACACCAAACCTCTCCTTCTCCCTCAGTTCCCAACGCCATGGAGGCATTCCAACACAGAAAGCCTCATTCCTGACCAGCTCCCCCAGCACCTCAGGGCCAAGGGGGGTGGATACAGAAAGTGTACAGCAGGGTGCTACAGTGTAAAGCTGAATAAAAACGAATGGCTCCCTGACAACAGTTCCAGGCTCCCCTTTCCTTACTGGTTCTGCAAAGGGCTTGGAAAGCTCAGCCCTTTCATGCAGCTAATTAACACAAGATTTGGACTTTCAGCTTTTAGCCTTAAGTCTCTGAAGAGATATCACACTAATAAGAAAGTTTATGGAAGAGTTCAGAACTGACTCAACTCTCCTCCATTTTTCCAAGCAGGCAGATAACACTACCTGTGGTGTTTCATGGTTTTTTTCACTCACGTCAAGAGTTTGAAGTTTGCTCTTCTCTTTCTGCAATGGGCCTTGAGGAGCCCTGTCATGCACTGTCCTCACATCCAGACCATTAATCAGAGAATGCTGGACTCTGCCAGATTCCAGGTTCTGCTATTAGACTCAGGTGTTCTTCAGGTGAGAAAGGCAATGTTATTTCAACGTTGTGCTAGAGGAGGTTCTGCTCTAGCAGCAGGCAGCAGCAAAGCCCTCAGATGTAGTGCTCAGCTCTGCTTCCAGGACACGTGAGCGTGCTTTGCCCAGGACTGACCACCCCAGAGCCAGCCCCTGCATTTCGGGTGTTCCACTGAGCCCCCACCCCCAAAATGCCTGAGGAGTAGAATCTCATCTCGTTATTGCCCTGAAATAAACTACTTATGGTGATTATTTTGTCTGCTGACTGGCTAACAGCAGTAATCACTTAATCTGCTTAACACCTGAGCTTTCACTTTAACAGCCTTGGCAAATCTTGAAGAGCTAAAAAGGTTAAAACTAATCAGCATCCAGTTCTAATAAGAATAATTAGTGTTTCCTACTCAAATGCATAATACCTCTTGTTTGTAGGAAAATGGTAGCTCAAAGGGGAAGACTTGCACTTGTGTTTTTTATTGTGTTTTAAATAGTGTCAGCCTTCTTAATGCAGAAGGCAGTGATAACATGGTACTGGTTCCCTTTATTCACACAGGCTGTTCAATAATCCCACGAAAAGCAGAAACAAACTGTACTGCTGGTTCACAGGACTGTAGCTTGCAAGTTTATATTGCCTTTAAAGCTCTTCTTCACTGCAGCTACAAATCCAGTCCTTTCACTCATTGGATTTAACTCAACCACAGTGACAAGGGCTTCAGACAGGCCCTAGCACTGTGCCCTGGCTGTGCCAACTGCTTTCCACCCGCTTCAACCCATCCATTCCAAAAAAGGATGAACCCTTCCCACCCACCAACAAGCCATATGCATATATGAGAACATCCACTATCTCTAAATGTCTTATTTTATCATGCTTACAATCTAAACACGTTTTTGTTGCTAAGAGACTGAAACAGCAGAATTCAAGCACAGCCTTGACATGTCTGCTCAGCTGAAATTAATAAATTCATTGCCACTGATTTACTGGGAACCAGAGCAGGATTTTATGCATACTGAGGTGGTGGGGAAGGATTATTATTACTATAATTTGTTAACTATTAAGCTAAATGGCTTTTCCAGCCCTCCTCAAAAGCTTGGTCAAAAACTTTGCATCAATATGGCACTGTGTGTCTCCCAGACCCAAAACAATACATGACATTCCGAATAGTTTGGTGCCAAATCAAACCAGGAATCCCACCCTGACCATCTATATTTGCACATGAAACCCCTGTGATTTGTGTACACACACATCTGTGTGCAATAAAAACACACCTAAATCATTTTCCTGCACGACTCATTAGATCAGTATTTTTGTGTACAAATTAAAATACCAACCCTCCCTCCCAAACAAGACAGAACACAGAGCTGAAAACATTTTTTAACATAAAGATAACAAGATGACAGACAGCTTCTGAAACACTTGCTTCTCAATGCTTTATAAACTACATTAAATATAAATGCATGCAGTGCATGCAAATCTTTTCTTATCATACCTTGACCTAGATGTTTATCTCCTGCTCGAGGCTCTTCCAGTCTACAGTTGCCACTCCCAGTGTTCAGGGTGAGTTCTGACAGATTTGCACTTATCTCTGCATCATCAAAATCCATATGGCTTGAAAAGGCATCACCAGTTAGCAGTGGGTCTATCACCAGTGGAGAGCAAGGTGGGGATGGAGAAGAGAGAGATGACCTTGGGGACAGGGATGTCATGGATTTGGGAGTACCAGACAGGGACCTCAGAGCCTGCATGCGACTCGTGGTATCTGCTTTTTGAGTTTTTGCTACTTCATTCTCATGAATAGTGGTGATGCAGCCTGATGGCCTAAACCCAGTGGCTCCTTCCAAGAGCAAGTCAAGCTTGTTTTGATATTCTGAGTCCAACTGCTCCAACTGCTCCAGGTGCTCGTAGTAGAGATCAGTGAAACTGGCTGAGGTGGATGAATCCTGGCTGGAGGTGGCAAGAGATCCTCTGCTAGATGCAAGAGAACCAGGGCTGCTGCTCGAGGAGAGGGAAAGCATGCTGGTGGAGAGACTGAAGGAAACAAGTCAGAAAAGCATGACACTGTATCTTCTGATTTCTCATGAAAACACTGCAATGTCACCACATCTCTAAGCCCACAGGGTGTTGCTTTGTTAGCTCAGGCCACACGCATTAGTCCCCAGAGCAACCCAGAACCACAGTCTACACAGCAGAAACGGTGGGTCACTGCTCAGTGAAACAGTATCACTCATACACATTTTTCTACTCACCATATCAGACTCCTGAGAGTCCTTGTTTAGCCAAAACAACTCTAATGAACAGTTTCAAACCAATTAAAATTAGTGCCATCCCCCTCCTCCCACATCTCTCTGGAAAGTATCTATGGCTCCTGTTAATCTCCAAAGCAGACTGCAAAAACCAGCAAGGCCCATGCAAGAAGATGAAGTTATTGCAATGAACTGTCTGACCATATGAAAATTTCCTTCCATTTGCCTCAGTCTTGGACCTGCAGCCAAAAGGCAATATCACAGCTGCCTGGAACTGGCCCTCAGAGATCACAACAGCCAGCAGTTCCCAGAAAGCTGGCAGGATTTATCCATGTGAAAGACTGCTACATGGAATCCAGGGCCAAGAGAGCAAGGGAAAAAAGTTGGGGCTGGGCTGTGAAATCAATTCACACGACTTATTTATCCCTAGAGTTCTAGGTTCAGAACATAACTGACAACAAAATTAATTTTAAGCAGGTGCTGAATAGAAGTCTGTTCAGATGAGAAAGTCCAGACACCACAGCACAATTTTCTGTTCAGGAAACCCAGCAAGTATTCCAGTAGTGACTACAACATGTATCATCTCTAGAAATTCCTTTTAAACCAAGACTCCTGCTCTGCATAATTGAAGACCTTGGTCATTATTGACCCTCTCTTCAGATAAGGACTAGCTATTGAAAAATTTCTGAATATGTGTAAGTGCCTTAAGTTGCCCCACTGAAAAACAGTGAGATATTAATAAGCCTAATAATATCTTATTTATTATTTATAGGGTAAAAGCTGGAAGCTACATTTGTATAATTATCTCCATGACCTTATGAGAAAAAGGCAAGTATGCTGTATTTAGTATAATTTTGGCAGAAAATGTCTTCTGACAGATGTGCACTGCAGCACATTTGCTCAAAAAAGCTTCTGATAGATGTTTTTGCATATTGGCAGTATATACACATCTGTTGAAGCCTAATGAATTTACAGCTTTTCAGTGTACTTTATTATGAAAAGGGAGGGATTTTAAATTAATCTTTTCCCTGTCAAAAAACTGGGCTCAATTTTCTTTTGTACATGCCCTTGAATGCCAGACATTTTGCATTATGGGGTTAATAACAAACACTTATTCTTATGAAGGAGCATGCCAAGAACACTGGGCACACGGTTAGGAAGAAATTAGTTTCACATGCTTCTTGGTCACCTCAAAAGATCCCTAATCAGCTAGGTGAAATGAAAATATGATGCATTTCCACTGCATAAAAGCCTCACAGATAGCTATTCTCCATGCTGGCTTATTTACATGTCAGTCTTGCACTATGATTTCTTTCCAGTCTTTTCGGTGTCATCTTCACAAAATGAAACAGAATCCAAGTGGAGCAGAAGCTACAAACAGAGTAAATTCAGTACACACTGGTAGGAAAAAACCTCAACCAAACAAAAACCCCACCAAACTTTTTGATAAAATGATAAAAATATAGTCTTAGCAAAATGATTTGGCCTTAGTGCCTGCAGTCATGCATTAGTCTGGAAATAGCAATCCTGTGTTCTTCCAAAACTACAGCTTGAACTAGAAGCCATTCTTGGCACCATATGAACCACAACAGATTCAGGGACATCTCTATATATTGTCCACATTGCAAGCCACAGCACACTTGGAATGAGAGAAATATGACCATTCATCCATTAATGTGTAGTTACATTAGTGAGATTCACTCTGCTCACTGTCTGTTAAGCTGTCTTTAACATACTTTATTAATGTAATACTTCGGTAATTCAAACTTTAGTGAATAAATCTCAGCCATCCCTAGTCACCTGACTATTACTGAAATAGAAGGGACTGTGCAAACTCCTGCTGTGAGACAGAGGCCCCACCAGGAGGTTGTTCAGCCCATTGAAAAGTGCCCATCTAAACTGACCTGTGATCCCAAGGCTTCTCCTTCCACTGACTACACAGGGGCCTGAGGTCACTACTGGGCTGAAAGGCCTTTTAGCCCTCAGCTGGGAGCTGGAATTGTCAGCAGAGAAAGGCAGTGGCACCATGTGCAGCAAAAGCAACCACAGCTGCTGGAAAGGGTCACCTACCTCTTCAGCTGGGTGTGCAGCATGGCCACCAACCGCGTGGTTTCCTCCAGCTCTCGGACAAGCTGATTTCTTTTGCTGTTCAACTTCAATCTAAGACAAGATCAAAGAAAGAGATGAGCTAAAGCAGCATTTACTATTTTAAATAAAGAGTAAAGGAAAAACCTACTTTTTTTGCTGTGAAATCCTACAAAAGTTGATAGGAATACCCAGGACAGAATTTGGTCAAGATGTGTGTTTACCAACTTTAGAAACTTTTAAAAAGCAGAACTCAGTCCTGAAAACATTCACAACAAGACAAAATAATTAACACTGGTACCATAGAAGTTAATGCTTCTAGGATCAGGCCTCAAATGAGCTGGGCAGATTTTACTCACTATACACTACTGCATTCCTATAGTTACTGTGCTAACAAAAGTATGAATGTCTTAATTTCCTTCCACTAGAGTCTATGGATGATTTAGGGTTACTTGATTTAGTTATTAACCATCTTATTACAGCTTTACATTATTGGCTTTAGCAGCATCTCAGCTTTATTCCCCACCTGAACTGGTTTGAGACAAACACATGTGCACGCACATGTGGGTGCTCACACCCTAACTGAACAGGCCTGTGAACAGAAAATCCTTCCCCATACAGGTGTTATGTCTTTGACACTCTAGAATGTGATCATATTCCCAAAAATCCCAAATGAAGGTGTTCCCCTCATGGCAAGATCAGAACTATTTCCCAAACCACACATACTTCAGGCAGGTAAAAGTCTCACGGCCGAGACATTTACAAATTTTCCAGCATGATAAAACCTATGTAAAAAGCCTATGTAGAAAATTGCTGTCAGCTGGACAATGACCACGTAGAAGAAATGATAATATGGAGCCAAAGAGAGAGTGAATGCAGTGTGCCTAGTCCATATATGTTCAAGAGACTGCAGCTACCAGAAACACTGCTGAGCCACCCTCATTAATGCATCCAGACTGTAAAACACCTGTAGGCAATGCCTAATGCAGTGTTCATCCTCACTGCACATTCCCTTGAGATCCCTCCCTGCAACACAGGTAAAATTAGGGAAGAAAGCTGGCATTTTTTTCAGTTAGTTTAGATTCACAGGATATTCCCTGCAAGCCCTATAGCCCTGTCAAATACCAGATCCTACAGGAATCACATACAAGGATGCTCAGAACAAACAGCAAATTTAAGAAATTTAAAATTCCATCTGCTGACATTTACCAAGGCCCAGACTGCACAGCAAGTGTAGAAGCTGCTGAGGGATGCTGGCTGCATACAGAAATGTTACACTACACTAACACTGCACTGGGTTACTTTGAGCATTCTTTACATTCCCATAAAGGATCCATTGTAGGAACAGCAACCTTTCCCCACTATCACAGTAAGCCTTGCAGATGGTTGTTTGGGAGATGAGTTCAGAAGCTCTCTGAGTAGAGTGTCCTGGGAATGTGAGGGCACTGCTGTGGGCACTCAGCCAGGGATGCTGGTGCTTGCTCCCAGTTACCTCTTGTCCAAAAAGGCACTGCCCTGTGCCCACTAACCTACCTCTCAGTGAGAGCTTTGCTCTGAGTGTCTCTAGCAGCCTGAAGGTCTTCCTCCAGGCGCCTCCTCTCTGTCTCCAGTCTCTCCACCTCTCCTCGAGTCCATTTTCTGGGGCTAATGAATCGCATTTCTTTCAAGAGCTCCTCCTTCTCATTAATCAGTATCAGGCGATCCCGCTCAGAGTCCAGCACGCCAGGCCAGGCCTCGCTGTCAAGCTTGGCCAGTTGGATTTTCAGGTTTGCTATTCTGCAGGGGAAAAAAAAAAAGCAGTTATTCCCTGAGGAGTGCCTGACCTCCTGCTCCAGAAATGCAGAGGTGCACCACGACCAACCACATCTTCCAGAGCCCTGAGGAAGGCTCTCAGCTCCAGGACAAGCACCCTCATGTCCCCCTTACCAGGATGGTGCCAAGTGACAGCACTGCTGGGAAGGGGACATGCAGAATGGGATTTTAACTCAGGTTTGGTCACAATGGAAAATGAACTTTCTGGCTAATAAGCAGTGTCCACCAGTCAGGGAATAATACAACCAAAATTCTGGATGTCAGAAAAGGTGATCAGATATACTAAAGGTGTTTCATATGCATTACAGCTGTGAGCTCAGAGTAGTTTGTGTGGTGGGTATGATGTGATAATTACCTATTCTTTAATCCCTTTTACGGAAATAACTGTGTACTCCCCATATACGATTCAGATAGAGATCAGTGGTTAGTCAAAAGCTTAGAAACTCTTTTTTGTCTTTGCAATGAGGAAGTGAATCATATCTCCATGCTGCTACTGCAAGAATCCACCTGTTGATTCAACAGTAAGCACTCTGGACACATTAAGGAGCTACACTACTTCTGGTGCAACCTGCACCTGAGGATGTGAGGAGCTGGAGAGGCAATGTGATCCAAAATCCACAGCTGCTTATTTGCATCAGAATCAAAGCCTATTTTCACTAGAGGTATCATTCCAGATTTCAAGTGAAAGCCTTTATCACCAGCAGCACACCACATCAGCTCAAGGAGGAAGCTAATGACTAAAAGCAACAGCAATACAGATGTAGAATTCAGCAAGAGCTTTGACTGACAGAGGAGGAGAGCACAGCTTGTGGCAGGTAAGGAGGCTGCTCACTCCAAATAGCTGCCTGTTCCCAATTTCCCAAATATCTGACCTGCTCAGTTAGGTCCACAAATGATCAGCTTTGCAATGCAACAGAGAGAAGCAGAAAACCAGCAGCAGGCCAGGATACAGAAGCAAGGGCAGTAATGTCAGTCTTCCCAAAGGAAGCTGCCTCCTTTGTATTCACTGACTCTTCAAGACCTGACAGGCTGATCATGGTAGTTTGATGAGAAACAATAGTACAGATAAATCTGAATTAGAATTACCAAGGACCTGTGTTTCTGAACTCACACAATCCAAAAAATCAAGTGGGAAGCAGGGAATGGGAAGGACAGAATGAAGGCAAACAAGGAGAAATAAGTATTTTGCAAGATATTTGCAAAAAAAAATCACTGGACTGAACATCAGAGAGGCAAGGCATATGTGCCCCTTCATGTGATGAACTCAGGTTAATCCCTCACTTGGGTTTAGCAAACACATGAGAAACAGAAGTGACATGTAAAATGAATGTCCAATATGCTTCTCTCTTTGAAAAGGGCTTTGTGATCTGGTGATAGACTTACTGGACCTAAATCAGGCACAGCAAATAGTTGCAGGTACTGATGTGGATTCATCTCTCTGGAATTTGGTTTATGCTGCAGAAGTGCAGAGGATGGTGTGTGCTTCCTCTAGCAAACCAGCACACAGGCAGGCACAGAGCAAATTCAGAGCCAACCAGCAAAATCAAAGTGTGTGGAGTAAGCAATAAGATGCAGATCTGGGCAGCAGCATCCACAAGGCTCCTGAATGGCCTTGAAGAATAAAGCTTTGTCTTCCAAGCTCCAGAGGCCAAGAGGAACTCGAGCCCAAGAGAGCCTGTGAAGGATTAGGCTCACAGACACTGACCTGCCTTCACCACCTCAGGAGACAGACATGAGATCACCCTTCTGAAGAGAAGCATCACTTTCTGTAAACCCATTTCCCACAGCAGGCTGCTTACTCTAATAAAGTTCCATAATTGATAGATATTCAGCTCAACTATTTTTAGGTTGTCTTAAGAGCTGTTTTGTTTTTGAGTGCCTGATTAAGTGCAATACTGTGCTCCAACAAAGAATTAAGTGGCATTAATTCATAATCCAAGAATTCCTCAGTGCATTTTGAAGGGATATGAGTCTAAGAGGATTGGCTGGCATAAATCTGATCACTTTTGGCATACATTTGCATGCATATGGCTTTTCCACTGGAATTTGTACTCTATGCATTTCCGAGTCTAAAAGCTTTGTTAAACTAACCTCCAGTTTTACCTTTTGTACATGATCATTATTTTCCTCCTTCTCTGTTAAAATGAGGTTTATTATTCTATTTTTCCAATGAAACAGCACCATCACAAAAGAAACACATTGCAGAAGGTCTGCACTTGGCTGAACACTCCAGCCCTTCAGCATTCACTGCCTGAGTCTGAACTGCACCAGTGCTGAGCCAGGCTGGGCTTGTAATGCTGGCCTCAGGTCAAACCACCTTTCTGAATGGCCACCAGACTGAACAAATACACAACAGGAAGCTCAAGTTTTATTTAATTGTTCTCTTTCTACCTAGAAAAGGCAGTTGGATGACTTATTCATTGTCATAACAAAGTTCTTTTTTGTTAATTAGGGAAAGTCAGTGCTTTCTATTATTATACAACACAGGCATAGCACATAAAATTTTTAGTTGTCTCCGGAGATTGTTCAGAGCACATGCATCTCCACAGGAGCATAAGATGTGTATCTACAACCAGTAATTAACAATCCTGTATCAGATAAGCTTCTGTTCTTGAGAAAAAAAACACAAACTAAGTGGGAGGCGTGGTTTAAAAACTGACCAGTCAAATACCCACCATCACTGAAATGTTGCTTAATGCGACATTAAAATATTTCATTTTAGGAGAATAAAAAATCATACTTCTAAAATCCCTGAGTTACTATCAGTCACACAGAACCTAAGCTGAAAGTTTAACTGCTGAAGAAATTATAACAGTGCATGGTGTAAGTGCTACACAACTGAGTTACTGCTACATGTCTGAAGTTGTACAGCATAATTTAGCTGCATCTCTGATTACATTTATGCTGCAGCAGCTATCCTCCTTGCTGAGATGTAGCAATGACAACCCTTTTGACATGATACCATTCTCAGTTTTGAATATAATTAGGGCAAAGGTTTGTCACTATAGCTGCCCTGTGTCTTTTCCTGGGTTTTATATTATCTGCTCTAGGGGTCTGTTGTCTGCCTGTGCTGTGACAGGAAAGGAATTAGTGGTGGGGAAGGGAACTGGGTCCTGGCAGCTCTGGTGTGGTGAAGTTCAGTCAGATATTCACCCACATCTGAGCTGTTAGTCTGGTCCTTAGCAATGGTGCAAACAGTGTCTGCCAGAGCCTGCTTTCTGAAGCACCAGCCCCTTACAGATCTAGTAGTTCTAAACTCATTAATATGAGGACCAACTTGATTTCAAACCTTAAGTTTTAGCTTTGCAGATACTGCAGAGCTAATACAACACATGTATTTCCATCACTTGGCTCCTTCACAGTTCGTGCGTGGGCAAAGTACTCAGTCTTCTTTTGTGTTTTTGGAACATTCTAATGCTGCTGTGGGGACAGGAAACACTTCAAACATCACAAGGAAGAATTTTCACAGGAACAGAAGGTTCCTTGTGAGTCACTATATCCATAGTATTGTTCCAACTTTAAACCAGTCAAGGTATTTGTTTCTGCAACTCCTACTAAATACTGTGCCAAAACCAGGGTACTTTGATAGCTGGAGATCTTTCCATTTTGGCATCAACTATTCCTGTCCATTTAGATCCATCTTTCCTCATGAAAATGGTTTTTAAACTTTGAGAAAAAACCTATAGATAAGCTAAGACAAACATGGGGTATGAGAAGCAAGTATTCCTTAACTGCAAGGTGTATGTTGTATGCTCCTCATCATCACTTCAAATGAACCACTGTGTTGTCTATAAAGCTCTCTCTCTTTATAAAGAGCAAATTAAAAGAGCAGGCTTGTCACTATTCACTTGCCCCTCCTTGGTAAAGATACAGGATAAAGGAAGAGTATTCCTCTTCAATCTGAAAGGTAAAGTCAGTGTGAATTAAACTGAAACCTTCAGCAAAGCTTAAAAGTAAAAGGCAATTTTAACATGCCAAATTAACCACTGCATCTGAAGGAATGGTATTTTTAATGTTGCTTTTAAAAGTCACTGAATCATTTGAATGTCAAGGTGGTTTGGCAAATCTTGGACTGGCAAAATAAACAGTTCTGACAAAATTGCTTCACCTAAGAAAAGAAGTATAAATTTGTGTCAAAAGCAGTTTCTGACAACTGCCACAGACACAGATCAAATTTTATGCCACTGAGAAGCACGGCCTACTGGCCATGCCAATACACCAAAATGAGAGCATTATGAGTAACCTCAGCCTTAGGGCTCTTATTTCTAACCAGAGGCTGGAGAAAAAGCCTCCTCTTTGCATATATCCCAAGCACAGATTGTACCACGCATCTGAACTTTGTTATTCTGGAGTTGCAAAGTCCCTCTAGAGCAGTTAAAAGTGAAGAAAGTCACCACCAGCAATGGTTACATCACTGAACAAAGACTAGGCCAGCCAAAGTCTAAGTAATAGTTCTTGTTGGTTTTTCATTTAACTGTGCAGTTGTGTTAGCTATTATCTATTAAAAAGTAAATCCTGGAAAGCTTTTGCTTAAATGGGCCTGTTAAGTGGATATATATTTTTTTAATCTATTCTTCATTCATTTGAGAGCAGAGGGCAAAGGTGAAAACTTACATTCTTAACAGATAAGCTCTGGGATTGCAGCATTAGCCATATTTTGATGTAAGGTGTTAACACAAAATACATTTCTCCTTATCACACTTAGGCATGCAAGCATTCATTCATTTCAAATAAGGTGAGGAGATGCCTTGCAGTACAGTCTCCTTATTAGGAATGGGGAAGCACTGGCAACAGGTAGCAGAACCACTTATGTCCCCATAGGTGTGGCCAGACTGAATTCTTTATGCATTAGTCACACCTTAGTAATTTCTAGCATGGTTATTTATTTCTTGAAAGATAACGCGGGCCCAAAAAGCCTTTTGTCTCACTGGCTCAAAAATGACCACATTTACTTAGCAGCAATTCTGGCTTTCAGTGTGATGGCACCTCTTCTAGTGAGACTTATCCTCAGAATGAGCTGTGTGACAACCAAAGAGGGCAACAGGCCAAAGACTTACCTTCTCTTTGCCTCTTCATACTGCAGCCGCAGGCGCACCTTCTCGGCCAGCTGGTTACTGCTGCTGCCAACGAACTGAGACAAAAACATCACAGCAGCAACTTAGCAACCACTCTTCCTTTGATATTTCCTTGACACTGTTACAAGTGACACTTGATCTTATCAGTCATTTCCTAGTTAAACCAATCACAACACAGGAATATGCTGCACTTAAAATACATTTGTCATTTTTTTCTTCAAATACTTAAAACCCCAACAAGATTCAAAGGCACTTTCTGGCCTAGAAAGAAGAGAAAATCCACCACATCTGTCTTGGGCTTCTATTTCCATGAACACATAAATACCTTTGCAATCCTTCTTCTTAAATGCTCTTTGCATCCTTAAGTGCTGCACTGCATTTTGGTTTGGATGACATCTGGCTTTGTCTGTAAAATCTTATAGAAAAGGGACATCCCATCATGCCCAAATCTGCAGATCTTTACTAACATGTGTGGCCCTGACTGAAAGTGGCTAAAACCTTTAAGTAAAGGCTCTCAGGAGAGGCTCTGTGCTGTCCTGTGAGAAATAAGATGTACCCCCAGCACTGATCGAGTCCTTACCAAGGCTGGGACCAACCTGACACTTCTGATCTCCTTGCATGTGTGGGACTGAATGTTTATGAGCACTACAACTTTGGTGGCATCAAAACAGCTGCACATAAGCTGGTTTTGTCACTTGTAACCCAATGAAAGCCAAACACTCTTAGGGGAAGAGTCCTCATTGTAGCTTAGCCCAATGCTGCTCAGTGTTTCTTGTCTCACAACTTATTGCTATAAAGAGCAAAGGGAGTGTTTGTATCACAAGAAGCTGCATCTACGGGCAAAATCCAACCTCCTTCCCTTTTATTCCTACCTGGGTTGCTCTGATAGAGATAGTACAGGGAAATATCAGGTTGCCCTTAGATATACATTAACACTGCACACAGAAACAAAGCCACACTGCAGTTTGAACCAGAAGTTATGACTTCACAGAAACTTGTCCATGCTTGGAAACTCATGGTGAGGTAGTTCTACACACAGTTCAGAGGAATGTCTGCATGTGCACAAGGCTTCTCACACATTACTCACATTTCCTGTCACATCTGTCTGGGAGCTGACATCCAGGTACTGCCGGGGCAGCAGAGGGCTGGAGCTTTCCACAGACACACTGCTGGCCCACAGGTCTGACTGGGATCCTCTGTCATTCACAAAGCTGTCTTTTAACTTGGCTAAGCTCTAAAACCACAAAAAAAAAAAAAAAAAAATTATGAGGTGAGCTCACTTCTGCCCAAAGTACCTCAGCAGCTACATGACTTCAGCCTAGCCCCATGACTCAGATCTGACCATGTCTGCTGTGCCCACTCAGACTCTGCAAACTCGAGGTCAGGCATGGCTGGACTGTATTTTACACTTCTCATTTCCAACATCTGAACAACTGCAGAGGCTGTGGTCCAACCACAACACAAAACTTTAATAAAAACCTCAATTATGTATCTGAAATACAAAATACTTAAATTACTTCTCAGAAAATTCAATCTTCTAGCAACGGTGACACAAAATACTATAAAGTCATCTTGTCTCAATACCTGAATGAGGTCCTGTTTTTCCTTCTCCCCTGATGTGATGGCCTTCTTGAGAGCTTTCATTTCACTTAAAATGGCTTGTGCTTCATCAAGTTTGTAGCCACCTTGAGTATCAGACATTTTCATGTCAATTCTGTATAGGAATTTAAAAAAACAGTAAGCTAACAATAACATCCAGTTAATTGAATCATCCTAGATGCATGTGTCTTGACATGGATTTTTAACAAAAACACACTCCAAACTATAACAAGGACAACAGAAAGAACTAAAGAACCCCTCCCCACTGCCTAAGTTACTCCACTCAGAAGTATATTGAGCTTCAGAAATTATTTCAGCAATATCATCATCTCTTTGACTCCTAAGGGGGGACAAAGGTGCATGCAAACCCCCAAAACAATGTGTTAGGGCAGACTGCTGCCTTGTTCCTAACCTAGAGAGGACCAGCTTAGCCATCTATGAGAATCACCTTATTTTCAGTCATGATTTCAAAAACCAGGCACAGACTCACACGCACAGATGTATTTGCTTGCACAACCTAATTACAAGCCACTTCATCCTTCCCTTTCCTCAAAGGAATTCTACCAGGGCTGACCCTTATAATAAATATTTATCTGAAAGATGCCAGATGTCTAGTCACACAAAGGCAAGTACCCAAAATTTTTCATCCCCTTCCACTCTACCTCCAGTTTTTCCTCAGTGCCCTAAATCAGTGGCTCTTATAATAAACACAACAGGCTGTAGTGTCATCCATAGTGAGCAATACTGAGTAAAACAGAATATCAGTTAACTGATGAGATCCTGGTTCAAAACCTTTTTGCCATGAAGTAAGTTCTAATGTGGTCAATCCCATACAGGCACTGATTTGAGAGAACTCCCCCATGGCTGTGTACTGCTTTCAGCCTAAAGATATCAGCAGCAGCACATTTCAGCTCATCTTATTTTGCAGCTATTTATAAATGTAGTGGGGGATGCATTGCAAGCCAGATACGTTCTGAAAAAAAAAAAGATTTTGAGAACACACTTACTTCTTCAGTGTTTGAAATCCATGCTCTTTGTACTGGAGCTCTTGCTTCATGTGAGCTACTTCTCTCTTGAGTTTATTAACCTGCAGCAAGGTGTCACATTTTTAGAATGTTATTTTATATGAGTATTTAGGTACAGTGCTACCCATTCAATTCAAAACTTATTTGATGTAGACAGTACTCTAAACAAAGTTTCCAGGCAATCAGCTCATCTCAAGAGCAGGAAACAGCCCTGACTGCCTCCTCATCAGGACTTTATCACTGGCCAGGGCTTTATCCAGTAGCTGCTATCACACCTCTTAACAAGGGGCTCAAGGGAAGTTCCAGTCACGTAAAAGTGGAAAATTTGAGAAAAATTCAAAAAAGAGGGCAAAGAAACACATGTCAACTTTGCTCAGAAATGTTTAAAACCTTCCCAGTCATTAAAAAAACTGCTAAGCATCAGGACAGGAGTTACCCTGCAGCAACTGAAGCCACCCTCCAAGCTCCGCAGTGAAAAGGCCCCACTGCACGAGTAACACAGCAGGATGATAATCCATATTGTAAATCCACTGACCCTACAGCTTGCTGTTTTATATTCCTCCACAGAGGCCACACTGACCTACTTTACTTTAGTCCTTTCTTCCTCCCAAACTGAGCTCTGCATGATAGCACACCCTCCCCTGCTGACAGCCTGCACTAAGCCCTGCACAAAACAGCTGCCAGTCCCTGGAGAGGACCCCAGCTCTCCAGCTCTGGAGGAGCAAGCATGCAGCTCCACATCCCACAGCCATTCTGCACTGCCAGCTGCCAAGCCAGGCTAAAGTCTAAGGGAAAAAAACAAAACACCTGTTTCAAATTCCTAAGACTGCAACGTTAGAAAATTGTGATAAACAACCTCCTAAATGGCAACATGAGCTCTTCCAACTGCTTTGGCATCTCCTTTCAGTATTTGCCATGAGGTCTGGAAATACCTGAACATTACTCACAGCAAGCAAAGGTCCATTTGTACTACTCACCCTGGATTTTGTAGTAGCAATCTCTGCTTTGAGGATCTCGGGGTCATACTTGGAACTTGACGAGGAGCCAGAAAGCACTGGAACAGATACAGAGCCAGTTTAGCAGCTCTGCCTTCCTCCCTACACTTTTACCAGCCCCACCACAGATTGAGACCTCCCATCACTCCTGCACACCCAGATCTCCACACTTTGCTGGTGTAGGGCTGTTACCCAATTTCCACATCTCACTGCTCAAAGACAGGGAAAGGCAATAGTGCAGTCAAGTACTCCACAAAAAGTGTAGACTGAAGGGGCCAAAGCATGTCCTGCATCTCCAAAGCCTGGATTTGTTCCAGGTTAACACACTTAACTCAAACTCCCAAACACATTCACTCCATTCAACAGTGTGGCTTCCTGCATTTCCAAAGGCATTTAACAGAACTGAAGGGACAGGCATTGCATGAAGGTTTACTTAATTATTTTTTTCAGACTTCCTCATTGAGCAAACAATCCACTGAATGTTTAGAAACAAAGAAAAGCAAAGAATGAGAAGAAACTGAAAAATGTGATGCAAGCCTTTTCACAGCCTTGAGGACATGACCAACCATACAATGTGTCACACCAGATTAAATCAATGTCCCATTAAGAGCAGAACTCTCTTCTCAGCAGCGGTTAAACCCTTCTGCCTCAGAAGGTACAGAAGCTCCCCAATGTGCAATGTTGTTAGAGGTAGCTGTAGGCAAGGGAGATATTCTGATCCTTGCAGCCATCAGTTTATGCCCTATAAAACGTGGGAAAGCATTTCTAGTTATTTCTGTTTGGTTGTATTTTTCAAGACAGATCCCATCTCGCCTATGTAACTCATGTTCTCACTGCATTGCTCTGGGTAGAATAGTCCTAAGAACAAACCCAGTTGTTTAGAGATGAGGGACAGCACCCTTGTCAAACAAGAATCCTTCAGTTGACAGAAAATTACTTAAAAAATTTTAACACCAGGCACAGGATTAGCCAGTGGAATTCTCCATCAACACACATAACTCACAAGAGTGAAACAGGGGGAGGTTCTTGGCTGGCAAGAACACAGAAAATCTGCAATACTGAGGATTATAACAAAAATTCTGGAATACATGCAGGAAGTAAATCCCATTCTGGACATTTTCCAGCTCCTAACTAGTACCAGTAAGGAGGAAATACAGCATTCTATAAAGACTTCTGCACCAAATCTTGAAGCGACATTGGTATTGATGTGCTGTGACACAGAATATGGAGCACAAACTGCTGTTCTTCACACACACAGAGGCAATCCACCAGTGGTGACTTGGAACATGGCATAAAATACAGACCCTCAGCTCCACTAGACCATCACTCAACTACCTGGGATATAAAAGTACAAAAGAGCCTGGGAATACTATCCAAGATTGACCTTCTTGCCACGTTTCTGTACTTTAAACAGGGGAATCAAGGAAAATACCATGTAAGTTAACTTCTTCTCACTGAGCCAACCACCCTATTTTTTAGCATTTGCTGAAGCCCATGGAGAAAATCTGTACATTGACTCCAGTGGCTGAGCCACACACAGGAGTGTTTCATAACAATCAGCCTTTACCAAACAGGTGCTGGGCAGATGCCATTTCTGAAACAAACTGATCAAACACGAAGAGTGACAAGGCACAACATCCCAGTGCTCTATCCAAGGACCAGCTTCATGCCTTTTACTGTCCCACAGGGTGCACAGCTGAGGAAGCCAGTGGTGAAGAGCTCACTAAGTACTCACAGCTGGTCTGAGAGCCCAGTTTGTGCTCCCAAACATCGTGCAGCTGCCGATACTCCTGCTGGGCCAGTTCAAGCCTCTGCTGTTTCACTTGATAGATCTCCTTCTGGGCAGCAATGGCCTCCTGGGCCAGGACAAGGTAATCCTTCAGCATGTGCTCCTGCTCCCGCCGCCATTGCACCCGTGGGTCTTCTATCTGAGTCGTTTCTTGGAGAGAAAACACAGGAAAGCAACATCAACAGAATGCAGGTTTCTTCTGCTGCTTGGAAAATTTGCTCCACTGTTTATGACATTTTAAAACAGTCTCTTGCTCCCTCCCTGTGATAAAAAAGTTGAATAAAGACATTTTCCTTTTTTTTCTAAGGAGGTAACTGTTGATCCACAATGAATTCCAGTGAGTTCTGCCATGCTGAATAGAATAATTCACAACAACACTGTCATATAACTCTCTAATTTCTCTGCTGCTGAACCTGCCCTGGTTCTGGCTCTTAAAAACATCCACCCAAGAATATGCATACACAGTTCTAAGACACTGACATTGACTGTTATACTTATCTTTATTGCAACTGCTTTATAACATTACTAATAAAGTACCTCTACTATTTCACTGAGAAAACTTTCAGAAAATATCATTGCCACATAACTGCATTATACTGCACCTGACAACATGAAAGCAATTACAGCTCTGCCCATCCTCTTTGGCTGCCAAGTGGCTTTTATTGCAGAGGGAAAGAAAAGCTGCTCACTCAGATTCCAGAGGTAAGTAAAAATAAAGTCTGATTAAATCACGTATTTGTGAAAGCATCTGAAACGATATTATATGACTAGAATTTCAGAGAGGAGTAAACATTTCCTGTAGGGAAAGCAGGCACAGCAGTAAATGACTGAAGGATATGGGAGGTGGAGTTTAGGGTAACACAGGGAATGCAGCAGTTACAGCACTTCCATCTCCGTTACCCCAACACAACCAATACATTGCTTTCCAGGTTTCTAATCATGGAAAAGGGGTAAGGTCACAGACATGCAGCTACTCCTAATACTAACGAGGTAAATTTATTGTCAGTGTTTGTCTCTGGTTTGTGAAGAAATGCCCAAAACATTTTTCATTTCTATTTCAAGGCTATTACATGTTCTTGTTTGGAGCAGATTCCAATATTTAGTTGACCAAGTGCTCCGAACTGTCTAAACTAACATGCTTGAATAAGGATGCCTAGTTACCACATAATGAATAATTAATAGAAAGGACTTGCTTGAAACTATCAGTGGGAATCTAATCTGCATATCTTAAGAGCCTCTTTAAATATTTAGTAAAAGCTGCCAAAGTAGAAGGTATGAGCAGCTCTTAAGTGAGTCAGGCGTAAGACTAACACTGCAGTACACAGGATGTGGGGAAGAGAAGTTGGACAATATTCTTAGCAGCAGAACTAGAAATAAAGGGTTTACCCAAGGGATGGACACTCAATCTTTTTCACAAGCTGTCCATGATCATGCTGAGGAGAAAATTAATTGGCTACTCCAGCAGTAAGTTGTTTTTAACAATATCTCAAGACCCAAAAGAGCACATGGCGCTTCAAATTACATGGCAAAACTTGGAGAAGCCACAGAATGCATCAAAAAACCCCAGTATAGTTTGTAGAAGCATTTCAATGGAGTCTTTTACAGGTCCTGCAAGCAGAAGCAATATTTCTGCTGATATAATATTAAAGCTAGGCCTGGTCCTGAAAAACTGCCCCAAAATAATATGAGGGAAAAACAGCTGCTTGTACCAGCTGTAGGTGCCCTCATGGATAGCACTGTGGTCTTAGAGGGAGCAGAAGAAAAGATCAGGAAGGCACAGAACCTGTAAGATTCTGACATTCCCCTTGCTCAATTCTTGCCCCCAAATCCCATTTTCCAGATAACCATTACCCACACCCAGATGAAGTAACTGCCTTTTCCCCACAGCTGAACCACAAGGCAAAAGTCTGCTGTTACCCAGGGAGCTGCCCCCACATTCCCAGACATGCAGCTTCCCTGGACACGACTGCACAGTCACCAGCAACTGTGACTTAGAGTTCTCTAATTTCCAGCATAAAAAGTATGTTGGCAAAGTACCCGTGGCTCTTGAAGTCTGATGCAGGACACTGGATCGTAAGTCTGCCTCAACATTAGTCTTCAAGCCTGGTTATTTCCAGATTTCCTTAGACTAGCAGCCCATTCTTCCTATAATCCCAAGAAGGGTAGAAGCTGCTTCAGGAAAATTCCTCTATTATAAGCAATGAAGAGGAAGACTGCAAAAGCCTCCAATCCTGAACATCTCTGTAAGGTGGTGAAGCACTGCCAGTGCTCCAAGTCCATACACAATCTGGCCCAGGGAATGCTCAGCAGATAGCTCACAGAGAGGATGGATAACACACTGAGGTATTAAAATGTTTTGTGTCCAGATTTATTCTAAATATTCACCTCAACCTTTTCAGTAATCAAAGCACTAACTGTAACCCCTTGATTGCAGCTCTGAGCTTTCGTTTTCAAACATGTAAAACCAATCAATAAAGTGTTGGCCAAGGGCTCTCACTGAGCCTCAGCTACTGAGAAATGCAAAATACATTCAGAAGTGAGATGAAAGAACTATAGAAATGCAGGCTATTACATCATTTGTTGTCTTGTGAATTCCTAATTTAATGTTGAGCTTGTCATAAATAAATCTGCTTGCTTCATGTTGGAGGAATGTAGGTTTACAATGCTTGCATCAGCATCATTTCTTTGTGCAAATCACACTCCAAAGTTCTCCCAGAGAGGCACACTTAAGGCTAAGCATCAATACTTTATTAGGAATATTCTGGGTACTCAATTCAATTTAATTGCATTTATTTTCCCTCGGAGAGGTGGTTACAATTGTTCTCCATCTTGCTTCTTCTAATGGCTCCTGCCTTTAGATTTCATTTAAGTCTATCCTTGGGTTCGTTTCCAATAATTAGTTTCAAATACTTGTGCAGCATGAGCAAGACCCAACATGGCTCCATTCCCTTCCCACCCTCAGCAGTTCCTTCCTGCCAGGGAATCTGCCAGAGACCTTGGAGAGGAAGAAGGTTTTGAACACTCTCCAGAGGATACTTCAACATGAACCACAAAGATGAGCTGCTTGATTAGGTTAAGGTAAACGGATGGGTTCTGCTCCGTCGTGATCTGCATTAGAGCTGGCACAAGAAATATGTCATGAGTTTGTTCCTCTTCTTTTTAACTTTTTAGTTGAAATTCTCATTTAAATATTGTGGCCTCTGACATCCCACAGATGAACTTTTTAAAAAGGCACTGTTACTAAGCAGGGGTCAGCACAGTTGGAAGGCTTCTCTGCATGGCCCTGAATCCTGTGGTGCCTCTGAGTGGCACAGACCAGGGGTAACTGCCCCAGACCTCTGCATGTTCACCCTGCACCAACCCAAATGTATAAATAAAACCATGTTAGCTTTGTCCCAACTGCATTCAACCATTCAGTAGTATAAGGCCTTTAGGATCACTGAGTCCAACCTCAAACTTAAAAATGCTGGAGTTTCTGCTAACTGAAACATTCCAGGGGTCCAACAGGCTTCAGGCCCCACAGCTTCAGGTCAAAGCTATTTTCCCTTTCCTAGGGTGTGAAATGGACACCAGACCTGTAGGAGATCCAAATTTGTGCCTTGCAACTTAGCACCTTCTAAAATAAATTTTGTCTACTCCTCTCCTGTGTGGTTCTCCTTTGTGTGATCCTATAGACTTGCCTACCCTTTCCAACTTTCCAATAAAAAGAAAAATCAATGTCCCCCATCTCACAGAAAAATAGTTAGGAGGAAGCCATTTAAAGATATGTCATCCTAAAATCACAGGATTTACATACATTCTAAATAAAAATATTTGTGTCACCTTTACATCTGGAAACTTATGATCTTTGTGTTGTGGGGGTCAGTTAAAACTTTTGGGAACAGGCTTTTTT
The DNA here is from genome assembly GCA_013397555.1 of Urocynchramus pylzowi. NCBI lineage: Eukaryota > Metazoa > Chordata > Aves > Passeriformes > Fringillidae > Urocynchramus > Urocynchramus pylzowi. The sequence goes on along the minus strand of VZRH01003727.1, from coordinate 1,837,646 downwards.
CATTCTGCATTTTTAATACCTAAGTGAAGTTGTTAAAGCTTGGAGGGTGCAGTCTCAGGTTGGGTGAAGTTGTGGCAGTTTTGAAAAAGGAAAGGGTGTGAAGATGAAGACACCCAAGGGAGGAAAAAAAATCCACCAAGGAAAAAGAACACATCAGACTTCCACATTTTTATTTTTAAAAAAATCATGTAATTAAAAAAAAAAAAAATGTTTAAGTGCAGTTGAAGTCCTAGAAGTAGATTTAAAAAACCCACAACTTAAAAGCACTTCAAGGCACTTCTGTCTTTTAAAACTTTCTCTCAGCATGAGTTGCAAGCTCCCCTAAAAGGGCCTGGGCATAGTTGTGCTGTGAATTTCTGGGCTGCAGCTGGAGCTGTTCTGTAAAAAGAATCAAAGTCACTGATTTGTTTTGCTTATTACTTTTCCAGGGGATTTGTTCTAGCATAACCCATTACAGTTATTCTAGTAATGTCTGTAATGATACAAAAAAATGCATTATTTTCTTATAATTAAAATAAGCTTACAAAATTAACTCTTTTGGTCTATCAAGCAATCTAGCAAAGGGTGTAAGCAGTGGCCTAGTTTGAGGACACAGGATAAAGACACCCCAAGCCCGAACCCTGAACAGGACATCCCAAGCTTACTTGAGGGTTTTGTTCTCCACCAAAGGCAGTGTGAGCTCCTGCAGCCAAGGGAGCTCGTGCTCATTCAGTTCACCCCTGCCAGGGGAATCAACACAAGACCTTTGCACTGTTTCTGATGGTCTTGCCACAGGGACAAATTCCAGGCTAAGAACAAACTCCAGATCACTGCTACCCAGTTGGACTCCTCAGGAGAACCAAATCTGACAGAGGTGTGTCCATAGTACTAGCTTGGACGTGGCTGCCAATTTGAAGATTGCAACCCCTCAAATTCCTGCTTAGAGAGGGAAGTACTTTGTATGATGGAGGACAGGATTTGATTTCATGAGCTGCAGATCTCATTGACTCTAAAACATGCTGTTAGCAACTCTGTGGTTTTCTGTTCAGTATACTTTAATAGAGGCACAAATCGCTCTGCAAAACCATAGGAGCATGTCACTTACTGGTGTTGTGGTCTATGTAATAGACTCCGACCTGAGGGTCATAAGCTTCTTCCCATCCTAAGGGCAACTCATCACTGATGCAGTCAGCAAAGGTCAGTGGTTTCGTATACCTGAAATGCAAAATAATATTTAGCATGAATAAAAGAACACTCCCACATACCTGTTCCAAACAACTGACCAGAAAACTGATGCCAAAAGGGCTTCAGTAGCAAAACCAAAGAGAGTTGAAAACTATTTCAAAGCCTTTGTTCTTATAAAATAACACACCACCAACTCTTCCCTTTCTCCATCTGAAGCTAGAGCAAGATGAATTCATTCTGACAGAGCTCCAGAGCCTTGCCCGGCTGAGCCAGTACTCGCTCGACAAAGGAACACTAAGAACTTTGCCAGAAACAATTCCTGCCTCTCCAGTGAAAGAACAAGACTGTTTGCAGGCAAGTCCTGTACCAAAAATATGTAGACAAGAAGGAGCAAGATGAGAAATGCAATTTGCATAGCATGAATAAGTAAGACTGAACAATCAATAGCAAGTGCTGAGGACTGTGGGACCACTTGTCATGCAACTTCTCTCATTTGCATTGCAATATGCTGTGTTTCATTAATGACAAACAAGATTAGTTTCTCAGTATCAGAAAACGTGTAACCCACTCTGTCCGAACAAGGAAGTATTTCCACAGCACTGCTCTGCTGAGTTTTTCTATCACAGAGCACAGCCAGCAACACTCTGAGGGCTTGTATGACTAAACACAAAGCTGAGAGTACCCACTCCTTGAGTGGCCACACAGATTTTAATCACCAAAACCACGTCCCTTTCCTCCCTTTCACTCAGAGTTAATGAGGTTCAGCTTGCACCAACAAAACTACAAACCAAACAGCACTGCAGGGAGGCACAAGCCAGGAGGAATTAATCCTGCAGGTGCCTCACATCCCCAGCTGCCAAAAGCACAATATGCCAGAGGCCCAGAGATCCATCACACAAGCCCAGTGCTCTGCATGGTGTATGTGTGTATGTATGTATGAAGGGGGCTGAGGCTGCCTTCCCAGAGAAGCCCTTGTGGCAGAGAGCACAGGACACACTGTACAGCACCACAGTCCCTCCAGGCAGGCACACACTGAGAGCAAAGAGGTGAGCAAGCACCTAGAGCTGCACCCAACTCTGCCACACGCGAGCAGCACATCACAGGGAGCCAAAGGGGACACAGAGCAGCTCTGCAACCCACTGCAAGAGACTGAACAGCTTTCCAGCAAGTCTTCCCTATCCAAAGGTAATTAAGGAGGACTGACAGACAAAGAGTTTTACTAAGTTCTGAGCAGACATCATCTGGAGGCACTGAGAACCAGCTGGTACTCCCATATTAACATCTTACAGTCACTCATTGTTAAGAGGAATTTTAGGGAAAAAGCCTTCAACCACAAGATATAGCGCTCAGCTTATATATAAGCCTTCAAGATAAAATCAACAAAGATTGATTCAAGATAAAATCACCCAACTATAACTAACATAATCTAACAACTAACATAATTCCCCCTATATATGACCAATAAGTCTGGTATGCAGTAAGAAAGGGGTGGGAACATTTTTGTAAAAGCCATGTAAGCCACTAACACCTCTAATTTACCTGCTGTTGCATTTCCCTTTCAACGCATTGCCTTTGCCACATAAAGCAGAGTTTCAATCACTATTCTCTCAGAAAATTTCAATTTAATTTAAAGCTCTGCTGTGCAAAAGAAATCAGAGCTTCACAACATGGAACTGTGAAACTTTCTCAATAAAGTTTCACTGAAGGGTTTATTTTTACAGTTCTTAATCTAGACTGTGTACCAAAAGTGTGTTTGTATAGAAAACAGAGATTATGTGAAAATAAAATAGAATCTCAATGCTTGTGATTGCTATCCCTTATCCCATGTTCTTCCCTGTGGATCAAGCTGTTTCCTCAGCCTGAGTACCCAATATGTGCTGCTCTGAGTTGATCAAATCAAAGATGCACAAGGGTAAAAATGCAGAGCAAGGTCAGATACAAGCCACTCTCTGGAGATAACAGAGATGAAAGCACTGCAGCAAACGTGTTGGCAATGTTAAGTTAAACACCAGGGTTAACACTTTCCCCCTCTCTGAAAACAGCATCTGCTTTTATTTAATCATAGTGGTTCATGTGGAAGCAGCACAGGTAGGGAAGAGGGAGGGCACAGTGCTAAATGCAGATGGAGCTGCTCCTATCCCCGAGAGGGGCACAGTCATGCTGAGATCATAGAACCATGAAATATGCTGAGCTGGAAGGGACCCCCAGGGACCATCCAGCTCCTGGCCCTGCCCAGACACCCCAACAATCCCACCCTGTGTATCATCCCTGAGAGCATTGTCCAAATGCTCCTGGAGCTCTGGCAGCCTTGGGGCCATAACCACTCCCTGGGGAGCCTGGGCAGTGCCCAGCACCCTCTGGATGAACAAACTTCCACCTTTATCTAAACCTCCAGGCTTAGCCTCATGCTGTTTCCTCAAGTCCTGTCATGCTCATGGTACAGATGGGTGCCTGCCCCTCTGCTTCCCCTCATGAGGAAGTTGCAGACCACAAGGAGATCTCCCCACAGTCTCCTCTTCTCCATGCTGAGCTAACCAAGTGTCCTCAGCCACTCCTCAAGCAGCTCCCCCTCCAGACCCTTCACCATCCTTGTGGCCATCCTCTGGACACTCTCAAAGGGTTTAATGTCTTTGTTTATATTGTGGTGCCCACAACCACCCCCAGGAATCAAGTGGGGCTGCAGGCCACAGGAGTCCCAGGGGTCTTTTCCAGTGCATCATTTGGTTAGTAACACTCTAAATACTGCTGTGAATTGGTGGCATGATTGCTGTTCTGCCCCTTCTGTAGAGAGCTTTGTAAGAAGAGATGCAATTCCACCCAGTGTCTGCAGACCCTGGCATTGCACACCAGCTCCATCCAGCCCTGCAGAGTGATTAAACCTGGAGCCATGCATCTCCCATGTCCCAGCTACACTGTTCAACATTTTTGGTGAGTGATCCAAGCAAGACTCCTTCAACACAGAGCATTAATTAAACCCATACTTAGAGCACATTAGGTGAGGGTGTGCTGCAGACATAAAACACACCTCAGTAAATTAATTTGTGTTACACACTGAGTGGACTTTCTTGCAGAATTCTGCTCAAGAATCCCATCTAACATTAATATTAAACCATGTCTTGGTAAAAACCAAAGACCTGGCTGCACTATCAGCCCCAGGTCTTTGCAATACTTTCATCAGGGAATGGTACTGTAATGCCCACTTTGGTGCTCCAAAGTGTAACACCAAACTTATAAAGCTTCTGTTCAGCTTTTGTCTAGTCTTATTTTGTTAGAAGCAGCTGAATTCCTTATAAAAGTGCTCAGAAACTGTCAGACTCAATAGGAAGCCAGGACCAAGCAACTGAAGGATGCTTATTCCTATTTTCCATATGAAATGCAATGCATGAACTACATCCAGCCAGTTCTTTCAGTTAGAGTTTTGGAAAAAGGAAGAAAAAAAAGCAGGGCAGGCAGGATCAGTCTGCTATAGCAATGACACAAGCCAACTGGAGACTTGCCAGTTACTAGGGCTCAGAAACAGACAATTATTTCACTTTTGAGACTGATATTTTCAGCATATCTCACAAGGAGCACCCATCACCAAGCACAGACCAGTGCCCTCCTTCCTGGCTCCCCAAAGCTTCCAACTATCCCATTTGTACAGAGGAGAAATCTGTCATTCAACTAGCAAACAGACAGTAATTAGTTACTAATTACAATAGTAATTAGTTTTATAACTAAGAGTGTAATTCCACTTGTTATAGACAAAATAGCTATTTCCCCAAGTAACTGCAGCTTCATAACCATGTTACTTACTTTTCTAAGCTCCTTTCCCTAGCTGTTGTGGGAAAAACTGTCACAAATCAAAGTAGCAATGGTACAATTAGATGAAAGACACATAATATGTTGTGTAGCAAGACCCTGAATACAACATAAAAAGAAAAAAATATATTATTTCCTTGTTTAAAGTTGTGATTTTAGGGGTTGTTATGAAGACTAAAATAAACCAATTTTCCAGAAGGGATCCAAAAATGCAGTGTTTCCCCAAGCCTACTCACAATGACGGATTAAAGAGCAAAAGGAGAAGCTTCTTTCTCACAGCAGGACATGATTTAGTTAGTGCATTACTGCTGCATAAAACAGGACTGTTCCTCTGCATGTGGGAAGTTAAAGCTAGGACACATCTGCAGGACTATTCCTTTGAAACCTCTCCTTTTCAATTCACAAAGCTCCCTAGCTGCCTTGAAAAAATCTCATCAGCTCAGGCAAACCACATTACCACACAATAGGTTCTCCCTGTAGCTGGACTCAAAGCAGCAATGCACAAAAATGCACCCCTTTCACCACCGTGCCTGTAACTAAGGAAGGACACCTGCAAAATGGTTTGTGCATTCCTTACCCTCCTTCCTTAGGGAAGCCTTCAGATGCATTCACCCAGTTTTCACACGAAAGCAATGCACCCAAAAGTTCAGAAAATCCTGACTCTGTGACTTCTGATCTCCAGCCACAAAGAGTTGGGGAACCAAGGGGCAAAATTAAGGTCTGTATATATAGCACTTTTTATGAAACCCAAACTGGCCCAGTTAAAAGAGATTACACTTAGGGACAAGAGTTTGTTTGCATCTTCCAGCCATGCTCCCTTTGCTCTGACACCATCTGATATCAGTTAGGTCTGAACTACTCAAGTGCTTCATCTGCCTCTAAGCTGGAGGCTGAGCTTGGTGTAGGAGCTCTACAAGAGAAACTAGCCTGAGCTAGAGAAGGTATTTGTAAATCATAGCCTAACTCTGGCCCTCTAGCTCACCCAAAAGTAACCCATACATTCACCTCATAGGAACTCACCCATATCCCACATTCATCATACATGTGACTGCCATTCCCCCAAAGGTATGTTTAAATTGTGGTCATTATTAGGAATAATTAGAATTTTGAAAAAGTCATATCAACCTACATTTATCCATTTCCATGATATTTTCTTATCTTCCAGTATGCAACTTTTATACTGCATTTCATTCAAGAAATACAAATTTACTTGAACAAGTGCAATTCCTCATTAGGACACCTGGAAAACAGGTACCCACAGCAACCACCATACACAGCAGGTCAAGGTCACTGTTCAGAAAGTAATCATGGTAACAGAGGTAAAAGAACAGCATCACCCAACTTCCTAATCTGAGAAGCATCTAAGAGTCTTCAGGCAGAGGCAGGACGAGGGTAAAGCCACTGCTCACCACCAGCCATGGTGAACATCCCGAGACACTTCCATCTTTGCAAAATGTTTGCCCACAGCAGCTCAACTATTTGTACAGCAAATGATGTCCAAATCCCACTCCCACAGCACGAAATACAAAGTTAGCTTCCTACCTCTATTTTCTAAGTCACATTACTTTAAAATGAGAAGGGTTTCTGTATTTCTTATTTTTGATCACCTTCAGTTTCTATCACAGATAAAACTGGAAGCCAATGTTATCATGTGCAAACAGTATTAAATGAAAACTTGCTCATCTTAGATTCAGAAAGCTTTTCTATATTCTTGAACTCCACTGTTGTCAATCAAAAACCTCATTACATGGGAAACTGAAGGCAAATAATCCTTGTATAACCAGTTTTTGATTGACAGAAAGTTTGTTAAACATGGCTGTACAGGGGTTCCTGGCTGGAGCTGGAGCTGGGTGACCTGTGCCACTTACAAATCTGAAGTTAATACGGCAGTGGTAACAGAAATTAATTCTGAACTGCCTAAACCAGGAAATGTTATTTTTGTAATTGCTGCATTTTGGTATCAATCTGGGGCCTCCAGCAGCAAACCATGAGCAGCTCCTGGTGAGGCTCACAGCCACAAGGATGTAAGTGCACGTAGGTGGATGTACACTTAGCAAACACCGTGCTTGGGTCACCAAGAAAGGAAGGTTTATAAACCAACAGCGCAGGGCCAGGCTTCCACAGCGTGCATAAACCCACTTAATCCCTGTGTTTGCAGGGCTCCTCAGAGCCCCTAACCAAGCAAAGCCATTTGAACAGGAGAGCCTTATTGTAATCAGTTCAGGACAGATCACATGGCCTTCTATGAAATCCTTCATGACTCTATGGGTGAGAGGACAGCCCAGGGGATTTCCTGCAGTTTGCTGTACCCACAGCAGCAGCTCACTGCACCAGGAACAAAGGCAGCACCTGGATCACTCAGGACCATCATGTCAGCTCCTCTTACAGCTACAGCATGAGCCACCAAACCCTGACAAACACCCTCCCAGCCCTGTTGAGCTCTCCCCTTCCCTCCTGCACTCACAGGTACACAGCAAGTGTGAGGCAGACAAGCCCTTGGGCAAGAAGTCAAGCCACATGACACAATTATGAGTTGTGGCAGATACTTCCATTCATACCATTTCTCTTAAAAAACCAAACAGCTTTTCAACCCAGCATTTTGCAGGAGAAGCTTGGAGTCAGGTTTTATTTTCAATGGCTTCTGTTTATTTATTTTTTACACAGCACATCTTCATTTCTTGTTTGAATAAAACCCACCGCTCATTATGTGTGAGGATGTGCTACACAGACCAGGCTAGAGGATGAGCTAAAGGCACCTCAATTCCAGCTGTGACACTGGGCTTGCTGTGCACATGGAGTTTTGAGGAACTCAAACTTCCAGCAGAGCTGCTACTGGAACTCAGAAGGCTGCTGCAAGAATCACTGCCAGGAGGCTCCACACGATGACATACAAGCTTCTTTGTTTTTAATGAGGTCATCTCATTCTCAAGACAGACGATGATTATTTTTAAACCTCAGCACAAAAAAACCTATCACTTTGCTGTAGTCCTAGAAAATTTGTCTGCAATCTCCTCCTCACAAAAGCTTTTAAAAATAGACACCTACACATTTATTACTCAACTTGGTGATCCAGCCCTCAAGCACACCAGGGCCATTCGTCACTATAGTAACTATTTTCCCTGGGAGCATCTTCTCTCACTGCAGGGAGGATTGCCTTGGAGGCTGCAGGTGTGGCAGGGAGTGTTTTATAATCTTGCTGGCAAAGCTTTTCTCACCCCATCTCTACACACCTGTGCACGATGAAATGCTCCCTTGGATTCCCACTCCAACAGCAGTTTAGGGAACAGGCAATGGGAACACCACATCCCCAACAGCATCCTCAGCAGGGACACAGCAGTGAACAGATCATCCCCAACAGCCAGCATCCTCAGCAGGGACACAGCGAGCAGCTCCAGGCCAAGTGATACCTCAGTGGCACCAACTGCAGGGGAGCTGGAGGGGCAGACTTCTATACCCAGAGGAGCAGAAAGGCCCAATTCAGCACCACCATTAGGAGAGGGGAACCATCAACACAAATGTGCTTGCCAGGTAACAAGGAGAAGCTTTTAAGAAGTGATCACAGATTTCAGAAGCTTCTAAACCATACTCCAAGGAGAGTATAGTTACAAGAGATCAAACACAACATTTCAAAGTTTGGAAGGGAGACATTATGCCAAAACCCACACAAAGGCCCAGTCACCTTAAACTTCTGGTTACCTCAAGCAAATGTCATTTCAGTGACTGCCAGTGTGTGGTCCTGGTCTGGCTGTGATAAAGGATAACTGGGAACAGAATTACACTCTTACGGTAAAATGGGGTCAACTCTGACAAAAAAAAACCCCATATTTGAAGCTGTTAGTGTAAACCAAACAAATTTGCTTAAACTACAACATAAATATTACCAAGAGAAATGGCTTAAAATAAACACATCTCCTCAAGCAACTCAAACTGCAGAGCTGTTTGCTTTTCAGAAGTGGCTGTTTTCATTGCTGTGGTTATTGAGCACCTTCTCACCCTCCTGATACCTTTTTCCCCTTTTATTTCCTCCTGGCCCCTGATGCTTCATGCATTGGGCCACCTCTAGGATAAGCAAGTCCAATATCTATCCTCAGAGCTTATTTTCCAAGCTATCATAATTTTATACATTTTTACTGACATTCAAGAACTCAGTGATGTTTTCTGGCCAGGCCATGAGGGTAACCTCTGTACCTCTGTTGAGGTGATCTTGAGTTGTGTGTAACTTGCCAATTAGACCCTCTACTGCTTCCACATGAGCAGGTAGCATTTAAATTCTTTCTTTACACAGAAATTAGTCACATACTGCCTGAGTAGATTCTCTACAAAAGAGATCAGGAGACATCAAAAACACCTGAAAGTCAGGCATCAGTCTGTATTTCAGGTATTCTGAACACAAATGCATTTATACATTTCTATTAGTTAAATAATTTCACAGAAGCATTAATCTATGCAATACATGGGGTTTATGACCCCATCAGGCACAAAAAGTATGCCTAGAACACCAGTACAGTCAGCTGCTTGCTTGTTCTATCCACTTCAGAAAAGGCCTGCATGTTTACAAGCTCTGCTCTGCACACACTGGCAGTCTGTTTGCCTGTGTATGTCTTTTCCGTGCAGATCATTTACCTCTGGAAGCAAAGAACAACGAAGTTATTTGCAAGGAGAAGGCTATCAAAAACCACTTGCAGATTTTAGATCGTTCCCAGTGATTAACAAACCGGTTCTGCAAGCAGGAGGTCAGTCATACCTTCTTAATCACTCAAATGCAAAAATTCCTGGGATAGTTCAAGGTTAAAAAGTCAAGAAATGGGAGATGAGGCTTCTCACAACATTAACTTGCCTGCCAGCCTCTATATCCTGCATGCTTTCCTGAACCAATTAAGCAGAAAAGATATAAAAGTGTAAGGTACAACTTGATGAGAACAGTACAACACTACTGAATTAAAAGCAAGCAAGAGTTGGAAATTTAACCATGCAAGTAATTCAAACATCTTTAATTCTAAATAGCTGACATTGGTTTTTAAGTTTTCTTTCAGTTCTTCTACGATGAAAAGCAGCCTTGCCACAAGCACAGCCTGAGCAGATTAACTAAAACTAAGTCAGCTTTCTCTTTACTTGGAAGCTCAACTGTTCTTGAATAAGGGGACTGGTCACTTCAGAGTATGGGGTAAATTGCCTACCAAGCATCCAGAGCAGTCAGACTAGTTCCCTTACATATTTGGGAGATTATGAACTGGAAGGCTCTGTCTCTGCTCTTACAGCCTGCATTCCTGCTTCCCTGAAAGGCTGCCTGGTGTGGGTGGCAGCAGTTTATATTGGCAAGATGCCTCGAGATAAGGAGGTGTATAGGACAAACTCCCCCCACAACACAGCTCCTAGAGCAGGGAACCAATAGCTACTGTCAAAAAAAGATAAATATTTGAGATCTCAGCAAGGAGGCAAGTATGGAGTAATTGCCCTACCTCAGCATTCAGGAACATGTGCAGTGCAGTGAGCACTGGGCTGACCATCCAGGCAGGAATGATGGGGAAGAGATTTGGGATTCACTGCACAACTGGGCTTCATCTGACACTGAATTTACACTTCATGTACAGTGCTTACAAACCTGAATTCCTTCAGAAGAAAAGCATGCTGCTATACTTCTCACCATCATCTGTGAACAGCAAATGCCTCCTGCAACAGCTGCCTCTTGTCAGCTCCTGTGCCCTTTCTTCACATGACATTTGAAGTGGGAAGATAGACAACCCTAGGGCAGCCTCACTGGACTCATCTATCTCCCCAGTGTAGCAAACAAGCATTGCTAATATGAAACCCTATTTAGAAAGGACAAGGGAAGCACAGGAATTTGTTTTACATGCACATGGCTGGCATGCTGCTCCCTGGTTCACCTCCTGCTAGCACTGGGCTAATTGGTCATCCAAACAGCAGCTTTGGTAGGGCTGCCTGCTTGCTATTTTTGCATTATAAATGTTCTGAGTTATAGAGCTATCTGATGGTCCCAATCCCCAAGAGCAACATTAGCAGGCTCTCTGGCCTGCATCCCTTGCAGAACACAGTCTAGGCAAGCAGCAGAGCATCACCAGAGCATCTTCTGCTCCTTGCCCTAAGTCACATCAGCTGCAGGCACTCAGCTCTTCTGCAGTGCCTAGCTCTGAAAACATTACTGCATGGCATCATCACACATCTGACATCAGCCTGCCACCCTGGATATCTGGACAGATAGAGCAGAACTCTGCTACACAGAGGAAACTACCAAGCCACATGAACCCCCAAGGGGCACTCACAGGGCCCCTTCAATGCCATGGTAAACTCATCAGTACCAGGTACGGACAGGAGTATTTCTGGCTGCCAGCAAGAATCAGAGCAGATGCCTGGTCGAGATGATGTCAGAGCAATGGAGAACACAGGAGAACAAAAATCCTTCTGCTTGAAAAGCAGCTGTGAATTCCAGCCACAGAATACTCACCCAAGCATAAGCACAGCCCTGCAGACTGCCATCCATGCCATTCCTTCAAGAGTGGCAAACCAAAACTATTTCGGCAGACTCAGCTTTGTGAGTTAGCACTGAGGACAGCCTTTGGAAATGAAAGCATGGCAACTCACTTCTGATCCAAAGACGAGAAAGCCCAGGTTGCACAGCCCTCAGCTCATGAATTCAGCACTTGGAATTCGCAAGATGAGCTTTACAATCTACTGCTGTTGCTGTAAGTGTTGAGGCAATGTGTTCTTTTCAGATCCTGAAAAGCCATACTGTATAAAAATGAACAGAAATGTCAGAATAAGAACAAATTTCCAGAACAACCTTGTGAGAGTAAAGCTTTAAGAGATATAGAGTAAGAAGGTAAGAGTATAAAATTAATAGGTTTAGTATCTTTTCCATCCAAAGTAACAAAGCCTTGATTTACCATGTAGTTATGCCACAAAAAAAAAAAAAAAAAAAATCACGCCAAAGTGTGTTTATAGGCAGAACTGTACAAAGCACTAAACATAGCTCAGTACTTCACACGTTGCAAGGGAGTCGATACAAATCAACAACTATTGAAGGCTGCTCACACATCTGAGGACAGCAAAAGTGAGATTTGCATCACCAAGTGAGTTTGATTGATTTACTCTCACAAACATAATTTATTTTTAATGATCCACTATGAATATATTTTGCCAACAGATCAAATTTGTGTTAACATGGAAGTTATAATGCCACTTGCTCTCTTGCATTCCCCTTTCCCATCTATCTTAGGTAGTTTAAAGCCCACTTAACAGTCCTTCTGCCAGCTCAGAAAAGGCACAAGCCAGCTGAGGATTCAGTTTTTCAGTTATTCCTCAGTTCAAAACAGACAGCATTTCTTTCCACTAAGCAGAGACTCAGCATACCTATGACTTTATCACTGCTGCTCACACTTCATGCTCCAGGTACGTGCCAGACACACCTTACATAGTCTCATTATTAATATTTAGCTATTATTTTACTTCAGTTTATGACCAAGAGCACAGGAACCTCCTTCCTTCCAAAGGAACAATCTTCCTCTTTCCAGTAGATGCTGGTGAAGGTGGCTAAACCCACAGATTGTTTGTGTCTTTCTGCTGTCTCTGTACTCCCATTTTTCCCATACATATGCAGTAGGTATGTACCTCAGTCAGGCTCCTGGCTTGTCTGACAGCAGAGACACCAGTGTCAGTACCACCATCCTAGCTGTTCCACGTTAAAAAATGAAGGAGGTGAATCCCAACAAACAGGCTGCATTTCATCCCAGCTTTACAAGCCAGATAACCCCAAAGAAAAAGGCCAGAAATGCCAGATTTGTCTTAGGTATCGTGGCAAACAAAAACTGAAGGCATGGCATGCAGCTCAGAGCAATGAAGAAGCTGGCCAGCAAGGCCACCAGCTTTGACAGAAAAAGTGTATTCACACCATCCTGTGCTTTGTTCAGAAGCAGGCTCTGGACATGCAGCACATCCTCTGTCATCTCACTGGATACAGCACACGCCAGCCCGTACCAACCCTGACAGCTCTGCCACTCAACATGACCAAGTACTGTTTCTACAGGAGCATCAGAAGTGGTGGCATGGCCAAGTCACTCCTCAGCAAGCTGATTCAGCTATTCAACAGGGAAGCAAGTCTTCACGTCCTACAGCAACAGACTTTCCCCATCAGCAGGGGCAATTTCCACCTCCCCACCTCCCTTGGGCTGAGGCCACACCATTCCACAGGCCCTAAAAGCAAATGTCCCAAGGTCATTAGTACACATCCAAATTCCTAGATCCTCTAAAACTGAAAAAAAATCTGAACTTGTTAAGTGAGATAAGGTTTTATGCTCTAAGCTAAGCATTTAGAAAGGAATTATCAAAGACATCAGTAAATACCAGAATTCCTCCAACAAAAAACACACAAGGGTATGTTCCTATAGCCATGGAGAAAGACAGGTTTTATTCTATCCTTGTCAAGAGGAAAAAAAACCAAAACATCACAAACCAATGAATTTTAAGTATCTGCTTCCAAAGCTGCAGTGCAGCCTCAGCAACAGAAGTACCACAGTCAAGCTGTAACAATACTTAGATTTCTTCAGGAATGCAGCATTTTTCATGTTACAGCACATATTCATAGCAGTAAGTGTTGATTACTTTTTTGCACTGCAAAGGTTGCTTCATCTGTACAGTGTCACTTTCCTGAGACATGTTTCAGGATTAGAAGCACCCAAAAAGCTTCTCAGAAAAGGAAAAATTTCTAGGAGATGCAGTTACTTAACCTGAATTAGCATGTGACTATACAAGTACATGTGTTAGCACAGGGGAGACAGGGAGGATTGTGTTGGATCCACAGCACAAAGACATCAGCAACTGAGCCAGGCTAAGGGTTTGTTGCTCCTGTAAAAAGCATCTCTCCCACCTCTCCCTACACAGCTTTTCCTTGCTCCTCTTCCCAGACCAGCAGTTCCACACCCACTAACTGCATCTGTTCAGGAAGAGAGCAGAGCAGCACCCAGGCCGTTCTGACCAGAGCATCCCCAGCTGGGTTAGGGGGACTCAGCAGTCCACACAGTGCCAGGGACAGAGGACTGTCAGGAACAGAAGCAGCACTGGGGAAAACCATAATCCCCCTTGCTGATTGGGATGAGCTGTTTGGCTGCTCACCAGATTTCTGAGCACCAAACTCACAGATGAGCTTCACCTGCCACGGAATCATAATTAAACCTGGTCCTCTCAAGTGGCCCATCTTCTCCAGCTGCCAGAACTCGCATTGCTACTGCCTTCAGGCTCATTATTACTTATAAATGCATGGGAACAGTCAACTGCAGAGCTGAACCTTCGATCCACACAGCCTGAGCCCACTGCAGCGCTCGGGGGGACAGCCGGGCTGTGGGAAGGCATCTCCCGGCGCCGAGGCCGCAGCGCTCGCCCTCAGCCCGGCCAGCCGGGCGCTGTGCGCGGGGAATTCGCTCCCTCACTGCACCTTTTCATCTCGATAAGGATTTTCAAGGTCATGTTCGCTCCCCTGCTGCCGGCTCCTCCCCGGCTCCAATGAAATCCCAAGCACGCAGCCCTGGGCCCCGGTGCTGCTCCCACCCTCGGCGTCTCCCGGACACCGGCAGAACCTGTCGCATTCCTCCGGGCAGCAGCCCAGCCTTGCCCTGCCGGCACCGCTGTGCTCCCAGCCCAGCAACACCTCTGTGCCTGTGCTGCAGGGCCGGAGAGCTCTGCAGGGAGCCTCGTGACCTCCGCGATTAACACTCCTCAATTAAATACTGCAAATAAAACCGGGTTCCAGTCTGGGCCAATCCCTCATCGAACTCACGGGCTCTTGTGGTAGCTCAGGCTGCGCACCTGACGCGCTTGGCTGCACCATCCGCTGAGCCCGTCTTCAAGGGCACTGCCTCGGGGACAGCCCCTGTCCCCAGAGCAGCCAGCCAAACCAGCCCAGCAGCAGCAGCCAAGGGGAAAAGAAGAGCTGCTGCCAGCACAGGGCTCAGGGAGAGGCAGAGGTGGTGGCACTGGGCCTGGGAAGCCTTTCTCCTCCGGGCACAGGGGATGCAGCCCCCTCTCTTGTGCCCAGCAGTCATCGCTGCATGGATACAAGCAGCTTAAGGACCCGCATACACTCCCTACACCACACAGGGTTTTAGGGGGCTACTGGAGAGCCATACATGCTGCCAGCTTACAAAGCCAGCTAATTATACAATCTGTTAAGCATGTATGCGCACACAACAGTGCTTTGAGTCATTAGAGGACGGGATTTATACTTCACTGCACGCATCTTGCTCTTTGTGAGTGCGTGCCTGGATACAGCCAAAACGAACACAAGTATCTGGAATGTCTGCAGCTCGCAGGCCAGCGCATCTGAATACAAAGCTGAGCCCTGCGAGGCTCAGACTGGCTGCTGCGACCCTCAGTTGCACTATCGCTTCCCCGAAGATGGTTAAAATCCTTGCTCCCTCTTTTATCACTCTGAGCATCTGGCAGCAGGCTGCAGCATAATGCTGAAGCTATATTCCGAAGCTGTTAAGAGGGGTGTTAGGGAGCACACGGCAGCAGGGCAGGTGATGGGCTGTAAGCACAAAGAGCTCGACACGGGAGCCCACAGCGGGGCTGTCCCGGGTTTATCCCGGCAGAAGGGTCGGGGGATCGGTTCCCATGGCAGCAGCCACTCCTCCAGCCCTGTCCTAGGTGTTTGCCAGACAGAGCATGCTGCAGCACAGCAGAGATGTCTGTTCCTTTCAGCCATCACCAGTTCATTTACTGGTGCCCAGTTTTGCTCTGCACGGCAGCAGCTCTCCCCAGAGCACCCAGGTGAAGCGACAGCAGCCCCAGGTCTGCGGCTCAGACCAGGGCTCCCCTCCAAGGTGCACGTGGCCAAACCATCCAGGGGCTTTTAATGCAAAAACTGAGAGCAACAGCTACGTTTTTCATGGATTATGTTATGTTTCTGGCAATTCTTGAATTTCTTCTGCTGAGGATTTCAATTCAGCTTCCCAAATCTCTAAATATCCAACATAACATGCTCTAACCACTCCAGCTGGCTTCATCCACGTGGCACAGCTACATCCTATGGACAGCCCTATCCTAAGCAATCAAATACCTACAGCTTATGCTATACTTTCAAAAGGAGGTATTTGGCACTGGATTTTCCATTTTTACCGTCTATGTATTGCCATATTGCCTATTATTTAATGTGAACTCCAAAATAGCATTTTAAGCATTTGGTGCAGAACGCACAGAATATTATTTTGGAGCTTTGTAACAAGTCAAGCCAAACCACCTCCATTCTCACATGTTTTTCTTCCCTGCAAGTTGAGGGAAGTAGCAGAAGGCACAAATCTGCAAGAGTTTCAGCTTTGTCTTGGAAAATACAAGTTGGTCAAAAGAAGCTCTTAAAATCTAGTAGAGGCCACACAAACCTGGCACAGTAGAAAATCACATTTCTTTGTATTGTGCCATATCAAGCCCCAGCTCCTGGTGATCTGTAACAAGGTATTTTCTTTCTCTCAGTTTTCAGGGGACGTAGTCAGGAAAAGAAGATGGTGAGCTACACCTATGCACTCCTCACAAAAATAATCCCTCTTTGTAAAGCAGCCTAGCGAACAAGTTGCAGGATCTGCAGGTGCTTTAAGGCACAAGACATTTCACTCCTGAGATTTTCTTGTGAGGCCTGGAATACCCCAGGTCACTAGTACCTTCCCCTGAATTTAGAAATCAAGGTTCTGAAAAACAAGCTACCTCAAAGCCAGTCTTCTCTATGGATAGTTCAAATTTTTTATAGATGAGACTTAGAAAGACATTCCTGTCCAGCTTACCTCAGTTGTGCTTTCTCTTCTTCCATTCAAATAAAACAAGGAAAAAGCTGTTCGCTTTTTTTTTTTCCTCAGACAGTGCAAAGTAGTATTTCTTGCCAAGATCCCTCAGTAACACTTTTTCTCCATCACTATCAGGTTTTGTAGCCTTTATATATGCCAAGGGATAAGAAGCAGCTGAATGAGTCAGTCTCCCTCAGTCTACACCAGTATTTGTTGCAAGACACTTGAGGTAAAACTAAAGCAGCTGGGGAGGTGAAAGTGTTATCTGAACACCCACTCCTCTGTGGGCACAGAAAAGGAGGAATTCAGGAGTACAGCCTGCACACACCATGTGTGCTGCTCTCCAGGCAAACCACACCAGACACTCTGCAAAGCATCAGTTGCTTGATCTGGCCTCAGCTGAAGCTTGTTTATAACTCACTGAAGCTGCTCCAATACAACCATCACTGTTGCTCAAGGCAATTACCTAAAATATCTCAGCTATTCATTTCCATCCTTACGTCACAGCTGTGTTTAATGGATCTGACACTGTGCCTTACAGTACCGTACACCTGCTATTAGGCAAGCCATTATGAGAGCTTACAGGTTTGAAATTTGCTGCTTAATTCACTACTACTTCACCATCAGCACCTGAATGAAATGTAACTCCCATGCCAGTATTTTTTTTCAGCAGTTTCACTGTTACCCTTTTTATTCATTTCTGCCCAAATGCTGATCTACACCACCAAGGCAGAACTCACAACATGCATATTAACTTACTCCCACCAGCTCGGCTAAATAAATCATTATCCACAGTTCAGCTCACCTGCAAAGATCAAGATGAAATTCTCTGAGGAACAAAATACTCCTGCTGCCCTTGTTTAGTAACTTTAATCTGATCTACAGACTGATCCAGAGAGCCAACTTGCTATCAAGTTCCAAAATCAGTGATGAATCTGCAGAACTATTAAAAACACAGACCTTTGGGCAGAGGTGTTTGAACACTCCTGCTTTCCACTCATAACATCCTTTGTTCAATGTCCTTCTAATAACTGCCAAATCAATGGCATAAACAGATGCTTCTACTGTTCCAAACCAGTGAAGACAAAGGGTGGTGATACTGCAGAAACTGCAGTGGTCAGGATGAATGAAATACGACACTGAAATTCTAGCAGCACTTCAGAGAATATATTGAGTGTTTTGCTAGACTCCCAAGCAACCACACGGTGAGCAAGGCCAACAAGCAGGTAAAATGGTGCCTCCATTCTGCATGCAGAAGGTAGAGGGAGGACGTGCAGAAAGCAGCACATACCTTTTCAGGTGTCACCTTCGCCGCGCCGCAGCAGATGGAATTACAGCCCGCAGCGCAGCGCTGAGAAAGCATCAATCTGATATTTAAGCTGTCTGCTTTGAAAGACAAACTACAAGTGACACAGCTGCCTGGCTGAACCCACACTCACCACCCGTGGTGCCAGGCAAGCACAGCACAACTGCACTGACAGCAGCTCAGGAGTGAGCTGTGACTTCCAGGGGAACCATGCTTGGCAGGAAGGTCACTCCCACCTCAACTTGTCACTGCTGCCAGATAGTCCTTGAGCTGTTCCAACTTACTGCAGCAGCAGAAACTGTGCCCAAAAAGAGAGGGAGCAGTTTTCTGCATGCCAGAAAAATCAGTGAGGAGTCAGGTGGTCACCCGGGCTAAAGGAATGGCCACCTCCCACAGCAGGATGGCTCTGTGGCTCCTCAGCCTGCTCCAGCCCTGCCAGTGGGGCTTGTGCTCAGGCCCAGAGCCAGAGCCAACCCCTAGGGCAAAGATTTTTACTTCTTCCACCAGTAAAAATTGCAAATGGTTACAATACTGTAAGCAATGGTTCACTGCAACCTTCTGAGATCAATCTAGAGGCAACCACTTACAGTACTAAAACGGGGGAAATCAAATTCACCTCCCATCCAGCCTCCACCTGTATAGCACTCTTTTAAAACATGGGATTTGTTAATAACTTTACCTCTTCTAGCTTTCCTCATCAACATATAGTAAAAAATACTGGCATAAAACCAGCTCATACATGTGGTCACAGTAACCAGAAACACCACACCTCACACATCAGCTATTCCCCTGTGTGCATCTGAATTGCTTGGTGGGTGAAGTGCCCACCCTATAAAGCCAAGTCACCAATTCAGGACTCAGCTTAAGGAGAACTGGGTTTGTTTAGCTCAATTTTGTGCTTCTTACAGAACTACAACAATTCATATTCTTCAAGCACTCAGTGCTGTATCTTCACACCCTTATGTGACCAGGCACCAGCTTAGACACACTGCTGCTCTGACATGGCAGATGATACAAATCCTCAGTGCTCATTGTAAAAGCAGCAGCTTTTCACAGTTACCTGGAAACATTTTTTCAAATCAGCTGAAGCACAGCCCCCAGGCACAGAAGGGACAGTGCCTCTGCCACATGCCCCTTGATCACAGCACAAGACAGCAGCAGGGGATCCAGGGCTCTTCTCTGATCACCAAGGAGCAGAAACTACCTGTGACTGAATGAGAAAAACAAGTAAACAGGACTAAAAGGGCAATTTGCAACACCTGTGCCAGCCAGAAAAATGCATTTATAGTCCTTAGTGAGTTGAGTGTACTGCTCTGTCTTCTTGTTCAGCTCAATCAAAGCATCCCACAGGTGAGCTGTTACAGAACAGGAGCAGGAAAACTAAATCAGACAACACAACTTTCAAAGAGAGACTAACCTCAGTGGTGAAGAAAGAACACGACAACTCTGCTGGCTTCTCCCATCCAGCATCGATGTACTTTATATTCTCCCAACACAAAATTGTGCACCAAGGATAAACAGCTCATAAAGCTACAAAAAGAAGCAATTTGAAAATAAGCTGAAAAATGAGCAATTCCAAAATGAGCCATCAGGAACACCAGAAGAGCACAGTAAGAAACACTCTGTGGTGGTCCAGATACAAGAATAAACCACAGCTTTCCCAAAGGGTACACAGGGAATTCACCTAGGTGGAACTGACCAGGCTTAGGTCCACTTTTAGGAACTGAGAAGAGCTCTGGTTCATTAGTAATTGCCCATAGCAATACATAAACACCAGCAACAACCGAGGCCCAGTGCCACGGGGCCACCACTCTGCTGCACAAGCAGAGCAGCTGGTGGCTGTGGAGGGGACACGGGGCTGCCACTTCCAGCTGTGACAGGATCCCGAGGAAGGTGAGGGCAAGGCACAGAATCGCACTACAAGTCCCAACCCCATCTTATCACAGATGCTGGAGGCACAGGCTGAGCTGTTTTCTCAGCAGGATGCCTGGCAGTTGCTGTCCCATTTCAGAGTATCATTGTGTGATGACTGACTGGCAGGATAAACCAGTTGCATCACCACACCCTGGCCAGGAACGCAGCACTGTCACTGAGCACCTGCATCCAACAACACCAGCTGCAGGAAACAGTTACTCCACAGCAGTGTTTTTCCCTGATCATGATGTTAGAAAGGATGTACTTCATCTACAATACTTAAAAGATTTTTGAAAACCTAAAGCACTGGCAATAAAGTATTCATATGCATCTCCTAGTAAAGAACTGAGGCTACATTCTTTAAAGGCAATTCACTTCCACTTGAACAAAGCTACTTATTTAAGACAGTGGCAGTCCAAGCTGTTACTAGTTTGATTCTTTGCTTACCTGTGGGATATGAAGTTTAGATAAAGGTATTTGACATTAAAATCAGTTGAGAAAAACATCCTAACAAGTTCCTAAGCCTATTTGCTTTTCTTAGCATGACAGGCTTTACAATATTTCTTGCAATTCTCTGCTTCATGCTTTGTTCAAAACTTCCTGATTATACTAATAAAATAATGCCCAAAGCACACCAAAAATCTTTTAATAGAGTCAAAATTAAAGTATCGGATCTATTACACCACCCAGCCTTTCCCCTCCACTGGAGCAGCATTAGAGCCTTTGGACATCTCATTTCAACAAGAAGGTTATTTAGTTCTTGAGTTTAGAGTAAAGCATTTAATCACCAAAGGATTTGCAAATTACACATGAATATGCATGTAGCACTTCTCACCATGACATAAATCCTATTGTATATTTATGAATGGATTGCTTTGCCTCCAGCTTCTACATGTATATAAACACAGGTTTTAATCTTCAATTCCTTCCTCCCTCCCTTCTTTTTAAGAAGTTGCTTAAACAAATTTGCATTTTTGGAATGTATTACCTACAGCGTATTTCTTGCCTTTTTTTTTTTTTAAACTCCACAAACCTTCTTCTCCCATCAAGCAAAGTGCTTACTTGTGAAAGGCTTTAAAGACCCTGTAAACATGGCCATAAGAAATAAGCAGCAGTGTTATATGGCTTGGGAAAGAAAAAGTTGAAGCAACAATTACTGGAAAAAGGAGTGCACCAGAGCTGGGAACACAGAGGTATAAAATGACAGGTCAACAGCTTGCCTTTGACTGCAAAGCCACTAGCTAGGGGGGAGTAAACCCTCCATAAATATTGAGAATGCAACATAAATAATAGAACCGTTGTTGTGAAATCCCTAATTCATACTGACATAACCTCATTATTCCCTACACCTCTGAACAGGCATCTAGGCTGGTCACAAAGCAGCTGGACCAAAGCAGCATTCCAGCCTGTCTTCAACAAAAACAGGTAAGAGGCAGTACTGTCAGAGTTGTTGCCACACAACTGCCCAACTACTCCAGACAAGTAATTCAAACAATAAAGCCTTTAAGGGCATTGTTAAAATTATTAAACTTTGGTTATTTCACTGCAAATCTGCTCAGTATTAAATGTGACTGCAAAGGAACACTTACCAATGTGCCACACTCCATCAAAAGTGAGTGCCACAAGCAGATTTCCAAGCAGAAGGTTTATGAGTGTCAATAACCCCAAGTAGAAGGTTTATGGGTGTCAATAACCCCAAGCAGAAGGTTTATGGGTGTGAATATCCTTGGGCTGTTCTCATTCTTCTTACTACACACAGCAAACCCCAAAACCCAGGAGCTAACTGCACCAAGTGCCACCTTCTCTCAAGGACCTGGTGCCACCTGGCTCTGCTCAGAAAACCAGAGCAGCCTCCAGGCCCACCTTGCTGCCTGGGGCTGTGGCAGCAGCCACAGAGACACCATGGGACATGGTCTGACACAAGAACAGACCCTCCCAGCCCCAAACATCCAGGTCTAAACCTGGCTGTGAACTGCAGCGCGCTCAGCTGCAGTCATGTGTTCCTCCACCCATGGAGGGATCTTTTCCTGACAGGAAGAACCACCAGCACAGCACCTGAGCCAAACCCCAGGGTCTGCACTGGAAGGGACCCCCAGGCCAGCCAAGCTACTGAAGATGCAACACAACAAAAGCAGAGGTACCACCCAAAACTGCAGGAGCCTGCATCTGGGAGGCAGATAGAAAAGAAACCAGGAAACACTCTGGAGTATTAGCTACAGACTACTGGACAAATAAAGAATAAAGATGAGAAAATTCAACACAGAACATTTGCTTTAGGGATAAGAGTGGCATTTACAAAAGATGTGTGAAAACAAGCCTGAGTGGAAGACTACATGTGACCAGTTCAGTTGCAAATTTGTCTTTGCAAACTAAGATTTTTATCCATGCAACCCTTTTGCAAATGACCAGGCCAGGCTCCTGCCATGCACCTCTCCCCTTCCATCCACACAATCTTCTCCTGAAAAGAAATCTTAAAAAGGAAGTGAGGAGTACTGCCCAAGGAATATAAGAGAAGCAAATGAGATGTGCTTTAAGAAAGTATTGACATGCAGGTTATGTTTTCATTAGCATCAGGCAGATGATGGCAGATACATTCTAAACTGAATTATTAGTAAGCCAGTTGTATGAGAAACTCACCATGGCTGCCACACAGCAGTCAATGAATAATTAACAGATAGATGACAATATATCTGCCTTTACTCAGAATTACAGACCAACTCAGCTGAGTTTTCACATCCAAATTTAAAAAGCAAAACATAGAAAAGTTAAGAAGTCTAAGATATCTTAGAAAACTTTAGTGCCACAGAAAACCACGGGACATGGCAGAAGCCATGACATTTTCCTTCCCTCCACACACAGATTAAAATAAGACAGAGTAACACTCACTGATCTCTTTGCCAGACAAATCTGTCCATATCTAGAATACTGGAAAACTTTCTGAGAACTAGCTGTTACACAGCCTAAAGCCTTCTATGTATGTGTCCATACAGGTATTAAACAGTCCCATCAAGGCAATAACTTGTGTTAACTCTGATGATTAGACCTTGTGGTGTGACATAAGAAAAGACAAATAGCAAACCTGGCTTACTGCCTTGCTGGCTAACAACCTATTTAGGTTAGCTGGATGTGCAGATGACTTCAAGGAATTTCAGAAAAATCTAAACAAGTGGGTCAACTGAAAGCTGAAGTGGAGAGAGACCAGATGTTGAGCAATGTTGAATAATATACTGAATGGGAGAGTTTAACCTCCTTATTCTCTGCAGGGTTAACATATCACTAATCAAACACACCTGAGCATCATCACATCCATGCCCCAACAAAAAAGCCTGTTAAAAGTAATGATTTAATTTCAAGATGAAACATGCCAAAAACTCTACAATACCAAATGTTATTCATGCTAAGAATATTTCTTAAAAAAAAAAATCAATATGAAAAGCTCACCTGGAATTAGATACAGTACAAATCATCATAATTTACATAAGTCTTACTATTTTTTCTAAAAGTATCTAGCACCTCCCAAGACAGGCCATCAGCCTGAGATACCTCACAGGAAACAAGGTGGATAATTCAAAGAACTGCATCCCACGTGACAGCCAAATACTTTCCTTTATCATCCCCACCCAAATCCCCTTTGAGACTATTTGCATAAGCAGCTCAAATATATACTCAATGTTTCAAACAGTCCAACAATGGAGCCAGTGTCCAGGATGAAGATGTCAGGAGATCACTCCTCCTCTTCACCCAGGGGCCAGGTGCCATGGTGTGACAGGTTTCTGCTGCCAAGCCATGGTGCCAACCTGCCTGAGCCCCTTGGAGGATGTCCCATGGGATTTATGCACCTGATGGCCCAGAGGCTGCATGGCCAAGGGCACAACCTGTGCAGCTGTGCTACCAGCACGTCTTCTAGTGGCTGCAGAGGCTCAGCTGGCTCATGGCATCCAAAGCTGTGCTTAGCACAAGCAAAATTAACCACTAAATTATCCACACTACGGCTTCACACAGCACTTCTGGGGTTACCTACATTTTCCTGTGCTGCTTGAAGGGTCCAGAAGGTTATTTTACCCACTGCTATTCCTCTGCAGGCCCTGTCCCTCATCCTCTCTGTGGGGTAGGGTTGTGTAGGATGAAATAGCAGAGAACCCTCTCCTTGGCAGGGGACTGCCCTTGTTCTGAGTACAAGGCTATTAAGGCAGTTGAAAGTCACATATGAGAAATCTGCAAGCTGTTGCAGGGTCATTTAAGCAATAGTTTCACTTACACTTTGGTTCAAAGTAGCTGTGTGACCACCTTACATCTCAACTCTGCACAGAGCAGATATGAATGACTGCCTCTTGAAAGCAATACTGTTTATTGCATGCTTTAAATCAATAAAGCTTCCCTCCACAGAGTACATTCTTCTAAAATAGTAATTAGGCATTTGAGGAGAACCAAACAGTTTCACTAAACAATACCATTAGTCCTGAAACGTCAGTTTGACATCTCAGCCAGAAAGCACTTTGTCAGAACTAATTAATCCCTACAGCACCTCCATGAGATTGAGAAAGCAATTCATCTGTTTTTTAAATGTGTTGGGTACTTATGCCGCAGAACATCGTGGCTGGGGTGGAAGCCGTAAGTATCAGCACAAACTGAGAACAAACCAAGCCAGGAGAACCCATCCAAGAGCATGAAAAAAACAGAGAACACTGACAGCTGTAGGATTTGGCTTCTCTGAATCTTCCTGTTACACACCAAACCTCCTGTGACTATCTGGAGAGTCTTCCAGATGCCACTTCACTGAATGAGTGGCAGTGAAAAGCAGTTATTTTTCTGCAGGGAGCAGTTTTGCCCACTGTTTGTTCAGCCAATTATCTATGCATGTAGCTTTAAAGGGAGGAGGGAACAGTAACCTTAGGCTCTGTGAACAAGAACTGAGCTTAAACTGCTCAAATAAAGCCAAGTCCTCATTACCACAAGCAAAGCACGTAACCTTACTAAACAGGTCTCACGAATGGCAAGCAGCCAGCACAAAAAGTATTTCTCTCCAAGGAAGTGGTCAATCTGCATAGCTCTCCTACAGGTGCATGCAGTAGCACTAGTTTACATACCTCCACCTGACTCTGCCAAGCTGCTGCCACCCCTCTTTATTGATTAATTATTCCAGCTAACACTTGCCCTGCTGGTGCGGCACTCAAGGCCACCAGCTTCAGCCAGCGCTGGCACAGAGAGACCAGCAAGGCTTCCCCAAGGCAGCTGTATGGTCTGTCCCTCTCTGAGAAAGGCTTGAAGGTGTCCCACAGGACAAGCCAGAGCCAAGCCCAGCCCAGGACATTTCCCTGCTGTCAGAGGTGAGCTCAGCGGTGTCCGTGACGCGCGCAGGAACGCGCTGTGGGGCGGTGACGCCGCTCGGAATGCTGAGCACAGAGCAAGGACAGCCTTGGCAGCCAGCAGCCACCCCCAGGAGCACGCAGCAGCAATCATTTCCTAATAGACTCCTCCAGCAACTGAGATTAGAGCCAGTCCCAAAAGGTGGAGTGGTGGGTCAGTGACAGGACCCCCCTGAGCCACCCAGCAAACATCACTTCTTTATGTACGAGTGATTTCATTAAACCCCTGTGGACAAATCTTCCCATCTTCCCATGTCTTCCAATAAATTTTTTGGCACAATCTAGAGGAATTTAAATCAGATTCAGACATGGAAAATTTAGCTGGAAACTCATCTTCCCATAACTGTGCTAGCTATGAAGCTGCCCTGTGAAGAACATCTTTAGGGGATGCTCTTCCTCATTGCTGGTTTCACATGGGCTCCAGCAAGTAAAAATCCATTCTTCCCGTAAAACTCAATCAGAAATCATGGGGCAGAGCTAAGCATGTGGGAACACCTCCTCAGCTGGGCTGGCAGAGAGCCTGACCAGGTCAAGCGCCTGGGGACAGTTTCACAAGTGCACCCTCAGCAGCATTCCTGGGTTGCCACCAGAGCCAGCCCCACTCCCACTCCTCCAAGCCTCCCAGCTCAGCCCCAACTCTGCACAACATACACAACCTGGATCAACTGTTTCTGTAAATGAACCCAGACAGCAAAATGACATTTTTCAGCCAGATCAGCTTCCGGACCTCACTCCCTGCACTGACACAGAATTTTACCCTGGCAGAAGCAGCAGCTTCAGGTGCCCCAAAAAACAACAGCACCAAGCAGCTGCCCCACACTGCAGCCACCTCTCCCCCGTCATACCCACATCTTCTGGAATTTACTAGCCAATTTCCTGCCATTCCACTGGATGGAGATCAAGATAACTACGCTGGTATGAAAATATATATGACCTACATAGGGATGGAATTGTTGATTCCATTGTCAAATAAGTGGCAACTTCTAACTTCACACGCTGGCAGTTTTTCAGGCAAAAGTAAAGTAGTGAACTTGTGAGCAAGATGACCTTGCCAGAGCAGAAGATGAAGCTCAACCTACATATTTCTAAACAATGTGATGTATGGAGATTTCTTCAAAAGCATTTCTGATCCTTTAAGACTCAGAATTCCCCAAGATTCATTAAAAAGCTGCTGAGCTGAACAAAGCCTCACATTTTTCTTTTTTTTTTTTCATGTTCCATAGAGAAGCAAGATAAAATAATGCTTTTTGTCATTCTAAAGTCCCTGCCAACATCCTCTGTTTCTACACACATGTGCATACCACACCTTTAGCAGTGATGCCCTTGTTAAAAGCATCATACCTGTTGTTTTCAGTTCCCTCCCCAGTGTGAGGTGAGCTTACACAACTGAGTAAGCACACTGGCTCT
This sequence comes from Urocynchramus pylzowi, assembly GCA_013397555.1. Lineage (NCBI taxonomy): Eukaryota > Metazoa > Chordata > Aves > Passeriformes > Fringillidae > Urocynchramus > Urocynchramus pylzowi. Next base: position 1,810,905 of record VZRH01003727.1, on the reverse strand, counting down.
GAAGGCAGCCCCTGCAGTCTTCAAAACATCCAGGCTTGTCTGGGGAGTCCAGGGGGAGAAAAACATCAACCCAACCGACCCCCCCACCCCCCCCCCCAAATAATAAAATCACATATTTTATAACTGAAGCAGTGTGATGGATTTCAGCCCCAACTCACTTTTCCAATCTACAGGTGCATCCTGAGCTAACTCATCTTGGAGGACACTTCATATTAACAAATCTAAATAATTTCAAGTGTCACAATAATCTTACTTGCTATCCTTGTCTCCTTATGTATTAGCACCTACATAAACCAATCATTATGGAAAAAAGTGAGAATAGCACAAATCCTACACATTAGGACACCTGTTCCGAGAGGTGGCATTTGGATGACTCTGAAGACTGCATTTTTGCCACTCCCTTCTGCACTCGTGGAAAATGGTCATCAGCAGTTTCTATGGGCACACACTAAGCAGCCTGTTCCTTACAAAGCTGTCAGCTATTTTGGGGAATGCAAACAGGAGACAGCAGCAGATTCACATATATATGACAGGGTGCTTCGCTAGATATCAGCAAACAAAGGCAACAACAGGCATCAAACTAGCAGCCTTCAGCTGCATGACCTATGCTGTTGGCACTGATGATCTCTCCCCTGGTTTTTCTATTTTGGACAATTTTTCTCTCATCTCCTTATGCTTACTGATTTTCATCTACAGAAGAGCACAACGCCTTTTGTTCCTGCTGCCTTTCACTGCCCTCCCTTCTTCCAGCCCTTTTATTTTGAAGGATTCTCACACTTAAGTTAGCTATAGCAGCTTTATTCCAGTCATTAAAGTTATTCCACATTTAAGCAAGTAATCTGAGGAGCAGACAGTTACATACAAATTTTCAGCACAACACTCACATTTCTAAATCTTTAATAAAGGCAGTTTGTAGACCAAGTGTGCAGAGCAGACTGGGGATGAAAAGCTTAAAGATCAGAATAATGCAGAGGAGACAATACTCTGCAGCACTTCTCATAAAGCCTAGAAGGACATGGCTAGATGAAGGTGCTCTCCATATTATATGCCTGGCTTTTTCACCACTAAAACCCTCAGGCTCAGCAAAGCTGAATCTTCCTGAGTAAATAGGTAGCCGTAGCATTTAAAATAGTCAGAATCTTACACATGACACCACATGCACTGGCCCTCAACCTTGGCAAATGTCTTCAACAAAGCTCTGCTTTGGAGGGTTCATACTGGAAAAACCTCCATGTGGAGTAGGAAGGGAATTTAGGGAGCAAATGCAGAATCTGGGCTTTTACTTAACGAACATCTCCCAACCCTTTACAGCAACAAGAGTCTTCAAGAAATGAAGGGCCATCAACGAAGGCACTGCTGCCTCACAAAATATCTGATGCTGTTTACTAATTTCACCAAATTTAAGGTACAATTGCTCCTATTTCAATAGTTTTTATTCTCAACAGGAGTCCAGTGATAGAAGTGAAATGAGAAGTTCAGTCAGCTCCATCTAAAATAACCCAGAAAAACCCGCTTACACCACCAGGCCAGTAGGAGAATACAACACAAACATTCAAGAGTGGGATGGATTATCAGGCATGGCCAAATTTTCAGTGCATCCTGAAGCTTCTGTGTTGAAAAGCAAAAATTTATCCTCTTACAAGACAGCCTGAAGGAGAGTAGAAGTTCCCCTAAACCTGGTGAAAAGAGCCCAAGGACAGCACAGCACTGGAACAGAGATTCCCATCTCTAATTCTCACTTCTGATGAAAGCTGAAATCTCACTCAGGGCACTCTGTTGTTCAAGTGCTGCTCATGCTGATGCTTAAGAGCAGGCAGCAGCTGGTGCTGAAGTCTTGAGACACCACTGGTATTTTCTGTTTGGCCACCAGCACAGCAGCTTTCAAAGCAGATGCACCCTCTGTGTTAAGAAAGCAACTGAGACAGCTCTCTGGCATGATTTACCAACTGGGATGTACTGGTGCAGACCTGAAAGGCCATGCTTAGTTTTAAAACCAGGAATGACAAATTTTCTCCCCCAGCTCAATAAGGTTTGATCTCCTGTCACACTGTATTCAATTCAGGAATTATCTAATTTCCAAAAGATCTACCAAGAAGGCAGCTATGTGAGTGTCCTCTTACAAAAGGGAAAACACAGCAGGGTTTTAGTTTTCTCCCCACCTGTTCAGAAGAATTGCCTTAGCCTTTTTAACCTGAAATTCCTGTAATGCCAGGTACCTTGATTCTTTTCTGTTAAACCACACCACAGGGACACCAACAGTTAAATCACAAAATTCTTCAGATTATTTAATCTTTGATGATTTCCCAAAATGTTCCATCATTCACAGGTTTCTCAGGACTACCCTGAGTCTCAAAAGGTACAAGATAAAAGTGCTCTGACATGCAGCTGCTTCAAGGCTCCAGGCACCTGAGCATCACTCGGGTCACCTCTACAGGCCAGTGAGATGCCACCAGGTGCCAGGGACCTCCTCCTGGCAAAGTCTAACAGCCCCTCACACCAACAGCCCGTCAGCAAGACTGGAGCCATGTGTTAAACAAGAACTGGAAAAGCACCAGCCCAGTTTCTGATTTCACAGCCCAAGGCCAGCTGAGGTCCCACCTTTCACCCCCTGCCTCCCCTTCCTGCTGCAGACCCCCGTGTGCTCACAGCCAGGTCTGCTTTCCTGGCAGCCTGTTAAAGCAACCTCAGCAGGACTGCAAACCTGCTGTCACTAAACAATGGGATGGCCCATGCCCTGAAGCTAGATGGTATCCCTGCTCATGTTTATTTCCACTAAATTAAGCCAGAATGAAAGATTTAGGGAAGGTTTAAAAACCTGTGTTCTATCTTTCACTACCAATTGCTACTAGCTGATCAGGTTTACAAAGGTCCCCGCTGACACTGGGTTCAGAGTAAACCCTAAAACACACATCTTCCTCCACATTCCTCAAACTTGCATTTCTACAGCCATGTTACCCACTATCTATTGCTTTCTGCTGGGTTACAGACAGAATATGTAAGCACAGCACACAGAGCACTGTAGCAAATTCACAAACCCACGTATCAGCTGCAACAATTTTAAATATGACTTTTAAAAGGCTAGCCTTTCAATCATTTAAACCTTAAAATACAGTGATAAAGTTCAATGCTCAGTAAATCCAAGTTCACTCCCCTACAGGGAACAGGCATCTTATGACCTGATGAGAAATCCCCCATCAACTGGGTTTCACAGGCAGTGGTAATTACTTGGAAGAGAAACTTCTTTCCTGTATGGCAGAGGACAATTTCAGCTCATAAAAGCTCACGGTCCACCAGATGATGGGTAAGTGTTGTGCCACATAGTCCTTCTACTGTGGACCAGCAGATTCTTCAAAACCTTGTGGATTTTCAGGGGCAGTTTCCTTGGTAGCACTACTGGAAGATGACTCAGATGCAAAGCTCGTCAGGGCCACGTGTATCCAGGTGTATTTCTATGTGCACAACAAGTGTCATGTGATAAGAGTTATCAGAATGTTTGATTATTCTCCTCTAGCAGTGGTGAGCAGGTAATGATTCTGTGACAGTTCAGTACACATGGCTAAATAAGGCACCCATTTAGTCATTTCTGTCATTCTTGAATCACCAACCAAGGACACACAGGAATTTTTATAAGCTTGCATTAGGCCTATTAGATTTCTCACTTGTCTTCAATCTCTGAACAAAATAAGGATGCCAGGAAAGCATTTCTAATTTAAGCCTCCATCGAATTTGATGAAGGTTAAAGAAACACCTTGGAACAACTCTGTTACTGGCCCTTCTCAACCACATTCCTAAAACTGAACCCCAAGACGTTCCAAAGCCCTGGCTGGCAGCAGGTCACATTTGTGTACAGTACACACAAAGATTATTCCTGGAATGCAGAACACTCCTTGAAATCTTGTAAAACTGGACAATCATTCACTTCTATGCTTAAGAAAAAAGCCATCTAAGTAAACGGAGCAAAGGCAAAGTCCTGACATCCCACCAAGAATGGAAGCCCCTTCAAGGAACTGATTGCTAGAGCAAGGGGAAGAAAGGCGCACAGATTCAGAAATCGCCCTTTCTGCCCCACGGCAAGGAAAACGCTCGCTGTCAGATGGGGAAGTGTGTGAAATTTATCAACAACAAACTGCATAGTTCGGATTGTTGGAATTTCCAACTCGTTAGGATGGATTTTTGAGTTCCTATTTCTGGGAACTTCAGCTAACAAAGTATTAGACGAGAAATTTAAAAACTTCTAATTTCAGTGGTGATCCAGTAGCTGAGCTTCCTGCACGTCCAAGCTCCCATGCTGTGGCTCACCATGACTGCCTCAAGCATGGAACTACAACATGCTAGGACAGAGTGTTGCTTGGAAATGACCTCGGTATCGAGCAGCACCCTGTTTTCTGTTTATCTTACTTTTCTAAGTGAGCGAAGCAGGAAAAGAACTACTCAGAGCAAGCAGGAGCAAGGGGATACCGCAGGGAAGAAGGCGGCAAAGAGGGGCGACCAGAGACACACCCTGAAGTCGGTGACCTCCGCGATGGCCAAGCTCCATAAGGCCACATAGGCGCTCGCAGAGGTGGGCCACGGTGCAGGACAGGGCCCACCGACACCTCTGCGACCCCACCTTGTCCCGAGCCGCCGCACCGAGCCACCGCGGCTCCCCTGGCGTGCCCCGGGCGGGCTCCCGGCCCCGCGAGGGCCGCATGGCCGCGCCGGTGGCAGCGTG
>VZRH01003727.1:1697457-1805480 GCA_013397555.1 Urocynchramus pylzowi | reverse complement strand
GGGCGCGGGGCCTGGGAGGGTGTCAGCCTTAGGGCCCGGGAAGGTACCAGCCTTAGGGCCCGGGAAGGTGCCAGCCTTGGGGCTCGGGAAGGTGCCAGCCTTGGGGCCCGGGAGGGTGCCAGCCTTGGGGCTCGGGGGCCCCGCGGGGCCGGAGCACCGGGCCAGGGCCGGGGACAGCCGCCAGAAGCGCTGAAGCGCCGAGGGCACAGCGCGGGTGCAGGGAGCGGGTCGGGGCTGCTCGGTGCCCTGGAGGACACGGCCGTGGGGTGCCGGTGCTGGCCTGGCACGGACGAGCTCAGCAGCTCAGCGCCCCTGGGCCGGGAGGCGGCCCTGCCCGCGGGGGCACTGCCCTCGGGTGGCCCGGCTCTGCCCTGTGGGCTCCCCGCAGGGCTGGCGGGGAGCCAGGAGCCATCGGAGCAGCCCACAGGAGTGACAGGGGTTACTTTCTGTGGGCTCCAGAGGGAAAGCTCGTGGCAGCTGGAGCCTGGATGCATTCGGACCGTGGAGAAGCCGGGTTATAAGAGTAGTTAGGGTGGCACAGACAGCCCCGGTAGAGCCGCACGCTGCAGGGAGGGTGATGGGGCCCACCCCGCGGGCACGGACCCTTCCCGAGCAGCCGCTGCCGGTAGCTGAGCGTGGCTCCGGCCCTGCTGCCGAGCAGCTTGGAAGCAGCTATGAGAACGTCCTCCACAGCCTGCTCTCCCCACATTTCAGTCATTTCGGCTTGAACAGACAGCCCATGACAAAATGTCACGATAAGAGGTCCTGCGGTGGCACGCGATGAGGCCGTGAGCTGCGGCGGGTGGCGTGAGGGCAGGTCTGTGGGAGGTGGCACTTTCCCCGGGGAGCAGCAGCCAACGCCGGCTTCCTACTGTCGAGGGCGGGGGGAAAGCGAGAAGTTTTGTCGAGCTGCAGCTATTGAAACAGCAGAATGGAGCAGAGATCCCTGCCAAGCACAGGGGTGGAAAAGGAAACTGGAGGATGGGAAGAGGGGAGCCTCGAAGGGCTGGAGGGGAAAAGTAAAAGTGAAAAAGACTATTAGAAATAACATCTCACTTTTGTGCCAGATTCTGTGGGATTTTCTCTATCAGGCTTTCTGACAGCCTGCTGGGAGTCAGAACTGCTAATTCTCTGGAGGCCGAAACAGAATGTGGTAGCAGTTGGCCGATGAAGTGGTTGAGCAGGGAAGAAAATGAAGACAAGTAAAACTGAAAGTGAGGCATTTGGAAAATAGCCTGGTTTAACCCCATTTTATCTGCAGCCAGACTTCGTGTGGGCTACTAAATAAGTTGCTTTTATGAACACCACTATACACAAGGCTTTTAAATTAGCAATAAGTGAAGACTAAATGAATAGAAACTGTTTCTAACCACAACTGTAAGCGGGCCTTGTGGTTTCTTTCGGCAGGGAGCACTGGTGGCACTGGGAGCACTGGGAGCCGTGCTGCTCCAGCGAGCAGACACCGGCAGCACCGGGAGCCCTGGGCCCGTGCCAGCGGAGGGCACTGCATTTCTGCGGGGCACTGGGCTACTCGCTGCGGCTGTTAGTTTCTCTTTTCTGCTTTTAACTTTGTGGATTGTGGTGTTTCTCTCTTTGTAAAGCGCTCAGCAAGGTGCTCAAGACATTTCAAAAGGGGAAATGTGGCAATAGGAAAAATATCAGCACCCACCAATGTTTCTAAAATATTACAAGAGAAGAAGTAAACAGCAAAGTGATAACAAATTATTGTGTATTTTTGTGGTCCTGTATTTGTGGTCTTATGTTCCAGCACAGAGATACTTCCAAAAGGCATGTTTATTTTAAAGATTTTTTTTTTTCCAAATTTTCAGAGCATATGTAGAGCATATAGCAAAAGGCTGTATGTAAAGAAGCTGACCAAATACCCTTTCTTTTCCAGATGTCATCAACTCTATTTAAGAAGAAAGTAATTGTGTACATTTTTTAAACGTAATTGCTTTTGAAATGAATACCTCAGAAAATATTTGCAGGTAGTTCTGACTCAAGTTAAAAGATTTTATTTGTCCACTCCTCTTTATTTATCAACTCAGAAAAAAACCCAACCTGTCATTGAATCATATGAATTCATAAATGTAATCAGGAATGTGCGTATGGTAATTTACTCCCTTTTACCACTTACATTCACAACAAAGGAATTCAGTGTTATCAGAGTCTGTTTGAACTGTAAAACAATAAACAAACAGGTGATTGTTTTCTCATGAGCAAAGAGGAAGGTTTGGTTTGTAGGTAAGCTCTTACCTATGTGAAAAGGAAGAACAGAGCAGAGAACAAAGTCTGCAGAGAACTAATTTTTTTTAGCCCTGGGGTCAACATCTCCAGCATGACCTCATGTGCTGCAGCCCCCAATCCCACCAGACTCCACAACAGTTACAAACTGCTCAGTAACAGGAGCTGCCTTTATCTGCTGCTGGTCTCTGGTTTAGAGCAGCTGGTTGCTTGATACTAGGGTTTCTTTTTTCCTAATACATTCAAAAGTCTCTAATTTTGTACTTGACACCTGAAGCTCTATTCTTAATTGAGTGCAAATAACAAAAACTCAAAGGTGAAAAGTGGCTGAAGCACAGTATTGGTCTCTTAACCAACACCTTCAGATATCTGAACTGAAATATGAGAAAAATGGGTTTAAATTCAATTACCAGGAAGCAATTACATTTAGACAAAATGCTACATTTTATTTAAAACCTCCAGTATTTTTCAACTTGAAACACAATTTCATTTCTGTGGAGAGCTCCCTTACTGTTCTAGAAAGTGTCTTCTCTATCCTGCCCACCCCCAAACTGTATGTCAATATTTTTCCATTTCCAAATGGAATTTTATATTTGGAATGGTTAAAACCGGGTTTGGAGCAACAGAACGGGTTTCATTGTGGAAGTAACCTGAAGCCTTCCTGCTTTCAGGATCTGTTTCCAGCCCAGCAGGAAGAGCAGAGGTGCCCAGGAGGCAGGGAAGAACGCACACACAACCTGCTGTACTTTCAGTTCCAACATGAAAGGGATTTTCTGTAAACACTGGCAAAGCCACTTCATTGTTTTCTTTCAAACTACTCCTTAAGAGACCCATTGCTGGAGGCCTTCAATAAAAAGAAAAAGCAGGTGGCATCGGCAAAGCCATCCTGTTGCTCTGGCAGGTGCTGGCTGCACTGTGCGTGGTGTCCCGCTGGTCCCAGCACCCCTCATCCCAGACGAGGCATCTGTCCCTGTGTCCTTGTGTTCAGGGCACAGGGAACGTGTGGCACAGGGAATGTGTGGCACAGGGCTGCCCCACACAGGGCAGTGCTGCCGGGGAGGGTCACAGCTTCCTGTGGCAAGGTGGCAATTAAATCCTGGTCGTTGAAAGGACCCGTGCAGCAGCTGGGTTTCCCAGTACACCAGGAAACCTACTGGCTGGATTTTGTCTTCTTGAAAGTGGGTCATGAGAGGTTTCTGACTAGTTTGTTCATGAAGCAAGGTGCAATAGAATCACATAGATTCATTGAGGCTGGAAAAGACCTTTGGTGGTCAAGTCCCCAGTGGTGGGGCCGTTACACAGGGCTATTACGGCCCAGGGTGAGCTACTGCAGTCTGTGGGACAGCTCCCAGCCACTCCTGACTCAGAGCTCTACCAAGCCATGGGTCAATATTTACACTGGTGCAAATGTTCAGGCCATCCCCTGCCATGGGCAAGGCTGGCTCTAACAGGGCAGCATCCTTGCCAGCATCTTTAGCAGGGCAGGAAACTCTCTGTCAGCTGAGCTCTGCCTCGGAAGGACAGGATACATTGCAGGACACCTTTGACAGCTCTTGTGATTCCTGTCGCAAACACGTCACTTGGCTACAGGTTTACTCTGTGCTGCCTTCCCGATCCTTGGCACTTTGTACACCTGCATCAAAGATCTTTATCTTTCAGCAAACAAGCCTGCATTGAGGGAATAAATTCCTGACTATGACCTTTGGGTGCTCAGATTTTTTTTCACCTACAAACAAAACAGGTTTAGGTGGTTTTTTACCCCAAAACAACCCTTATCTCTACTGCTTTATCAAACCCTTTTGTGCCCACTGGAAGCACTGCCATCATCCCTCGACATTGCTGGGAAGTTCAGGTGTCTGTGTGCCCAGAGTGTGTGGATATGCCTTGTCACAGGCTCCAGGAGCTGAGCGTGTGTCTGTGAATCTTCTCCCTTGCAATAACTGGGAACTGCTTGACCCGCCTGGGAGACCACCCCAGTGAAACCAGAGCTATTCGTGCCCGGCTGTCCCCGCAGTGCATCAGCAGCTCTCGGCAGCTGCTGATGTCACCCGGGTGTCACCAAGCCTCAGGATTGGCCGTGGGGCGGACACTGAGCTCCTCAGCAGAGGCAGAGGCAGGTCTGCCCTCGGCTGCCAGCCCCGGCCCTGCCGATGGGCATGAGGAACGGGACCAGACAGTCACAAAAGTTTAAAAATAATGGTTAATAAATTTCTATCAACCTGTCATGGAGATCACGTCTGGCAGAAAAACGAATTGGTTTGGTATATATTGCTTTTATCACTGGCTCATTGTTTGCTCAGAAGTCAGGGAGCACTCCTCCCACCAGCGGGATTGTCCTGGTCACATGTCAGCTCCCGAGCCTCCACCTTTCTGTCCTGCAAATGAGAACTTTGGCATTCCTGCCAGCATGACGTGTGGCTGCCCGAGCGAGCGTCCCCTGGCCCCCGGGCGGGTGTCCCGGGACAGCGGGACACGCTCGGGGCACGGCACGGCCGCAGCTCGTCATGCCGAGGGTGACAAGTGTCCTTTGCTGCGCACAAGAAGGGAATTCCTGCCCGGGTGCAGCTTGTGGCAGGAACGTGCCCACTGCAGTGGCACTGGCAGCGCACCCGGAGCTGCGCGGACACGCCGGTGCCGCCGCGGCGCGGGCCCGGAGCCAGCGGGGAGGGGTGCGCGGCCACCGCCGGGCCCCGACGTGAGCCGGAGCCGGGCAGGGCGGGCCGGGGGGCTCGGCTCTGCCGGCACGCTTTGCCTTCCTCACCTCACAGATGGGGTTTTTCTGTGGAGTGGGAGCTCTGCGGTAGCGAGGGCAGGGCACTGCAGGGGCATTTCCGTGGCCTCCGCCTCCCGGCAGGGCGAAGGAGCCGCGGCAGCGGCCGGGCTGGGCCAGCACACGGTGGCACTGCCTGGCGAAGGGACAGGGGCCATCGTCCCTCTGGGGGGGAAGCGGCCGGGCGAGGGACACCGGGCTGCTCCCCTGGGCAGGCTGCTGTGGGACAGGAGCCAGCTGCCTTGGCAGCCTGTCCTGCTGCCTGGCAGTCTGTCCAGCGGCACGTCTGCAGCTGCCAAGGGCAGGGCACGGCGTTCTGCCCTCCCTGGGGTGCCTTGGGTGTCGCTGGAGCAGGGTCGGGTCCGGGAGCAACAAAAGGAACGTGGACATCCCTGTGACTTGCGGGGACGCAGCCCGGAGAGCCGAGGGAGCTGGCTGATGGCACTGCCAGGCTGTTCCCTGCTGGCTTGGAGGTGCCATGGCAACTGGGGGAGGTTCGAGGCAGAGCAGCTGGTGAACCAGAAGGTCTTCTGCCAGCCAGGGGCACAGGCTGGAGAAAGGGGCTGATGGGAGCCTCATGAGGATCAGCAAAGGCAGTTCAGAGTCCTGCACCTGGGGAGGAACAACCCCAAGCACCAGTATGAGCTGGAGGCCACCCAGGTGTAAAGGAGCTTTCCAGAAAAGCACCTGCAGGACAAGGAGTTGATCTCGAGCCAGCACTATGGTTTTGTGGCAGAGTGAGCCAGCAGCACCTTGGGCTGGATTTGCCAGGGCATCACCGAGGGGCTGAGGAGGTGATCCCACCCCTCTGCTCAGCACCAGTGAGACGTGGCTGGAGTGCTGAGTCTGGTTCTGAGTGACCAGAGTGTACAAGACAGACACAGACTTGCTGGAGAGAGCCCAGCAAACGGCAGCAAGGTGGTGAAGGGAGGAGCATCTGAAACAGGGGGAGGCTGAGGGAGCTGAGGCTGTTCAGCACGGAGAGGAGGTGGATCAGGAGCGATCTAATAGCTGTGTACGAGTGTCTGAAGGGAGGAGTAATGACAAGAGAGCAGGATTGTCTCAGTGGTGCCCAGTGACAGGGCAAAGGAAAAAGGAAAAGGAAGAAATACAGAGAGCTCTGGCTAAACATAAGACATACTAATTTTGCTGTGAGGCTGACTGAGCACTGAATAGGTTGCTGTCGCCAACCTTGAAGATATTAATATCTCAGCTGGACATGCTCTTAAAATGGGGTTATCCTCACCTGTCCTGGGACACTCTGGAACCAAAGAAAGAGCTGGACTCAAGCCCTCCAGCAGCCTCCACCCACACCAATCCCTGCTTTTCAATGAGGGCCTTGTGCTAAGTGTGAAAACTCTCCTCTCATGTGCTTTGTCCCAAGGTTTTTAATAACCTGCCTTCCTCACCTGGGCAGAGACCAAGGCATTGAAATGGGGATGTTTTCTAAAAGACCACTCAGCCTTCACGGACAAGCAGGAATCTGGCTTTTATCTCTACAGAGAACTTCTGACAGATTAAAAAGTCTGATTTATCAAGTAGTGCCTACTGAGTCAGTAACTATTGCCAACAACTAAAGATGAGATTGTTGAATTACTGATTTATAACGCTAATATTTCTTAATATTTTACTTTCATTTATGTGATGGTTGCAGCTAGTAGAATTTGAGGACAGAGAGGTATTTGACACAGTCACAAGGCCTGGGTTTTAGCAGCATAGTCAGAGGCACAGCCCGGAGTCCTGCTGGCCAATTTTCCTTTTGTATGCAACCACCAAATTAGACTAAAGCCTGCCAAAAGCTGTCATCTAAAGATGAAAAACTTCTGTAAATACAATTTCTCCAATAGCAATGCTGCTGAGCTGCTGCAGCAGAGCACGGACAGCATTACAGAGCACTGCCTGCCACCTTTGGTACTCATGATGGCTTAACTGCCATTTCCATTGTAAATCCTATTTGTTAAGGATTTATAAATTGGCTGCATTCATTTGCTTGTCTGAAAGTTGGCACACAGCTCTCTCCCGTGGTGTTTTTACCACATTTTCCTTTATTACTTGCTTTTTTTTGTCCCCCTCCTTGGCTCAGAAGTAGCCTGACTGTAACCATTAAATTGTCCTAAGATGCTACACAAGTATTTTAATGAACAAGGAAATGAGGGGAAGACTAACCTGTGACATTAGATGTGTGTTTTGAAGAGCAACACCCCATTCCTGCTGCAGGAGGTGTGGGGAAGCCTGGGCAGGGCTGGTGGCACCTGCTGAGCTCCAGGTGAACTGGAGCACATGGGTGAGCATGGGGCATCTGCTGGGCACTGCCTCTTGCCCCTGGTGTGCAAACCCCACATTCAGCAGGTTAGAAGAGGCTCCTGGGGTTGGGGGTGGAGAAGGCTAGGCAGCCTGCAGGGTGCTGGCAGGCAGACCCTAAACTGTGTGTGGGTGAGGCTGGCAGGGTCCAGTCCCTGCCTTCCCTGCCAAGCTGTTTTCTTGCTGGTCATCTGGCTACATGCCTGGCTTGGGTACCTGAGCACATCACACAGGTGCCTCCATCTCTGTGCTTTTACTTATTTTTGGTGATTGTGGTGAGGCGGCTGAGCTGACAAAGTGACCTGTCAGTCAGCTGAGATTAAATTACCAACTTGACCCTTGAGTGTGATGGGCCCTGCTGTGAGGGTGCTGCAAAGCATTCTGTGTCTGCATTTGTGTGACCCAGTCTCGGCTGCTTGTCAAATGCCACTTGCTCTTCCCAGCAGCTCAGGTAATCACCTGCCAGGTGTTGCTGCTGTAGAGACACACAGCTCTGCTGTGCTGGGTTAGGCAGAAGCAGAAAAGGCTTTATCAGCACAGAGGAGTTGGTGTTTTGACACTGGCAATGGTATTTGCCATCCTAGAGCTCTCAGTCGTGCTCGAATGTTGCTGTGCTCTTTGGGGAGATGACAGACATACAGGGGGAGGAAGACAGAATTGTTCTGATATTATTGACCTGACCAAGCAGTTACAGCTTACAATCTATGTCTGTATATTGGTACAACCAGCAGCAGAGCTTTCAGAGACAGACCCTGCCCAATGGAGCCACCTGCCCAAGCTCCTTCACTGCTTTCTGTGGGCCAAAAGTGGCTCTTAGGCTCTGAGATCTTGCTGCCAATTCAGAGATGTGCAGAGTAAAACACCTTTTGCAGCTGTGTCAGCATCTGAACTGTGGTGGATGCTGACCCTCTTCTGTAGCACAGCCCTTGGAACACGGTGCCATAGAGGAGAAGTGAGTTTGGTTCCAGAGGAGTCACAGGTTTCAAATGCAGTGAGTACTGTTTAAACTAAGTAATCCTTGCAAATAAAGAACTTTTATGCTGCAGGCTGTACTGGAAGATGCTGGGAAGAAACTTTTATTGTTGGCAGAAAAGTTTAGAGGCAGCTCAGAGGCAGAAAGGTCCTGATACCACTTCATTACACCTGCCTTAATTTGTAAGGTAAAATCCCCCCTTTGAATTGAGTCACAGTTCAAAGGTCGCCTGAGTTTATGACTGACCTTCACGTGGGGTTCTCATGCAAGATCACCAGATGAACACAGGACAGTACAATTCACTGACTGAAACCTTTACCTTTGGAGTTTCTTAAGGCTGTACCCTCAAGGCTGTGTGTTGAACATATTCCCATGTTTGACCATTATTGAGTGCTTATTTGAGAACTGTTGTGAGTCTGTTGTCAAAGGGGTGAACCTTACAGAAATTACAGCACAAAGCACTTAATGCAAATTATTCAATGGCATTCAATCCTGATGTGGTTTTCTTGGACTCTTAAACAGGAAATGGCCAACAAACATGAAGAGCCTTGGAAGGCAGTGTCATGATCATGTTCAGGGCAGGTGAGGGATATCTGGTTCTTCTGTTTTTACAGCAGTGATGAACCTGGACTACATAAAGATCAGGGACTTGGCTCACAGAGGTGTTGGCACAGTCCTCTCTATCAGGAAGTTTTTCAGAGGCTGTGTTTCCCAAAGGATGGGAGGTGAAAACTGGAAGTGCCAGAGCCAGGCTCCCATGCAGGTTTCAGTCTGCCTCTGTACACTTTCACAGCCCAGTGTGTGCTCTTGTGTCAGCCACTGCACTACAGGTAGCAAAAAAGAAAAACAAAACAAAAAAAACCAAACCAAACCAAAAACCTAAGTGGTTCCTTCCCTTTATTTATTCCCATGAGAGTCTTGTGGATGTACTGGTCTGGCCCAGCTTTAGAAGGAATGTCTGTGTGTGCCTTAATCTGAGAGACACCAACCCCTAAGGAAGGCTGACAGGGCACTGCTGGGGACTGGTGTGGGCAAGGCAGTGCCAGCAGGCAAAGGCTGGTACCTCTGGATGTCTTGTTGGCAGAACTGCCATCATGTGGCCAAAGTGCCACGGGTGCCACCTCGAGAGGCAGAACAGCCGTGGTGGTGAGGAGCAGGCTGTGCTGAGACATGTGCTACACCCACAGCCAGTCCACTCTTTGGGATAAGTCAGGAAACAAAACAGGGTTTTTTTCCAAGCTGAAATGCAAAGTTATAAACACTAAATTCCTTCAGATACAGCAATCCGATAGGAAAAAAAAAAAGGAAATGTACTCTAATGCTGATTTTTCATCTTGTTTTAGCATCAAACAGAAGCATATTCTTGGATTCCTGCTCTCTCTACAAACAAGTCAGCTTGCACTCAGGTGAGCTGGGAGGGCAAACCCATGCTCATGGTAATTAGGCTGGCCTGAGCTCGTGCTCTGTGCCTTCCCACAGCCAGCAGTGCTTTTCAGGCCAGGTCCTTTGATGGGTGCCCTTGCTCTGTCCTGGTCACGGTGCTACTGGGGACACAGACACAATGTCACTGTTAAAGCCACCACTTAACTACTCCCTCATAAGAAGAATCCAGTTCATGTCTCCTTGGCAGTGCTTTAGGTTAAGCATCTATTCCATATGGAAAAGTGTAGTAAGGAAAAGAGAGGGAAAGCAAGAGCTTTGAGAGGAACCAGTCTGAGGTGAGGAAAGGGAAGGGTGTGGAAAGAAAAAGGGAGAAACAGATGCTTCACAAAATGGGAAACCCAGATGGGACTACAAGAGAGCTGGCCATGGCCACACCAGTCCAGTTATCTCTCTCATTTGTTCAGTGAAAACTCTTTAGAATGGGCTCTACCAGTCAGCTGTTTTTTCCAGACATGAGAGAATTTAGCTCTTTTGTCATAATTACAAAAAATACAGCAACTCTTCCAATCTCTTTGGTGCATCACACAAGGTTCTCCAAGTCACTCGACACAGTGCAGTTTACTTGCCAAAAGGACAGGCTGGGTAGTCCATGTAGATGGGAGTGAGGCTGGGGGTCTGAATGGGAACACAGGGAAAGTGCAGTGGCAGAGCCGAGGGGCAGAGCTGGGAATGACCTTGGTCAGGTCCAGCACGATGCTAAGCTGGGCCTAAGAGCTCAAGTGTATTGCTGGGGCTTTCCACACGACCTGTGCTGAGCTGCACACTGGCTTTGGGAACTACAGCTAGCCCTGGGGCAGTGATCTCTGGCAAGAATTTAGCACCATCTCCCAAAACTCTGTTTAAGAACATCCTGATGGTGTATGTTGCAAAGGAGATGATTAGGGAGTGCATCCCCTGAAATTTGTTACATCTCCTCTGATAGTCATTAATATTCAAAGGATGCTTCCCTTTTACCTTAACTGAGTTCCCTTTTGAAGTAGCAGAAATCTCCAGTTCTGAAGAGTTTCAGCTTTAGGAGAATGGTAACAGAATGAAGGACACTGAGGATTGTGCAACAGGTTCTCATTTCAACCCTCTCAAACTGCAAAAAATATTCTATGCCAAAAAATGAGCTAAGCAGCTTACCAGGACAGGGTCAGGTAATCCAGACCAACTGCAATAATGCAAAGTGTCTCTACTTTGTGATTTCATGTTTTATTCTCCCATTAAAAAAACACTTCCTTAAGAGATTTCACTTGTAAAGAACAAAATAATAATGTAACATCACTCCAAGTCCTTCAGCAAAGAAAAACACCTGCAGTGATGGACAATCAGAACTTCATCTGAAAATGCAGCCAGGCTTCATCTTCAGAGGATGAGTAACAGGGCTGGGGGGGCCCATGGGGTGCACACCTAGGTGTAACTCCCAGCCAGAGTGGGTGGCTCTCGTTTGCACAGAAGGATTAGACATGCTTTCTGAGAGCTCCAGGTGCTGCACCACACAGGCTCTGAACTGCTCGGCTTTAAAAACGCCCTGCAGTGAATTTATGCCCATAATCAACTCGAGCATCTCTGTTGCTATCATGAATCATTAAAAACCTCATTTGCAACCCCAAAAGCAAAACTGTTCTCAAAATTAAGTAGAGCTCCCCAGCTACATCCTTAAATGAGATAAAAGCGGCAGGGCTCTGGGTGATGGATGGCTCCCTTTTATCATCACCAGGAGTGACTGTTTGCTTAGGAGAGGGTCTTTGATCTTACCTCCCGTTTTTAAATGTGGTAGAAATAAGCAATCTCCCAAAGAAGACAGATTTCATGGAGACTTCCTGGCTCACAGCACAGCCTTGCATGTTCCACTTAATATTATGTTACTACATTTTCAAACTGTTTAGAGGTTACTTCAGTGCAATTAAACTAATTCCAGAATTGAAACACAGCAGTTTGAGGGCTGCTAGTCATGAGGTGCAGAGAGGGCATTTCTAAAGCATTTACCAATTTTCTTCTGTGTCCTAAGCAGATTTTTGGGTGATGTGTGTGAAGGACTTTGCTTACCCAGAGATCAAAGGACTAGCCCCCTGCAGGATCCAGTGAACCACAGGAAGTCATTTCCACATACAAAATGCTGTGTGCATTAGAAACAGCCAGACAAGAATCGCTTTTACAAGATTTTGCAATAGAAGACAACTAATTCACAGGAGTTTTAGAGACTTTATTTATGTATAAACAATTTAAACACTTTGCCATAAATTATCTTTGCCTGTCTCTAGTCTTTGCTTAGCAGCAAATTAAAATTAATATAAAAACTCAATGAACAATTCATACATGTATATTACAAAAAAGTTCTTGTACCAAAGTTCTTATTAGACTTTTTTTTTTTTTTTTTTTTTTTTTTTTTTTTTGTGGTGACCGTAATGTGATTGTCTCAGTTTCTCGACCAAACAAACACACTAATAATTTTTAAATCTGAAACAGTGATTGTGCCTTCTGGCTGATGTATGTACAGGGTGATCTGACGTGGTGCCCATTTGCAATAGTGTAACACAATGCCCACAGCTCTACTGGAACTGATACCAACAAACTACTGAATCTAAACAGACTACACCCTGTAACTGTGTTATACTGTCCACAATGGAAATCTTCAAAGACAAACAGAGTATGAAATTTATCTGTAGTGATTTATAGCCACCATTTTGAATGTAACTTTACACTCTGCCCCTTTGAATAAGTTAAGCTTCAGGCCAGACAAGTGGAGGGTCAGAGTGCAAGTGTGGTTTTGTTACTTTTAAATATATTTTCCTTTCCTATTTCCAGTGCGCTCTCACTTGCATTTCATTTGTCCTCCATTCGCTACACACAAATCACCCCAAAGTCATGTTTTAAATGCATCTGTATTTTGCTTTAAATGAAAACCTCTTGGATATTTATCAAACAAGCAGTCTGAATCATCTGTGTTTCATCAGCTGGTTAGTGAAAGTGGCCCACTTGGATTTCTTAGTTTGCTCACGTGTGAATGGAGTGAGGTAATACAATACGAGGCCTTCTTTTTGTTTTTCTTTAGACCCAGAACAAGTGGGTAATATTTCAGGGGTACTTTTTAATTTGTACGGTTAAGAGTTTTCAGTCTGGCTTTAGTCCACTTCAGGATGTGGTTTTTAATCACTTGAACAGTAGCATTTAACTCAAAAAATATGAGCTTTTTTGCCACTTACTATCCCAGAGTAGCTCAGCCTAGTGCCCCCATTTAGGTCTTCATCTCCTTAGGAGAGGAGATAACAGTTATGACTACTGATTCATCCAGCAAAGGATGACAGCAGGTTAATTTGTTACCTCTTTCCCATTTCATTCTGTCTTAAAAACTGGATGTTGCTGCTACTGTCTGCTAGCTCTGGGTACTGCTCCACGGGCAGGACATAATATCCCTCGTAACCTTGAACCCTTCCCGTGCTGAGGAGCTGCTGCCTCTCTCCGTCTGTCCATACGCGGCTGCCCTCGCGTCCGTCCCGCGCCTTCTGCTGCTCCTTGGCCCAGGCCGCGGCCAGGGCTCGCTGCCGAGCCTGGTCTAGCACCCTGGCCTTCTCCTCGTCCAGCGTGTCGGCGGTCAGTCCGTAGCGGATGTTGATCAGCAGGGTGGAATACTGAAACTCAACGTTCGTAAACCTTCGAGTCCTGCCGCTGACGAGGAGCGTGGGCTGCGAGACGGTGACGTTGATGCCGCTGTCCAGGACCTTCCTCCCGCTGGTCATGGCCAGGGTGACCAGGTCGCCGTCGGCCGAGCCGACCTTCACGAAGTAGTGGGTGTCCTTGCCCTCGATGCTGTAGTGCATCTTCTCCAGGTAGTGAGCGCCGTTCAGGACGGAGGCGATTTTCCTGCTGTCGTCTGTGGCGATGCTGGAAACACCAGTGGTTACGCGGCCTTCCTTCACGGCAAACATGATTCCTTTCCCCACGATGGGAGTGCTTGTGGCAAACCAGTGGCCTGCTTTTTCTCTAATTTTGGCATGTAATCTTTTAGATATGACCTGTCCCTCCAGAGCCATGAAAGCCTGGTTGTGTCGTTCTGTCGTCTGCTGCACTCCTGTAATTAGCTGGGGAAAGCAGAACAGAACAAAAAAAACACCAAAGAAGATGCAGATCTGAACATACTCATTTCAGACACCAATACTGATCTTTGCTTTTTTAAGGGAAAGACATGCAGAGAAAAATTCTACACTTCGAAAGACCACCCTCAGTTATCCATCCATCCATCCATCCATCCATCCATCCATCCATCCATCCATCCATCCATCCATCCATCCACATCTTGTTCAGAATCAGGTAAATACTCATTCAGCAAATCATTTTGCCATCTGTAAGACCAAATAAAATACTTCTCATCACCCTCTGTAGCATATATGCACCACACGTTTCAATTTTGGCCAATCATGTAATGCCCAGTAGAAGAATAAGAAAGGCCCAAGTTTAGCACAATTTTAATCAGAGCTGAAAACAAACAGAATCAATGTATTAAAAGGTGGCATTTAACTCGTGGACACTTTTTCCCAAAGATTTCAACCAGTAAATATAACTAAAATGCTTATGAATATAAGCTTTTTTGTAAATAGATGAAATTTGGGCCCAAAAGCACCAAAGCAATTCCTGAAGAGGAGGTTTAGACTCTCAAATGACTTAGAAGCCTGGGAAAGTGGTATGTTTAGGTTTATATGATTATCTCTATTGTATTACCACAAAGATGAAATAAGCCTAGCAAAGAGTAGGTTTGGAATGAGCCTAGTACTCTTCTGAAGTTTATTAAATGGGCTGGAATTTATTATAAAAGTTAAACCCATGTACTGTTGTCCACCCTTAACCTGATAAGTACGAATGCTGTAAGTGAAGTTAAATAGAATAGTAAATGAAAACCTCTGACTAGAAAAATTACAAAAAAATGGTAAGAAAACCTCTTACAGGGTGAGAAGTAGAACCCTTTTTTACCAGTAAAACAAGTACCAACCTAAGTTTATTGGAACACATTATTAGGATGGTTTTACTAAAGGTACAACAGATGATAAATTACCCTGACAAAGTCTCCCTTTGTCATTGCTAATCAAGTTAATCGAGTTACAACTTGTTAATCAAGGAATAACTCAATAAAAGACAAACTAATGACACTGTAATTATGATAACAACGAAGGCTGGCAAGAAAGGCATATGTTCATTAGTATAAAATGTAGCTATACTCACTTCACTTTACACTGAATTAAGTGCTTGGCCTTCTGCTGTAACTACAGAAGAGACAGTGATTCTATCCATAGAGTGGGGCAAATTTATCCAAAAAAGTAATTTAATCTTTCTGCCTACCTGTCCATTTTCACATGCTTGACTCTCAGACAGCTCGTATGGCGGTGACACAAAATACATTTTTGCTCTAGGGAAGCCAGGAATGATGTTGCTAAGCTGAAATCCAAACATCACCAACCAGCTCTTGACATCTAAAAATTGAAAGAAAACAGCTAAGTGAGAAACACATGTGTTTAACAAATAGAGAAAATTAAAAAAAATTAGGAAATCCATCTTTGACATCCTTAATTTCAAGTAGCAACTGAAGTCACAATAAATATTATAGTGTGGAACTTTACAGAACTGTAGCAATCCACCATGAACAGGCACAGGAAAAACTGCATTAAATTTACCCTAAATAAATCATCAGGGATATACCAGGTCTATCATTGTTTTCCATTAGAGCACATGAATTATCCAAACATTTTACAGTTTACAGTACTTGTTCCATCTCTGACACTTTCTGATATGGCTACAATTTGTAACCTATAAACTGTATTGTATAACGATGTATTATTAGGTTAACACTCTGAAAACATCTGCAAAGTCCTTTGGGGAAAGACATGGCTTCTCTTCTATGTCCTACTTCTATCAGCTGTCATCAGGTCTCAGGAGGCTCCATTAAAAGCAGTGAGAAGCTAGATTTGTAAATCAGATATCTAAATTTAGGCAACAAAAATATCCTCCCCATCCCTCCAGGGAAAGTAGGAGCTGTGTGGGAGCTCTGAGGTGAGCCTCAGCAAGTTCCAGATGTGGGTTCTACCATGAAAACTCTATCCTCAGATATACCTGTAAAAGCTAAGTAACTAAGTTAATAACAGTAATTCTCTTTCTGCAGGTATATTAAGAACTAATTATGTATTTTAGTTATCCAAATGATAACTCTTCAAACAAAAAAGAATCCATGACCCCATTTTACATTTCCTGTTTCCTGAATTCATGATAATTTTTGCTTAAAAATCTCTCCTGTCTTTCCCAGAGGCCATCTCTCCTCACTGGCCTACACTGGCTGCTGATGCTGCTATTGCCACTTCTGTGAGCTGAGCTGTTGCAAAACCTGTTTTCCCCAAAGTATTTTTTTTCTTAGCCATTTTGACTCTAAAATAAGCAGTAAAATACTCTGCCTCTATGAGGTATCTGTATCCATCTCCCATCACACAGTGCCTACTGTATTTTTCCTGAACCTTTGGACTGCACAGGGTTACTGCTCCTTATAAGGCTTCAGTTTTATTTTATGGTAAAATGATATCTCCTGAACCACTCGCTTCAGCTGCTCTAATTCCACAGAAACCAGAGGAGGACCTGTATACAAAACAGTTACTATTTTGCTGAGCTAATGTGCTTTGCAGCACTGCACTTGTTACAGGAATTTGTTTTCAGCAAAACCTGTGAATGAAGCAGTGTCAGGGGTTAACGGTAAGAATGGACTGTGGGGGAGAGTTTTTGGTGTTTTGTTGTGTTCTCTTTTTTTTTTTTAAACTATGACAACAAAGGTGCCACTTCTTGTCTAAGATAATCTGTTCAGTCCTACAGCAATAAATATTTAGATCACTGATGAAGTATTTTTACAGTCTACAAGGTGTGTGTTGTCCCTAAATGCAATTTATCTTAATAGATTTCATCCAGTGGAGGAAATTCCATTTCAGAATGTAGAAAAACATAGTAAGAGGATGTTGAAAATCAAAATCAAAGGGTGGTGGATGAAAATAGGACTTTTGTTGAATTTAGGACCACAAGGTAATTTTAGTCACCAGTATTTTCACACTATCATGTACAAATCACATTATCTCCTAATTGCAAAGTTGCTCCACTAGAACCTCTGGTGTGTTACACCTACTATTAGGTTGCAATGTACTGATGAAACGTGCTATGATTTTCTTTGAAGGAAAGGCACACTTTTCTTGAAATTTAAATTACTGCTAAAATTAAGATAATTCCTTTTTAAAAATGGTATCACTACTCTAATTATTGTATACTGCATATTCAATTCTGAAAAAAAAGCTTTTCCTGAAGACATATTAATTACCTTTCCTTTTAGAAACTGCCAGCAGCTAGTTCAAGTACTATGTGATGTTACTAAGTGAAAAATTATTCCTAATTAAGAAAGGGTTACAAGTTTTACCCAATTCTAACATATGTGATCAAAACTACTTTTGTTTCTCTGCTCTACAAAATCCATAACATTTATTAGTCTTTCAGGATGAAATAATCTTAAAAAACATCAAGGATTTAATTTTAAAGACTAAAGACTGTTTGCACATTAAAAGTTAAATGGGAAAAAGAGGTCTAATTAAATCCATTCTTGGTGCTAATTCATAATGTGCCCATGAGCTCAGACAGTAGTTAATTTTGAAAGTAGCCCTGAAAGAAAGAGATCTGAGCAGTTCTGGTTTGTGATTCTGAACCAACCTGCCAGTGATTCCTATACATGACTTCACTTTTCTTGGTACAGAATTAGAATGAACACTTTATACAGTACTACTTCAATAGGAAGAGCACTATGGCTATGCTGAAATTTTATATTCAGACAAACTTATATTTATTTTTTTCCCTCCATAACTCATCATGGCTTCTGACTTAGAGCCCTTCGTTCAGGAAAGAGCAGTACCAAGGAATCAGAAATAGCCACTTCTTTTTATAGCCAAAAGAGGAAAATGGCCCAAACTTGATGTGAGGATTGGGCAAAGGGCTTGTAAGGAGAAGCTGGTTTCCTTCCCAAATCAGCTTCCAAGCTGTAGTGTTATGTATTAGAAATGTGAAGAAGGCTCACCTGTTACATAATTCTTTAGATCCAGTTCGTTGCTGAGAGGGTTGTTACTCTTGAACATGTACAGGTTGAAAGGAGCGGGTTCTTTGCCAATATTTTTCCACATGGTGTAATCAGGAGATGTCCAGCGCCCAGCCAGGACATCGTAGTCCCTTTGGGTAAAATGCACGAGTTTGGTTAAAGGATCATACAGCCCTCCATGGAACCCAATGACCAGCTGGAAATCTGGGTTGGAGTCGTAATAGATCTCCCCATAGGCCGTGTACTGGAGCTGCTTGATCATGAGGCCGTTGATGCTGAACACAGCTAATGGAGTGCCTGTGTTATCAGAGGCCACATAATACTCTTCCCCACTGCTGCTCTCCATTGCAAAGAGGTGGCCTTGCAGATCGTAGTACAAAGAGGTAATTTCGGAGTTGGAATGATTGTAGACGTGAGTTACCCTTGTTGGATTGTGAAGATCAGCATAAAAGTACTGTAGATGATGCCCCAGGTTGGTCTTGCAGGAAGCCCTTCGGCCCAGTCCGTCGTAGCGGTACTGAACACTCCACCCGTTCGCTTTGTTGTACGCTCTCGTCAGGAGCCCTTTGGAGTTGTACTCAAACACATCTGCACCCCGCTGCCACAGGAACCCGTCGTCGTCGATCTTGTAGGGGATGTCACCCAGGCGCGTGATCCTGTCCCTGAGGTCGTAGCGCAGCGGCATCAGTCGGACGCTGTTTCCAGGATTCAGGAGGTGGAGGTTCCCGTTCAGGTCGTAGCTGTAGCGCCAGGTGGGCCTGTCATTGACTGCCACGCTCTGCAGTTGCCCATCTCCATCGTAGTCATAGGTGTACTTGGTCGTGTTGGCGTAGGGACCGAGTTTGAGCTCTCTTTTGGTCACCCTTCCCATGCTGTCGTACTGCACGGTCATCCAGTACATCAGGGACCGGAACATTTCGTACTGCACTTCCTTAATGCGCCCGTGGGTGTCAAAGTGCTTGCTCAGCGTCATAACTGCCGTGGTGATAATTTGGTTAATATCATAATAAATAACTCCAAATTTGCCAAAATGCTCTACTTTGCCAGAAATCTCATCGTAACGGTAAAGGTCAACTGGAAGAGGCGTCTCACTTATGATGGGTTTGATGCTTGCGATTCGGAAGCTGTTGTCATGATACGTATAATCGAACCTTGCGTTGACCATTCCTTCTTCAGAGAACCTGTAGATTTGTTTGTCAACAAGAGGACCAATTTTCCGGTAGCGAATCGTACAAGAAAATCCTCCACTTTGCAAATTCACCATTTTTAGGACACCTGTAGTCTCGTCGTATCCAAAAGTAACCGCCGTGCTGTCATAAACAATTTCGGACAGCTTGGATAGCTTTCCATACTTGTAGAAGACTTGTCGGCCGGTTCCTAAAAACGATGTTTTCAGAATCCTCCCATCATCACTGTAATCAAAAATGACGGAGGCGTTGCTTTCGGGGGGGTTGTAGATGTTCCGGATGTAGCCCACAGAGGTGTGAGTGGACATGCTGTGCCGAGCCACGCTGGGCATGGTGACGGCGTGCAGGCGGTCCGAGGAGTCGTACTCGAAGATGTACTGCCGCTGACTCTGCAGCAGCAGCACCATCGACTGCAGGGGAAACAACAACAAACTAGAGGTTACCAGCATGTGGCCTGAGAGAGGGAACTGAAGAAAAGTTTACTGGAGAGGAATGAGTGCAAATGTAATGTTAAATGAGTACAAAGAGAATAAGATACATTAGTCAGGGGCACAGAGCTGCTCAGGAATATTGTCAGGTTGCCAGATGAGAGGATCTGCTCCTTGGAAATCAATACGCTGACACTCCAGAGAAACTGTAGGTTAGCAACCTGTGAACTGTCCTCCCTGTAGGAGGACTTTTTTTTATTTCCCTTTTTTTTTTTTTTCCTGAGGGATGCAGAGGAGTTAGATAAATGACTTGATTTATCTTTCTGCCAGCAGCTGTAATTCACAACTGTTACTGTGAAATATGTGAGAAACTAAGGAGAGAACATCAGCTCTGGTTTACTTAGAACAACAAGAAGGGAAAGGGAAAACAATATGCAGTTTTGCAGTATTTAAGACACTTTTATGACTGAAGTGTGCTAATTAGGCTAAGTAAAAATGCACTACCATACTTTCATTTAATAAGTAACAATTAGAGCTGAATTACCTGTTTTTACATGAACCTTTTGTCAGGTTTAGTCATGCATTTTTGGGCTTAATTAAGCAGAATACATTGAGTTAATTTATTGCCATTCTATGGCAGGAAAATATCAAAAGACAGAAAGCATGAACAAAATATTTCCTGTTAAGCATTAGTCATATTCAGCTGAATAATTGAAAAACAAGGAATTTTGAGACCAGGGATGGCTAACACTGGGCTGCATCAAATCTTAGCTAGCTGGTGTGCATGATTTATGCGCCACGAAGCCAAACAGAACCGTGTGTCCTTGCAGCTCATGCCAGGAGTCCACACGACACCACCTACGTTTTCCAGGTAGGTGTAGCTCCACACTTTGCCGTCGGCGAACATGCGCGACACGATCCTGCCCTGCTTGTCGATGTCCGTCCTCTCGCTCATGGCCCCGCGCTGCAGCCCGGCCAGGCGCCCGTTGAGGAAGTAGGACACGTTGACAGCAGCCAGGCCGCTGCTGGGCAGCCAGAGGAAGGGCCGGCCCAGCTGGTCGTAGATGATGCGCAGCGTGAATTTGCGGTGGTCGTCGTAGATCTTCTCGGTGCGGATGTTGCGGTCGTAGTCGATGGACAGCAGGTTCCTGCCGTGCACCTGCGCGAGGGAAGGAGGCCGCGCTCAGTGCGCGCCGGGCACGCCGGCCCTCTGGGCTAACAGCGGGGAAACAGGATGCCCCACAGGGAAATGCTTTGTGAGAAGTGTAGGGCTCCTGTTAACTGGCTTGTGCTTTCTACTTGGCAGTATATGCAAATAATTTGGGGTCTTACTGGGGTGTTTCCCATCTCACTGCAATATGGGAGGTGATATTCTACAGTGAAAAGCTTCCATTACGGTCAGAACAGACAGACTTTCTGCACACCTAGCTCTTAAAGTGCAAAGAAACTAAGTATTTTGCATAGAATATTTTTCTGCTTATTCTACTTTTCTATTTTCTACTATTTTTCTTTTATTTTTGTACTTCCACCATCGATTTTTTTTTTTCATTTTCCCCTACAATCACTCTAAGAACAACAGAAGAAATTTTTGTATCTTTATTGAGGTTTAGCCGCTTGGCTTCTATAATTGCAACACCCTGCTTAGAATTCATTCATTTACTGTTTTGTTCATTTACTTTTCAAAAATTCAATAGATCCTTCACTTGGGATGGGCTTAAAAATCCTGATCATACAGGCTGGGAAAGATGGACTTCTAGTGTTGAAAAGGTGCTAAATAATTAGGTTAAATATTTTGCCATTTTCTGCCCCTTTTTTTGTTATAATTTTCATTCAAAGTACAGCATGAAGTGTTTCAGTGGCAGATGCATGTATTTATTTATTTAAAATAAAAGAGCAAAACAAAGGCAAAGGAGAATAAGAATGCCAAATGGGGAGGCTTCTAGGGAGAGTGCTATAATGAGAAATACATAAATATATTCACTGGGGGGTAAGCCATAGAATTCAGGCTAATGCTGTAATCTGATAAAGCTTCTTAAGTAATTTAATTGTAGATGCATCATTAATAAAGTAGAAGTTTTTTAATTAGATTTAATTTCAGAGCAATGACTACTTTAAGAGTATTCATCAATTTCTGGGAATTTGTTCTTTAGCTTATATTTTACAGTGGCTTTGATAATGCAACGTCTCCTCTTATCCAAAATTAAACTGTACATCAAACAATATGTAAATTAACCCTGAGCCTTTCTTGAGGATATAAAAATTATTCTGAGATACATTCACTGGCAGGGGTAAACCCAATTCCCACCCCAACCAACTCAGTATAAATTCAGTCATACAGACACATTTAAAATTAATACAGTTTCGTGTTTGTAAAGAAATAATTATTTCAAATTATCGCTCATTATCCTAATTTTTCCATTAATGAAATTAATCTCTTTAACAGTTTGCATTTCCTCAGTGGGCAATTACTAGGAAAAGAAAGCTCTTTTATGTAGGTTTTCCCAAAGGTTATCCCAGCAACAACTTGCCCTGTGATTCACAGAAAAGACAGAGCATTTTTCTTAAAACACCTTGGGGCAAAACAAGTTATATTCTGCTCTCCCATTGCAATGAAAATAAAGCCAAGGAAGCCAAACTCAACATCAGTAGTTTCTCAACTGGTTACTCTTGCTTTGTAGGATCAACCCTGATGGCAGACACATAAAAACCCCCCTTTTCATGAGCAGAAGAGAGCTTTGACCTCTCAAAAACATTTAGCTATAGAATTAAAGGGTAAGTGCATGACTGAAATAGCCCAATTTCTTAAGAGTGAGCAGATTCTCTAAAAAGAAAAAAAAAGTCTTTCAGAAAAATTATGAACTGAATTTTAGCTTTGGGGGTTTTGTTTTCTTTGGCTTTTTGCAACTTCTGAAGCTTCACAAATCAGTCAGGATTTCTGGGTTTTGTTCCTTCCATTACAGCAACTGCAATAGCAATCTGCAAGAAGGAAAGACTGACTCCAGGTATCCTCCCTTTTCTCAAAAACATTATAACTGTTATTTGACTTTGCCATAGAAAACAAAATTAGTAGGGTTTCAAAAATTATTACACACACAAGAGCTGTGCACACACGCCAATATCACTTGGCGATGCACACACGAACATCACCTGCTTGGATAATTCAGTACCTTCATTTGCATTTGTAAAATAAGTAAAACCAGACACTGTAATTGTAGTATCAGATTAATTATATAGGAACCCAAACAGGCTGACTAATTCCCACCCTTCCTGGGAACACTATGAGCAGTCCCCAGTATCACGACTGCAGATTACTCAACAAGTCCTTTTTTTTCTGCTCACTACCCACGTGCACAGCTGGTTTTCCCTTGGCTGCTGCTGAAGTGGCTGTAGGGACGAGCCCTTTGCGCCTTGGAAAGGTCTGGCCACAGAAATCACTTACATGATGCTGCTCCATAATAAAAACTCTTCAGACAGGAATCTCAGCAGGACTTTATCTGAAACTACAGCAAGACACTGAATGTGTGGTGCATCAAACAGCAGCAGACAGTGAGTGGGACAAGATAAAGGTGAAGTGCAGTTCCTTTCTCAGGTTCTTGAAATGTGCCCAGGCAGATGTGCAGATTCCAACAGGTGTGGCTGGGATGTGCCTAAAGCAGGGTGGGCAGAGCCTGGGCTCAGGCAGCACCACTGTGTGAGGGCTCATACAACCAGCCAGTACTTTGGGTGGGAAGGGACCTGTGAATCACCCAGTACAACCCTTCTGCACTGAGCAGGGACATCTTCAACTGGACCAGGCTGTGCAGAGCCCTGCCAACCTCACCCTCAATGCTTCCAGGAATGGGGCACCTACCACTGCTCTGAGCAACCTGTGCCAGTGCCTCACCACATCACCAGAAAAAACTTCTGTATCACTACTTTAAATCTACCCTCTTTTAGATAAAGCTGTCACACCTTGTCCTATCACAACAGACCATAAAATAAAGTCTCTCCCCATCTTTCAATAAGCTCCCTTTAAGAAGCACAGGGGTGCTCCAGCAAATATTCCTCAGAGTGCTGTGAGGTGAAGTACTCAGCCAAGAGGTGAATCACAAAGAATGCCCACCCCTCCAGTCACACTGATTGTGAACTGGGGCTCCAGGAGGTGGCCCTGGTGCTCTGTCAGCTCTGCAGCAGTGCCCTGCTCTGTGTCACTGTGTGCCACAGCCTGCCACCTGCTCCCCACAGCATTCCAACACACTTGCTCTGCTTCGTTCACTAAACAATTTATAAAGATGAATTAGAATAAATGAGATGCAAATAAATTCTATGCTTTCTCCCTAGTTTTCAAATTTCATTTTCAGTCCACTCAACCTGTGACAATCTCATAGTGATTTTCATTTAAAAGAGCTAAATGGATATGTGATTATTGTTACAGGAACTAACACCAGACAATTAAATGTTGAGGTGTTGCTAGATAAAGCATTGTTTTGATTTGCATAAACATGATGCAAGAAAACCTATCTCAGAAAACCTATCTCAGGCAAGGTTTCTTCACTAAGATGTGCTTAACTTCAGCTAATTACCACAAGTACCTCTATTAAATTTTTAGTATTGAGAATTAGGATTACTGCAATTTCATTTCAGCATCCTATTTATTTTTATTTCGAACAACACCTAGTCAAAATGCAGAGCTGATCTGTTTTCCACTTCCAACCAACTGCTGCAGGTCAACACATCAAAAATCAATTACACAGACATGAAATTTAGTCATTAAGGATTAGCTGCTAATCTCATTCAATTTTTTTGTCCAACCTCCCCCCTCTCCCCAATAAGTACATTCTGAGCATTTGTGAGAGTAAGGAAAGATTTGTCAACTTAACACTGGGAATTAGATGCTAGCAATAGGAAAATATAAAAAAATTAACATCCAAGCCTTTTTTTTTTTTTTTGGTAAATCACCACATAATTGCTTGCATATATTGCATTTGCTATGTGATCTTGAACACACTGAACTGTATTTTGTGCTCAGTGATGTTGAAAGAACTGCTAAGAGTGAGGACTTGATCAGCACTACATTTGTTTTCTGCCCAGTATCTCAAATCCCTTCCAAAACTGCACATACTGAAGTAGTCCAGTCAAAAAAATCAGTGAAAATCAGGCCAGCACAGCACAGAATGGGATTAATCCAGCTGCAGCAGATCTTTAATTTGGCAGGGGACGGATTACATGACCTGACTGTCTTCCTTATCCTGTGCTTACAATTTTGTAATTATGGCAATTATTTTCCAATCTGCCATTTGGGAAAGGGAATAAACACAACATGCCTGTCTCAGTGAGTCTGTAGGGGGATTTCACAGCAAATGCTGTAGTTGTGCTTGCTCCCCAGCACCAGCTGGGGTAAGTCTGCCCTGGCAGTTTTACAAGTGGTGAGTGCTCAGATTCCCACCCCCTTGAGAGGCAGAGTGTTTTGCAGCAACAGGGCAATGAAGCTGGGGAAGGTTCTAGAATACATCTTTTGAGGAGTGGCTGAGGGAGCTGGGGGTGTTTAATCTGCAGAAAAGTTGGTTTGAGGGTACCTAATTGCTCTCTACAAGTCCCTGAAAGGAGCTAGCAAGATAGGGGTTGGTCACTTCTGCCATATCTCAAATGAAAGGAAAAGAGGAAATGGCCTGAAGTTGCACCAGGGGAGGTCCAGATTAGATATTTGAAAAACTTTTTTCACTGAAAGGGTCTTCATGCATTGGAGTATGTTGCCCAGGAAGATGGGGGAGTCACCATCTCTGGATGTGTTGCAGAGGCATTGGGATATGGCACTTGGAGATATGGTTTGGGGCAATTACACTGGGGCTGCGATAATGATTGGACTAAATGGTCTTGAAGATCTATTCCAACATTGATGATTCTGTGACTCTGTAATATTTTAGGCATTTTTACCAATCTCTTTTGGAATACTTTTAGTAATGAAGCTCTATAGCTGATTGCAGCAGATGATCCCATGCAGCCAACTGAGCTCTCAAACAGTGTCACACCAAAGACAATCCCAGAGCTGTACATTTTTTAACAAGTAAAAGTAATGGCCTTCAAAGTAAAAACACTAATTTACTGCCCAAAGAGGAAAAGGTGATTATTGCAACAACAGGTTATTATTGTACTTACCCTGAGCTTTCTTCCAAACACCGTCACTTTGCCTTTAATCTGCTCCTTCCTCAGGCGCCATTCAATTGAGTTTAAACCATTTTCCATGGGTAGAGAAATATTACATCGTCCTATGGTGGGAGTCACAGTCCCAGCCAGGACATGAGGTTCGCTGTGAAAGCTAATGCTCATGCCATTGGCATACATCACTCTCAAAGTACCATTATTACAGAGCTGGTAGCTGTTCCTCACTTGATCTACAGCAATAATGAAAAGAAAATAATTTAGCTACTCCAGTCATAAAGAAAACATATAGCTTAATTTGATTGGTTTTTTATTGCACTCCTGTTGATGTTAAATGAAGTCAGCCTGCAATTACCATTTACGTGGTACTATGGTGGAAATTACAGATGTTACTGATTCATGTAAAGAACAGTAGTGTAACAGTGAGCCTGCAGAGAGATACTGTGTTTATTTCATTATGTCTTCCCTTCAGTCTTAATTGTGAATCAAAATGCACAGTGATATGTGTTGAACCACGTAATTTATTTCTGATATGAACAAAAACTCCTGAAAACTGAACTGCTGGATAAACAACAAAGCATTAAACTCCAGGACAAAAAGAAAAAGAAGATGGTTGCTGGACTCTTTATAAGTAGGAAGAAGTGAGTGCCTCTTCTTTTTTGTTTCCCTCTGTTTAAAAACTGTCTCCAAGCAGAGGCCTTGTACAGAATTACAGCGTGGCTTTAAAAACTCAAGGTGTGAGGCTCCAGCAGTGCAAGCTGGCAGCCACAGTGGCTCCCTCTCCTGCCTCCTGCCTCCCCACAGAACCACACTGGCCTGATGTGCACACCCGGCCTCTGTTGGAGAAGAGTTACAGAAACAACCCCGTGCTTCTCTGGCCATGCTGTTCTCCAGCTGTTTGACACAGCCAAGACCCCTCTCAGCCAGGATGGAGTGCCAGAGTGTGCAGCTGTCAGCAACACATCAATATTTGCCTGACAGAAGGACAGCATCTACGTAATTAATCATCTGGTATAAGAGAAATTAAGTCTTTGTAACCAGACCTGTCACAGTATAATAGTCTACAAATGTTGACATTTATGTCAGGAGGAGACTATTGTTTGATGGTGATATTCTCATTCCAGTGACATTCTATCTTAATTAAAAAGCCCCATCACTCACCAAATCCCTTTCAGTCTATATTTGATGACTGACTCCATCAGATGCAATGCCTGGGTGGTGCTGGAATGCTCTACACAAACTCTGAGCCTGTGTTGCTGCTGCCTCCTGCCACCCTCGGGCTCTAACACTGTTCTCAGAAGGGCCATCGCTGGCACCACACCATCCACTGCCCTGACTGTTCTATACTGTAATTAATGGCAGTGTATAAATTTAGAAGATTTCTTCTACTAGAAGGCTTCCTGAGCCTCTCCAGAAGGACCTCCCCCAGCAGCCATATTCCAGCAGTCAGGTTGCATCTCTGTGGCACAGAAGTCAGAACCAAATTTGCAGGGAAGTACAGAGAAATATGCAAGTGGGTGAAGTGACCCTGACCCAGGAGGCAGTGGCAGGACTAACTTTCCCCAGCACACAGTGACCATATGTACTTGACACAAAGCAGGACTGTGAAATGGCTCTTACCTGTCCTGAAGGCCTGTCATTTTAGGAATAAGCTTTATGGGAGTTTTTCTTGCAAACCTTACACGGTTTCCCCCTGCTCATAAGTGTACTAATGACACAAATCGTTAGTGAATTGCTTTCTCAGGCTGTGTGTGTGGTTAGGAGTGTGCTGAGAAGTGTGCTTTGGTACCTTGAACAACTGTATAGGAAGCCTCCACAGAGGAGAGATTTGTGATGACCGTGACATCGTCATCCCGATTAGAATTCTCAATGTCGATGGTAATAGACTTTTCCATTTCTCGATGAAGGCTAGTTACCACTCCAGTGGGACGTGTTACATTGGTCAGACGCCCTTCATGATCATAGCTAATAGAAAAGTTAGTGAGAGCAAAAAAGCATGAGGATATATGTTCATTTCAATACCCAATGTATTAATAATGCACCACATTTGTGCAAAAAACCCAGACTGAAACAGATTTTCAAGAACACCCTGGCCATATCTATTTCTCTGTTCTTGAAAGAGTCTATAATGATGAAATAATATTTTGTAGATACTGATCTCAACTACATGGGTGAAAATTCAGGCTAGCATATTTTGAATTATTAAATTAATTAAATTAATATGAATATACGGAGGGATATTTGGATCCAACAATTATACCTAGTAAATTAGTCTGCATTTTAATAGTTGCATTTCACTCTAAAGAAGTGGACTTCTGATGGACACTGCAATAAACAATTGCATAAACTGCACATTTGCTTTTGAATACCTAGGGGAAACTAAGTATGGTCTTGAGTGACATATCAAGGAATAAACTTGCCATCAAGTATTAAAATATACATCAGCTTGACAACATTATAATTTCATTTAGATCTTATCTGTGGTATTGAACTGCATTTTGGGGTCAGTATTTTGGAACATAAAGATGAAAGATGAAAAGCACAGGACAGAGCTTGGAGTTGCACAAAGGGCAGCAGTCAGCACTCAGAATAGACCTTAGAAAATTAGTTAAATGCTCCAGAGGCATAAAAAATTAAAAAAAAAAAAAAGGAAAAAAAAAGAAGAAGAAAAAAAAAAGGATTTCCATGATTTTACAGAGTTACATTTCTTTACAGGTATGAAGCCTGAGGAGGGGGGGAAGAAGGAATGCTGCTGGAAATCAAATCATACCCTTTCCCCCTTTCCTGCAGTATGCTCTAGTTGTGTGCATACATTTGCTAAAGAAGCAATCCCTTGGATCTTAGGGGCAAGAAATGGGGACCTGAAACAAAATCAGCATTCCAGTCTGACATTCTGCTTGCTGCAATTCTCTACTCGTGCAAATCTCTCACCCAGCTGCTACCAAAGCACAGGTGCTTCTAGAGAGCAGAAAGGCAAGAAAAAAATGTCCTGTGTAGATAAAGGGAAAAGTTTAGGTAGAGATTGAAACCAACTGGTCATCCTTGGGATGTAGAGATGCAGGGAGCAGGAAGCCTGGAAGAGAACTGGTAAATCCATTGCACTGTCTGAGAGTTACAGAAGAGAAGAGGAGCACATTTAGTACCATGGAGCTAGCTCAGTTCATTGCAGGCTGTGGTTAGCTGTAAAGATGAAAAAAAAATCAGAGCTTTCAACATGGCTTTACAATTAAAACACTCAGAAACCTCAGACTAGGCCACCTGAACTGTACAGCATACCTAAAAAATTAAGACACAGATTGGCTCCTCAGTTAAAACAAACAAGATATATGACTTTCAAATCCATTGCAAATGGTTGCACCCATTCAACTGAACATTGGGGAGGAAGAAAAAAATCACCTGTGGAGCAATAAGCCTTACCAGAACCAATGGAAGTATTAGGCAAAGAAGGAAATCAATAAAACAAAGCATCATGCGACCTAAAAGGGACCAATAATACATTGTGTTCATTTAAGTAGCTCAGGATCAAAGAAAGATTAAGCAGCATGATTTTTCTCAATGTAGTCACAAGTTTCTCATCACAGATACATATATATTTATATATAGATATATTATCAGATCAGCAAGATACTGAAAAAAAGATAATATGTTGAGATAATCTATGAAAGTGGGTTAAGTCTTTATAGAGGTCTTCACAAAAATATTGAAAAGCACTCCAAAAGAATAGCTAAAGGAAGAACTTGATCCAGCCAAAAACTTGATCCCCAAGCATTTGTCTTGCAGGGGAAAATAAAAAGTACAAAAAATGGACAATTTCAAAAATATTAAAGGTTAATAAGGCCCCTTAAGAGTCCGTATGTGGTGTGTTTCATGATGAGCAGTGATGAAGAGAACATTTGGATGTCAAATCTTACAGCACAGACAGTGTTATTTAGGACAAACTAGAAAAAACTATGAGTGTCTCCAGTGTGACTCTGCAGCACTCAGTGAACTTCCAGAAAAATGGTTGATGAAATTCCCCATCAGCAAATATATTTTAGGCAATGCAAATGAGACATTAATTTAAACTTTTCATTCACATTGCTGGGTTTTTAATTAACCTAGGAAAAATTCCTGGGGATTGCTGTGGGCTACTCACTGGAAATCTCTATTCAAAGTGTAAGGGCAGTCTAAAAAGTAAATATGGATGTGGATGTACAGAGATTGAAGTAGAAAAATGAAAATATTCCAGTGCTATTTCAAGAAATGATTGTTTTACCCCTGCCATGGGGTGAGTTCCTCAGTGCTGGTCACAGTTTTGAAACCAGCAACAGTAGAGATTAAAAGGGTTTATAAGCAAGTGATGGATACACTTAACAAAATACATACAAAAGTACTCTCATTGAAGATCTGCAGACCATTTAGGTTACGAGTTAGATATATAAAAAATTCACTACTTAAGTGATATATACACACTCTGATACCAATATATAAAGAAGGCGTTTCCACTTTGTCCATTGTAGCAAAATAAAGTCTTATTTAAAAAAAATACTTTAAAGGTAAGAAAATTAAAATGAATATAACAGAAACCTTTTATCTACCACAAAATTTAAGTGACATATTCCTGAGGGTTTTTTTTTTTAATTTATGTGTTATATGAGAGCAAATGCTCAGTAGAATACAACACCCAGACTTTTAACTGAGTAATAAGAATAAACTAGATATTAATTAAATGATTATGTACTTCTCTTCTTCATGTCATGAACCTGGGTCTAATAAAGTAAAAAACCAAAATTTACAATGAAAAATATATTAATTGACCTCTTGTCTTCTTCAGAAGCAGTCTCTCCCTATTGCAGTCTGTGACACAGCATCATCCTGGATGAATCAGGTCTGATAAGGCAACCTTTACATTTTCAAATTAGGTGGGCTCTGGGTACTCAGAAATTCCTGAGCTTTTCTTACTGACTTACTTAGAGTAAGGCTTCATCCCAAGTTTTTCTACCAATAACATTACAAGGGCAAACAACCTTTCTTTATACCAGTACTTTAAAACTCAACAAACAACAGCATCTCCCCACTGCTACCTCACCAGCTCTTTGCCAGCTGAGACCAAGACCCCCCTGCCAGCAGGCAAAGGTTTCCCAGGGCAGCTCTGGGTGACAGAGGCACAAAGCTGGTGGCTGTCTCTGCCAGCCTGATGGCTCTGAGCTGCCCATGGCCACACCTATAGCTCAGCCTTGCCCAGCTGAGCACTTGGCACCTTCTCAGGTAGCTACAAGCATCTGTGCATCCCTTCAGTGGGCTTGTGGCAGTGCCCTGAGGGCTGCTGTCCCAATTTTTATGACCAGCATCCCAGTCTCAGGTTTGAGTTGTGCTCCTGACAGCTCGTGGGTGGAGCAGGAAGGGCAGGGCCATAATGAGCACTGCAGAGAGGAGGAACAGCAGCTTCTGACTTAACACAGAGCTGGGCAAGGCACAGATGCACACACATTTACATACACCCCTGCTTTCTCTCCCTTTTAAAACTGATTCCAAAAAAACCCTGCAGCATTCTCTCAGGATGCTCCCTAGACCAAGAGGAATACCACTGGGAGCTGCTTCAAAGATTGTGCTTCATACCCAAGCCAAGCTTAAATTACCCCATGTGAGCCTGCTGGTAGCTGTTCTATTATTGAAGAGCCTTGGCTGCTCCTACTGCAAATGAGCTGCATGCACGTGCACAGATGCTATCTATAGAATTCACATATGGAGTGTGCACACACACAAACCAGCTTGTGTCTGCAACTCTGCTTATGCAGATGCACACCTAGATTAACTGTACAAATTTAATTCTGAGAGCATTTTCAGGGTGAAGTTTCAGATAATTGAGAGGAATATACCCAATAAGATAACATGGCACTTCAGTGCCTGGTTGATATAAATGCACTGACATAAATTTTTCATAAGAACTTTAGCTCATGTAGTACTTTACCACTTGAAAGACCTCTGTTCTTTTCCAGTTCTGCTGCCATATTAGCAATTTTGACTGCTGATTATGTCTGAATGAATGCATGAATGTAACTGCACAGAAAATTATTTTGTTGCCCTTATAAACTCTCATTGGCTGAATACTTCTTTCATCTTCAATTGATATTAAGTTGTAGCTACCAAAAAAAATTGCAGAATGATGAATACAGAGTTTTCTCTTAGGAGCTGCTTCAAAGAACAACCAGAAACCAGTACTGAGTAACTGTGGACTGTGATTGGCTAGGTTTGTATTCAATTTAAATAATATATTCAATTTAAATTATGTCTTTATGGTTCTTACATGTATGGGCTCTATGCTTATGAGAATGTATGTACAAATCTGGGAGAAATAAGTTATTTCTGCTGCCTCATCAAAGTTACTAATTATCTAAGACAGTACCTCAGGCTGTAATATTTAGATCTAAAGATGGTATTTAACTTCCACTGACCTGAGGCAAAGGTTGTGCATCTTTTCTTATTTGATCTTGGAAAAAAATCTGCAGCACTATGTACACACTGAATGATATTTTCAGCTGATCTCAGTAAGTCACCAAAGCCCCTACCTTCTGTATTTCCTTAGGAATCATAATAGAATTTTTCTAATAAACCGTGTTAACTTAGCACTTGGTGTGACTCTCAGACACCAGTTATACCAGTTTTGTAGCTAGTAACTTTCTGATGATATTTTTTAATGTTTTATGGATTTTCACGTAGAGTTTTCAATTACTTTGTTATTTAGTTTTCTATAATTAATTTCTGGTGTTTTGAGAAATAACTAATTTATATGACTGCATCTTGAGCTACCTATTGAGGAAAAAACCCAACAAAGAAACCTTCCTAGAAGGGCATCCACATCTCATCAGCAACAACATGAAATTTATTCTGTCTAGTCCACTGAGCTTTTGTCTGAGCTTATAATCAGCAGGTAATACCTTTATGTGGTCACGTAACCGAACAATTTCTGTGACGAATTTGCGGTGAAGAAATAACTTTTGCAAAATGTGAAGGAAAAAGAAGCCCCTCCCCAGGTGGAGCCCCAGGCTGGAGCACAGCAGTGAGCGGCTGGCAGGCAGGGCCCCACGAGAGGGCACTGCTTTCCTTCCGACGGGAGCCAGCTGCAGCATCCCTGCCGCGCAGGGCAGGCATTCCCAGCACACTGAGCGCTGCTCCTGCTATTCCTGCATCTCCTACGTTTTCTCTAAACAGAGGAAACAGGTGGCCAAGCTGTATGCATCAATAAACTAAGAGGTGTGTGCTATTGCTGGGCTGTGACTTGAAAATAAGCCTGCCATTTGAAATGAAATATAAAGCCTTATTCCTATTTTCTACTCACTGATTTGGGGAATGATATTTTTTAATCATTAACTAATTCAGACAAAATATATGGCATCAGACTTGCCATACTTAAAAATATTTTTCAATATATTATTTAGCTTCTCTTTCTAAATTTTTTTGATCAAAAAATGACAATGAGACTACTAAGAACAGGATAAATATTAATAAAAGTTGGACTAGTTTTTCTAGATTTTTAATATACTTTTGAACCTCATCTCTTCAGATGAATTTCATTTAAAGAGGAATTTCTGTCTATTTAATCTATATGCTCATGAACACCAGTGTGCTTTTGGGTTATCTACAAATTATGGAAGTTACACCAGGGGTCTGACAGATAGCTGGGGATCTAATTTCCTCACTTGTCTCAGGAATGAACAATCATTGAAGTTAATCAACATTTTAACAACCATGAGTAATATATGAGGCTGAACAGAAAGAGAGATAATTTGAGTTCCAAAAGAAGCTGCAGCATGAGGGTTCCTAGAGAGAGGCAGCTCTGTGGGAGCTGCAGGGGGAGTGCTGGGCTGCTCTGGCTGTGGGCAGCCGTGCTGACCATGAACAGCAGCTTAACTAAGCTGGGGTTCTGGCCGTGGCACACAGTCCTCTGTGCTAGGCGGGGATGAGCTGCCCCAAACTCAAACCCCAGGAAGGGATTTAGGGGGATCAGCACCCACCCAAAGGACGCCATCACAAAGCCACTTAACCATTTCCAGCATCGCCCTGGACTGAGGTGCAAGGGCCTTACTCAGTACCAATGAAAAACCTACAACAAATTGCAGCAGGGTCAGCCTAGGGCCTACTCACTACCATTTGAAAAATAAATGTACGCTTAATATATCCAAAAACATTCTTACTCATAAAATGTTGTCCATCCTGTTTCATCACTCTTCGTTGCTAAGAGACCACTGTTTCCATTATATGTCATTAATCCGAGCTCCAGGGTCTGTGTTGAGACCAGCTTGAGTCCACCATTAGTGCCAACAGCCAGCGTGACAATCTGATTGTCCGGCATCAGTAAGTGGCGGGGCATCCCGCTGGCGTCCCGGCGCACCTTCAAGGAGTTGCCATTGTTGTCCATCACCTCCGTGACATCGTTATCGCTGCTATAGGTGAAATTGTACAAGTACTCCCCAGTAACGAGGCTCAGAGTGTACTGGTGAATCCCATCAGCATTGAAGACATACAGCTCCTGTTCTCCTGGAGATGCAGCTTCATATTGGTTAAAGGAATTAAGAATGGGCCTGTTTTTACTGACAGCCCTAATGCGGATATTTCCGAGATCAGCTATGTAGATGGTACCATCTGGGGCCACAGCTAAGGAAGATGGTGAATTTAAGATGGCATCAGTGGCATACCCATCATCCCCAGCATAGCAATTACAGTTGACATCATTTTTGCAATCACAGTCTGAAGCTGCCCCTGCAAGAAGGCATATTTCTCCATTGGTAGTTACCTGGCGTAGCCGATTAATTTTTTTTTCATCTGTCTCACTGATGTAAAGAACTCCTGTGTGTGAGATGGCAATGGCACTGGCTGATTCAAGAGCAGAATGAATAGCCAGTTTGCTAAGAGAGTAGTCTATACCAGGAACCTGGCAGTGCATGGGGCGTCCAGCAATAATGCTAACTTGATGGTTTTCTGTGATCCGTAAAATAACATTGTTCTCTAGGACATAAAGGGAGTTGTCCATGGGATTGACAGCGAGATCAGTAGGCCACTCCAGCCGTACCTATGAGTTGCACAAATTATTACTGTAAAACTCGAAACTGAAAAGTACACTCCTAGTGTTTAAAATTCCACGTGTAACAACAGCAAATTAGTGAGGGGTTTATCAGTGTAAATCATGAAACCAAGTCATGAACGGCAACTATTTCAAACAATGATTTTGTTTTTCAGAAATATTAAAGCTACGTGCAGTTGTAACTTTGGCTAATTGTGTTTCTGTGCAAGAATGAATGCTACATTGTGGAAGCTCTACAATAATTACAGAAAAACAGGCAATTAAGACAATAACTCCCATTAGCTCAACCTTATTTCTCTATAGTTGCATAAATAAACTGTGTTAGCTACAGTAAAAAGGATGGTTCACCCACTGCAGTAACAAATCAAATACGTTATCATCTTGTGCTGCATAATGTATTTCTTAAGTGGCCAGGCAGTCATCCAAAATAGATGCCCATCTCTTCTAAGGCAGAGAGGAAAATACATGCAGTGAGATTCTACCTGGGTGACATCCATGCTGGAATCACAGCTGAGAGGTCGAACAGCAGTTAGGTCATTGGAGCCCAGCAGGGTTGATATGATTCCGTTCTGATCCACTTTTCTAATCATAGTGGCATCAACAAAATACATGAGTCCATACTTATCCACTGCAATTCCTGCAAATATAAAACCCAGGCATCAGTGCAGCAGTGAGGCTCCTGGATTCAAGGCAGGCTTTGTCTTGTTTGCAAGATGGTGAAATTTGTTTACTTCCCCTGTTCCTTCCTCCCTCCCAACCTGAGCACAGGTCCTGGAACCCTCCAACAACCCATAGTTCTGACAAAGAAATGTCATCAAGCAGTTTTATCCTTCAGGACTTTAAAGAAAACCACAGAAACCCCCAAACATGCCAAAGACCCAGCAGAACGCATCAGCTTATTTCTAGATTCAAACTCTCTGATATATTACGTAAACCCAATTAAAAAACTATCTCCTTATTTTACTCAGAAACTTGAGGCATTGCTTTCTTCATCAGAAGAATCTAAGAGGATGAAGAATTTTTTAGAAATCTTTTAAAATACCTCCAAATTTTTTTGAAAACTAAGAGGACATTGTATTATTTCTGGAGGTTTATTTATTTCTTTGATCTGTTGCAGTGAAAATACAGAAAGAACATCTGGTGTTTCCAGATGAAGACACAGGGGATGCAGCCTATAAAAAAAGGGAAGGTTCAATGCCTGTCACACTGTGAGTCCTTAGAGAGGAAAGGCACAGAATGGAAGGGTGCTCCCTTGGAGGAACAGACGGATGCTGCTGCCTGTTGGGAAGGAGCCTTTTTCTCACTCGCCTTTCCTGCTTTGATTTGGTGCACTGCCTTGTCCATTTCTCAGGCTGAAAATAAAATATTGATCTAAAAAAATTTTCTGTCCTCAAATGGTTGCAGTGCTCATCCCACTGGGCAGCCTCATCTTTTTAATTTCTGTGTTAGCTGAAACTACTTCCTATACAAAGAAACTGGACTTTCCATTTTTGTGTACCTTTATGATCACCTAGTTATTTTCAGCCACTGAAAAAACCCAAAGACATTTGAAACACATGGCAATACTTCTGATTAATTCATCCTTACAATTAAGATGAAACAGCAGAAATGTCTATGTCATCTTGAAACCTTTTTGTCAAAAATTAGAAACTGGAAAGGGCAAAAATCCTTTTATTTTTTTCTCTGACTCTGAAGAAAAAGGAGATACATAGAGGAAAATCTCAGAGAAAAGCCACAGCAAGCAATTTCTCTCCCCAAAGACTGCATCTCAAACAGCAATCAGTTTCCCAGTTCACACGCTGGCTTCTTGGAGTGAGCGGTACCCTGCTAATTTGTGTTCTGTTCTCCTTTTGCAGCACTCAGTGCCGGGGTAATAAAGTTTGCTTTAACTACACAAAGCACGAACACTTGCCAATCCACTGTAATTAAAGCCCAGAATAAAAATCACCGAGCAAGGAGTGATTTAATTGCCAGATAATTATTTCCACATCCAGCCTAGCTGCACGCAGTCATTTTCTCCGGCTTCTTTCCCTCCTTTACCTCGAGGGCTCATCAGGGTTGCGTCCACTGCCTTCCCTCCATCCCCACATCTGGCTTCGTCAAAGGGCAGGCACTGCTCTCCTGTCCCTGCCACCACTTCAGAGTTGCCAGCAAGGTCCTTCGTGCCCATGAGGGACTTGACTTTGTATATCCGTCGGCTATTGGTGTCCGACACGTAGAGGGAGCCTGAAACAGGGTCCACGGCCAGATAGTATTTATGAGCGGGATTGTTGCTTTAGAGAAAAAGAAAGCATAAAACAGAAACAGCTGAGCAGTCTAGAAACTTCACAGGCTTTCAGAGCTTGGACACTCATCAGGCACAGAAAGATCTGGAAAGAAAGTCTGACACCTTCGTACAGAGGTGAGGTCTGAAGGGCCATCACCTGAGGACCTGACTTGATTAGGGCCTGGTCAGTGTTCAGAGGGACTGTAATTTTAAATCTCACTCATCCTTCTACACTGAACCTTGCTCAGCAGAGCCCAATAAGCCTGAGCTGCACAGCAGTCTTTCCTCTTGATCTCTTTAGCCCTTTAGATCTGCTCCAGGTCAATTCTCTTCAGCTTATCTGTTTCCCCCCTCCCGCTACCTTGTTTAACTTCCTTTGGAAGCAGAAGTCATAGGAGTAGCATCAAAGAATCAGCTTCTGAGTTCCTTAGATTACACCACAAGATTTGTGAGGTCTTGTATAAATAGGAGGCAGAGGCATAACAAATTTATTTCTAAAGCAAATTTGTTCTCATTCATTCTTATAAAGAATCTCATTTACAGCAGATGAAGTTGGTTATATAACTAAAACCAGAGACCCCAAGTGTCTGACTTTAACTCCAAACCTTCTGTTATTGAAAAACTGGTCCTCAGTTTGTGATTGGAATGGGCGCTCATATGGAAAGCTACTTCTCTTCTGAAATATATGTTTTTTGACAGCTTGTCACATTTTGGAACTACTTTAGCAAATCATCTGCAAATTGAGAAATGTCAATCTTCACAATATATATACATTCACACACACAGAACTGCAGTGCAGAAATATTTTCAAAATCTTGCCTGGCTAGTTTTACTTGGTTTATTTGGATTTTAAGCATGATGTGAATTTTCCAGCTTTTGGAGCCTATGGGTGAGCGTAAATAAGGTCAATGGTGGTTTCAAAGCATAGAAGACAAATGAAGACGGGAAGAAAAAAAATGAAGGTTACTTACCAGTAACCAGAGATATTTGCCTCCAAATATCCACACTCCTAGTTTCATGTGGCAAAACTGCCCATCTCCAAGAGTGAGGATACACAGAGGTAAGCTATGATGGACATAAGGCATTTCTTGAGCAGAATCGCTGAAACTATAATAAAGCCACTTTCGGCAGATGGATCCATCGGCACACCAAGATAACTGTGGTCATGTGGTCATGACCAGATTTGGAGGAATGAGGAGGCCCCAAAATATCACTTTCTACAGTTATTTTCCTCTATGCCAGTCTTTGACATGCCATGGGTTTAGGTCAACAATGGTTTGTTCTAAGACTGTAGAAAGTAGGAAGGAGATTGGTTGGATCTCAGTTCAGTAGGCAGAGGCAATACCATCTGCTGAAGTCTAGGAGTGTAGAAATTAGAGATGAAGAAATACAATAAACAAAAATAAATATTTGGCAGGTTTATTTCATGCATGGATCTCAGAGTACTTTAAAAAGATGGGTGTAGCACCCATTTTACAGAGGAGGAAACTGAGGCACAGAGAGGTTAAGTGGTGTAGACAAAGTTATGTAGGGAAACTAGTGACATGTTTGAGATTAGAGGACAATCTCATTATTCCCCAAGTTCATCTCCTTATCTTCAGCGGCAGACTGCACCTCTTCACTATACCCTTACCATATTCCTTCTCATCCCTCCAAAATAATGCTCAATCTTCTTTGCAACATAAAAAAATAGTTCTTTCTACTTTAGAGATTCCTCCAGTCTCTCAGGTATCTGAGCCATACAAACACCTGCACGTGTGTCATTGCCTCCAAAGTCTGCTCTGTTCTCCCACCATGCTTTCCCCTTACACTGAGGAACACACTCTGCTGTGGCACTGGCATTGTGCTGTACTTCACAAACACACCCAGAATAAGCTCAAGGCTGTCCTGCAGCTGGTGCCTTTTGCATGGCCCTTCTGAAACAAGGCACATCCCCCACCCTGGCCAAATGGGCACCTGAGGCAGGCACAGACAGGAGCTGGGCACAGGCTGGAGCTGGGCACAGACACTGCTGCTTGCAGCTGGAAGGGAGGGTCCTGCTGGACTCAGTGGTGAGAGTTGCTCACACGGTACCCAGGGAAGCAGCAGCCATCCTGCAGGAATGGAAGGGTCTCTCTCGTTTTCACACATGGCTTTGCCAGGCTGTGCCCACTCCTGCCTCCCCTCTGCCCTCAGCCAGCCCCAGGTGTGCCCTGCTGCTACCAGGATGGGATAAGACATGAGTCAGGGTAAAGAGCAATGGCAGAACATGGGATATTTCCCTCTCCTCTCCTGCAGTCGTGGTACATCCATGGAGCTCACCCTGCCTTTCTCCTCTGGGATCTCTCCAGGGGGTCAGGGGGGTCAGCCACAAGCTTCGGCTCCAGATCAGAGAGCAGCTCACTGGAGCTGCAGACCTGTTCCATACTCCTTCCCTCTTTCCTGAACTAGGTCAGGGAACAGATAGTGGAAAACTCTAAGCAAATTTTTGAGGGAATTTGACAGAAAATGACTGCTGGAAAGTAACACTGTGCTCTCAAAGAATCGATGAGACTATTACCTCAAACAGGGTTTTGTTTTATCAATTAGTACTCAATATTTCTCAAACTGGCATCCGAGCAATTAAAGACCTCTGCCTCTCTTTTCTCTGCACTGTTGCAATCTTTCACTTGAATTATAGGAGGCCAAGGATTGTAGCTTGTTTTAAAAGGTTTTCCATGGCATTCAGTGTTGCTCAGAGGCCTCTGCCAATAATGTCTGTGCCTCCAGCCCCCGAGGGAATGTGTGGTCACCTCCACCTGCAGCCTCACTCTGCTCTCTGAGGGAGCCTGGCAGCAAGTGCAGCTTATTCTCCCTGTTCTTCTCACAGGTGCATCAAATTCTTTTTCAAGAGCAGCTTTTCTTTAAGTTTAACCAAAAGAGAAGCTGTCCAGAGCAAATCTCTAAGCAGATGGAAAACAAACTAGGCTTAGTTGAAGCTAATGAAGAGCCTCCAGCATCACCAATAATCATTAGCAAATTGGGAATTAATTCACCCAGATAAGAATAGTTAAGAATGTTACTATGCCAAAATGTATTGTTA
Source organism: Urocynchramus pylzowi (assembly GCA_013397555.1). Taxonomy (NCBI): domain Eukaryota; kingdom Metazoa; phylum Chordata; class Aves; order Passeriformes; family Fringillidae; genus Urocynchramus; species Urocynchramus pylzowi. The sequence continues at coordinate 1,765,525 of VZRH01003727.1, read as the reverse complement.
AGGGGAAATGATCCCGTTTAGTCCAGACCATCTATTGCATCAACTTGTACCACAGAAATGGAAAGTATGGTTTTAAAAGGGTAATGCACAGGACACTGAAACAGTTTACAAGAGCTCTTTTTGTTCTTTCCCTTGATTTTCTCCAGGGTGAACATCCTCCCTGTCCCAGCTGTGGCATGAAAGGAGGCACAACTGTTTCCTATGCTGCAGCCATCCAGAAGACCTAGTGCTCTCCTCCTAACACCCAGGAGGGTTATGTCTCCCTCCTGAATCTCACAGTGACTGCTTCTAGTGGTTGTACACAGCCAGCCCCACAGGTTGGCTATTAAATGTGTTTGACAAAAGAAATATAAACTAAATTATGGCAAAAGAGAGCGGGTTCAGAAAATCATTAATGACCAGAAAATGAGTTTTTGACCTATATGCAGTCATTAGTGCTTTTGTGAACCTTTCTGGCATTTGTGAAAATGCAGTTGTAGTTTACCTTGACCATTTAGACCAATTATAGACAGCAGGGAGAGGTGTTTATCTAGAAATTAGCTTGGGGTTCATTATACTTGCATCCTACTAGAAATTTTAATTACTGTCAGGACTTATTGGCTGCTTTTTGACTGCATTTTGTAATTGCTAATGCTTATCATATTCATAACACACAATTAGCACATAAAAATGTTTCTATATATGGTACATGAAGAACATAACATTACACAAGAAGCACAACACAAAAAGCAAACACAATGAAGCAAACAAACCATATCAAATTATATGGGAAAGAGCTCATGTCTTACCTATGTTTAAACTCTTTATTTCTTTATAGAAAGGGAACAGAAGAAAAAAGAACAAACAGTTAGCTGAAGAATAGATGGTAAAGCAAACATAGTATTTGTTTTATTTTACAAAAGGACACAGGAGAAGATATCTCTTTTCAGCACTAGCCTTAGCTTAGTTTACAGATGAAGAGTGACTGGGAGGGACAGAGCTGCAAGCTAATTCCCTATAGGATACCCCTGCCCCCACCCCCCTCCCCTCATATTTAGGAAACTTTCTGAACTACTGAAATAATTTTCAAATGGAAATATGTGTAGCTAGGAGTGAGAGAAACTGAATTCTGTTTTCTGAATACAGAACTGGGCAGGGGGAAGTACTGATTTTGGATATTGTCTGCCAGTTGGAGGCAACCTCTTTAATAAAAATAATTTTCCAACAGGCTATTTCTAGACAAATTTTTACTGTACAGGTTTTTTTTCTCTCCTCCTAGTCACTAAAATAATTGCTTTAAGCAAGTTGGATGCTCCTTGGTATCTGTTTAAGCCTATCAAAGCCAATGTTAAGGTAAAAAAAGCCCCTTCTAAGCAAGCAGTAAGGTACTGTACAATGGGAGATAAACAGCATTAACTGATCCACAGCTTACTGCCCAGACACAAAGGCAAAGGAAAAGTGCTCTCTACTTCCCACAAGAAAACGAACACGTTCTCCACTCACACAGCATTTCACTGTGTTGATGTAATTTCCATTTAGGAATATGCACTGAACAGAGCAAGGAGGTTTGTGACTCCTGAGCTGCAGCACTCCAGGCACAGCCCCCAGCTTGCAGCCCCACCTGCAATGCTGGAGTCCAAAATCCTGCTGGCCCTCCCAAACAGGCACCTTCAAAAGGACAGTGCAAAGGAAATATGCACACTGGGATATTCTGACATATAAAGGCACTCAAGATTTATAGGGGCTTATGTGAAACCAAAATGACATCAGCTGTGAAATCTAAACAAAGCCATGTATTTGGTTTGTAATACTTGTGGACGTGCTGGTTGCAACATAATCCAAACTACTTGATATGAGCTGCAGACTCTGCTCTCATCACACTTACAGGGCTCAAATCTTCAAACTCTTACCCGTGTATCTCATGCAGATTTCAAGATGAGCAATGGATCACAATTACTGGTATAGATTATGTTTGCTGGAATGGATCATATTTCCTTTTAGAGGAACAGGGGGTAAAAGACATTGTAATGTAATCCTACAGTCTGTAAATCCTAAAAATCTGTATGTCAAGTCCTTTGCAGCTGTCCAACAGCACTCACGATGCACCAGCTTCATTGTTAATTGTTTCTAGTTATAACAGAAGCTAAAGAAACTGTGCTATGGCAAACAGACTTTCATAAAGGAGGAAGTGGACAGCAGCAGATAAAAATCCATCTTCTATTTCTTTACTGATGTCCTTTCCAATTTTCCCTCACATGATGAAAACCCAAGTTCCCTCTCAATCTCTCTGAGATAGAGAAAGCAAAGTACTCACACTAATACTGTTGTAATTTTTGAGGCAACATTTTCAAACATAAGGTGGGCTAGGAAACTGTCACTGGCTGATATTGGTGAGGTGCATCAAAATGCATTATAAGAACTATCCTAATCTGAAAATGTTTCTCCTCACCTATAAAGCTGTAGTCCTATTTACTAGAAAGCTAAAAAGATCTGAACAACTTAGGAAAAAATAATTAGCATATTCTGTATAATGCAGCGTTATAGTGCATATTGATATAAATATTTATAGCAGGTCACACTTCCATGCCAGCTACCTTCTGTGGTTTAAACTGAGCTGCTAGCAGAAAGCACTGGATGATCCATGACTTTTTAAAAAAAAAATATAATGAGGCAGCCTGATGGTGTATGAGGTAGGTGTCAGAGAGTGATTTCAGAGTTGAATTGGCCTGAATCAGATCTCTTTTCTTTTCTATAGAATCAGAATTCACAATAGTGACATCAACAGAATGACATGAATGGAAGAGAGGTGTAAAATAGAGCTAGGCCTGCTATTCTTCAACACTCCAATCATATTGCACTTTTTCCCACTAATTAAAAACTAAATGTGGAAGCAGAGGAATTGGTTATTGGTCATATCATTAAAAAAAGACTTGTGACCTAAATTCCCTCAATGTACTTTGCAGTTATATCCAATTTCCAGAAGCACCAATGCTACTGCCTGAGTGGGCTCCAGGAGGGGCAGCAGACAGCCAGGGCACACTATTTTTCCTCATTTTTCTGCAAATACTCTGTAGTGCTGCAAGTATAAGGTCCAGTTACATGAGTTAGGGTTTGAAGCAATAGCTCTTGCCTCTCCTGGAAAAATGAAAAAAGGAGATGGAACAGAAATGGGTGAAGTGGTACATTCTACACTCATGCCTTCCCTATTAAGTGATCAAATCTTAAGGTTGGAGCAGGGCACAGGACAGGGGGAAAGAGTTAAAATCTTAAAAAGAGTTCTGATGATGCAAAATGAATCTGTATGTCAACCTGAACTGCACTTGTCAACCTACAGAAATAGACTCACAAGCATGGAGAAGAAATGTGAAAGTGGATCTCAAAACCACTGGCAGGAGAACCTTCCCTCTGACCTCATGAGATTGTTACACCTTTGCCTGTCACTGTGGCTCAGTATCTTAGGGCAGTCAGTTCTAGACTTTTCAAACAAAACTAAAAGATGCACTGAGGGAGGACTGAATCAGTGATTACTAACAAAACAGAAAGAGATGGTTTGTACTTTCTGTACAAGTTAATTTCTGCTCTTAAGTCCTTCATTTTAGTCACTGCTCAGGTAAGTTACAGACTTTGAACTATGCATTTCTGTGCCCCATTTCTCCACTGGAATTTAAATAGGTTGAAAGTGACAATGTTTTTCAAAATTATAAGAAGTAATGGTAAAGGCTGATTTGAGCACAGGCTCCAGAAGCGAAGCGCTGAGGTGAAGCCTTACCTCAGCTCCAGTATGCTCGTGACATTCCTGGAGGGGAAGATACGCCGAATATAGTTAAAATCCCCAACAAAGAGACTTCCATCAATACCCACTGCCAGTGCTACAGGGGCCAGGAGCTTATTTCCTTCTGCCAGGCCATTGCAGCTCGGACAGGATATGCTTCTGCGGCGCCCGTTCCCCATAATGCTGGTTATCACAGCCGGCTGCTGAGTGAGAAACTGATTTTCTCCGTTGCCTTTGTGCAATATACCTAAGGACAGAGAGGAGAAGAAGTGGTTATTACCACTGTTCATTGCAGGGGACTTCAGGCTGTTTTCTTTTCAACAGCTGCTTTTAAGGACTGTACATTGAAATGACTCCTGTGTTTGGTTTTTCAATGGTGCAAAAAGAGCAGGAGGATTTTGGAGTAGTAAAAATAAAGGTGTAATGAAGATTCAGTGTAAAACCCACACTCATACACACCCACAGACCCAAACCTACACTCAGAGTCCTTTGGTATTCATCATGAAAGAAAACTCTGCCACACAGCTCTGGCCTGGGACTGTGGTTTAGATGGTTTCTGAGTGGGCAGAGAAGAGCAGTTCCTTATTTGTGTCTCACTCCAGTTTCCTGCATCATGTTTTGTTTGGAATTCTGTGCCAACCTTACTGTTCTCTTTCCACCTCTCAGTCTTTCACACTTTTTTAATGGAAAATGAAAAATGAGAAATGGAGGACCCAGAGAAAATGATAGCTCAGAAAATGAAAAGATAGGAGAAAGATCAAACTCCCAGAAGGGCTGCTAAGGATCAGTGATGAAAGGCAAGAGGGAAGCTGGTGGTACAGATCTCTATTAGACTTCAAGAAAATACCTTCAAGATAGGATTTATCTTCAAAATATTTGTTCAAAGAGCAGACCCCTGCTCCAAGAAGGGAGTGGATTTTCTGACAATGTGACCATATTCTGTGTCATCAAAAACTGTGGAGATCTGGCTGGAAACTTTCAGCCTCATGTTCTTGTGGGAATGAAGTTGTATGACCCTAACATAACTGGCTCCCCACTGGTGGCAACACTCTCTGTTGGCATGTACTACCCAAATGTGGATCCACTGCCCAGCACTGGAAGTGAGTTCAAATAGCCTGATCTTGCCAATTCTGAACAATACTTTAGATTTATTAAGCAGAAATACATCTTGTTATGTGGTAATGAGCATTAGGAAGGCTGCAAATTTTGCAGGGAACAAATAAAATGTATTCTGAGCATTCAGCTCCCAAAGAGTTATTGGTAAAATACAAAGATCATGAAGATTCAGCTTAGGATATGGGAAGACAAAAAAAAGTGAGGAAAAAACAAACAGGTGACTAAGGAGAAAGGCAAAGGAGACTCAGTATCTTGTCACAGACTCATACTTCTCATAAGCTGCATCTCAGGTTAGGGGGAAAAGGAGGTCAAGCAAATGGAATCAGGAACAGATGTGGTTAACATGAGAAAAACAGGAAAGACAGAAAAATATTACAGGGGAACAATGAAAAACAGAATAAAGGATAAAGACTAGGACTTTAAGAAATTCAGTCTGTGCAGAACAGTAAAAAATGTGCTGAAAAAATTTTCTGACGACTGAAATATGTGTCATACCTTACTGAGCTAAAGATGAAATTAAAAGAGTGGAGAAATTGCATTTTTGGAAGTGTAAGTATAATGCAAATAAAAACTCCCTATAGGACAGCACACACATGGAATGAACTAACTCACCACTCTTGACATTAAGTACATGATGTTTATCCAGAGACCATCCTCCTAAGTTTGAAGGATCCAGTTCAAATCCTTGCAGCAGTGCTGTCCTCTTCTCCCATAAAATGAGGCTGGGGCAAGTCTCATATTCAAACCCCACAGACACTGAAATAAAATAAAATCTAATATACTTGCTGAACAAACACTGAATTAAATGTCCAGAGCACATTAAAATCATTGAGTATTCCAGTCCCCCAGCCCCCTTAAGAAGATGGAGTGATTATATTCCTCACTTTTGTTCTACAATATTATATTCAGATCTTTGACTAGACACATATTTGAAACTTCATTCACATGTATTCTGCAGGGATCTGATCACTTCTATTTTAATAGCTCTGGGAAGTGAAGGGTTTGCTGAGAGGAGAGTGAGAAATAAAATTTTTTAAATGTCGTAAAATTTCATTAAATAATTAAAAATATCAGATAGCAGGACAAGATAAATTCATGATTTGCCAGATGTTCACAGCATTTATTTAGCACATTCATTTTACATACTATATACCAAAGGGCAGTGAAAACTTCACGTGCATTTAAGCATAGTTACACTGTAAGCATTACACAGGAAAGCAATATCCCATGCAATAACATAAGAAAGAAAAACTATAGAAAAGAAGAATTTATAAAATATAGAAAATAATTAAGATTTGAAAAAAAAAGCTGCTCTTTCCACACTGGCACAGCTCTGATGCTCATTTTAAACACTGTGTATTAAAATTATTCAGACAGTCAATGAAAACTGAAAAATATTATGATGATCACTCTTCTTCCCACCCACTAGAACCAAGCTAACTAAAAATAGCTGTAGAACTACAAGACTGAACAGCATTAGAGGAACAGCATTTTCATTTCAAATGTGTTATACCACAAGAGACTACAATAAGGGTATGTGTGAAAACTCAAATGCACTGCAGACTGCCAGCCAGTCCAGCACGAGGATCATTTTATAACTAAAGAAAATAATATTTTAAAATGATGGGTTAGGTTTCCCTTAAGTTCCTTTGGCCAGTTTTTTCCTATTGCCTGGTCTAAACATTCTAAGTCAGGTACTGAGCAGGAAACCCAGGCACATTGATGGAGTTTTGACCCTCTGAATTTGATCTTTAATGTGTAAAAGAACCGTAATATGAAGATAAATTGTGTCAGGGAGACAAGAACTGTTCAGCCTACATGTGCTCCTCCATAAGGAAGTTTGCAGTTTTCTTATTTAGAATTACAGGTGTTACTTGGAAAGTTTTGGAGCTTGTATATGCTGACTTACCTACAGCATCTGACAGCCCATAAACCTTCTGACCATAGGCATCTGTTTTGTCCCAGATAAATGTATATGCCAAGTTGGGAGACGCCTGAAATGATTTTTGGAACAAATGCCCTTCTACTGCTACCATCAAATGAACTTTGATCAGATTCAGTGGCACAAGTGTCTGAGTCATGATGATCTTCAGTAAGGATTTGTACCCAGCAGTGCGGGAGCTCAGGTAGCTGAGCTTCATACTAGAGCCAGGGATCTCAATTTCTTCATGAAGAACCTGGGAAGGAAAGAGATCAAACACTTTACATTAATGATTTTTTTAATGTGTCACCTTGTGTATTCTTATGTCTTTCTCTTACTGAGAGTGAATGTCCTCAAATCAACACAGCTCAGCTGACATTTCTGACAAATAATTATTTGGTGTCTGTGGATACATTTTTTTAAGAGCCCACTGCTGGCAAAAGGGCAAATAAGCATAAATATTTTTACTCCAAGTTATATGCAAGGAAAACATAAGAAATATCATAGGAAACCACAACTTCCACTAACAGTATAAAGCCTAACTGAATACAGCAGTGAAAAAATAGCACCAAGAGAATTTGCTTTTGTCCTAACTAAGAAATAAGGAAACAGTCTGTGGTCAGCATCACATGCCAAGCCTTTGCAAAATTCTCTTGAAACACCTAAGCTGGCATCTGAAATACACAGATATACTTGATATGTTGTATGATAATGGGAGGGTGCAAGGTGATCAAAGATAAATGTGTCTGGGTGACATAAACCTGGGATATCTCCTGCAGCCTTTTTTAGAAAACCTGGTACCTGTCAGAACAAATGCAGCTCTGCAGAGACATTTACTGTAGCAATTGCAGGGGACACATGGTGGCCCTGTGCTCAGGTCAGAACTGTCACCTGGCCACTGATTTCTGTACCCTGTTCACTCACACTATTCTTACCTGGGTTTCTGGCACAATGGGATTGCGGCTGGGAGCGTCACTGAAGAAAGTTGAAAGCGGTGATGAAATGATGACTGGGTCAGGACGGACAAACCCACTGAGATCACAGCTGGGAATGGAGTTCTCCTCTGTCTTCATCACAAGTGTGTCCATGGCATAGAAGCTGTTCCATGGCAGCCACACTGTCCTTTCCTGGCTCATGAACGGGGCCCGTTCAAAGTGCAGCGTCAGGGATGCTCCACCATTTGCAACCAAGTCAAACCTAGAAAAGTGTGGCCTTTAGAAGTGACAAGACTGAGTAATTCCAGTAATCACATTCCTGGCTAATGGGACAGCTATAGAGGCATACCAACAGAGAGAGGTATTTGTCTGGTTTTGGCTGGGATAGAGTTCTGAGTTTTGGATTCAGGATGAGAATAATGTTGATAACACAGGGATGCTTTTATTATAGCAGAGCAGTGCTTACACAGAATCAGGGCCTTTCCTCCTCCTCACCCCATCCCACCAGGGAGCAGAATGGGAGCTAAGAGGGGACACAGCTGGGAGAGCTGACCCCAACTGAACTGAGGGGGTCCCAGATCATACAGTGCTACTGTCATTATATAAATTAGGGGAAAAGCTGCTCAGAACCTGGTTGGGAATTAATTTAGCTTTCTGTTATTTTCCTTTTAACTACAGTTTTTATAATTATTATTCCAATTATTAAACTGTTTTTATCTCAATGTAAGATTTTTTTCTTACTTTTACCTGTGTGATTCCCTCCCCACACCACCAGAGCTGGGGAGAGTGAGCAGACCATGATTATGTTTTAAATGTCATGGTTCCAATGATCAATGATGGGATGTGAACCTCTGGCAACTAAACAGCTGAAAACCAGCCAAGACGAGCAATGATTTGAAGTCACTTGGACAAAGCTCATTCCGATAAAATTATAAATTCTGTATTAAATAATTTAAAAAGTACCCAACAAACAAACCACCACATTTGTTATTACAAGTCACCTTTATATAGAAACAGCAGAGAAGCCAAGTGCATTCTGAGCAGGACACTGAATTATCCCTTTCCTAAAAGATCCTGTCCATCAAACATAGAATGGCACACATGGCAGTAAGAGAATAGTAATGAGAAGTGCTCTACAAGTAAGAATTCCTGTCCCCAAGAAAACTGATCTATCATTTTTCAGAGAAATTAGGTGTTTACTCTGAACCCCCTCAGCAATCACAGCAGTAATGTGGAGCTGTACAGGCACTTGAAACCTGGCTTAAATGAGAAATGCTTCCAGGTTGTTCTGACAACAGAAACAGGTATCAGTTGTTCTGTGTAAATGCTGGCAATGTAACAAATTACTCAATGATGTCAATAATCAATGCAGATTTAAATATAGTTCAGCTCACCATTTACTGCAATTTTAAACCACTGAAATCAACGTCATACTTTTATTATAATAGATTAATATTCTGGAAAGTATGGAACTTAAATATTCCCTATAATTCAGTTGACTCCTATTAATTATATTAATTCCATTGTTTTTATGCAAGATCAAGATAAAATGGCAAATGTTTACAATGCCTGTGTCAGATAAACTGTTTTAGTTATCACAGCCAGTAAACCAGATAAACCATGACACACTGACTTTTGTTTATCTGAATTTGTGTGCATTTCAAATAAGCTGATACAAGGGGGAAAAGCACTTTTTTGCACAGCAGGAAATTGTCTAAATATATTCAATTAGAACCTTTTGATTACATTCTACCCTGAAGAAACTCAAAAGAGAGTGTATCTTCAAAAGCAAAGAGAAGCAGAAGGGAAATTTTAACAAAATATACTATTCTATAATGATGCTTTCTTTTTTTCCTAGAAGTGTTAGCCTGCTCTGCATTTTAAAATAAAATATTTCTTGTCTCAGCTGGATATTGCTGTAGCCCACAAATGTTTTCATAGATACAGAGCAATTTATTTGAAAGGAGTCTGCCTGCTAACACGTCATTATCAGAAGTCAGCCTGTTCGTATTTACATGCAGTTAGTATTCAAAATGCCGTGTGAAAAATTACTTTTGTGTTTACTTAATAGCTCTTTGCCCTGGGAGGAAGGCAATGCCTGGTACCACACGGTTCCATTAGATCACACCATCTGTTAATCAGCAAAGGCACTCCACAGCACACAGGGGCTCAGTGGAGTAGGGACACTCACGTGCCATCCTGGCGAGTGATGGTGTAGCCGTACTTTGGATACTTGACAAACGACACGTTGACCCCAACTAGAGGAGTCCCATCTGTAGTCACCACTTGGCCTCTTATGAGAGACACAAGACTGAAAAAGAAAGAGAATTAAAGATATTAAAGCTAATTACAAAAGCAAGGTTATGTCATTTATAAGTGAAGTAGTGGAACACCTGTACCTCATTTACTCTAAATACAGTTTACTCCAAAGGCTTTGAAAATACTGAGGGACCACAACACTGCCCAGCTCTCTCTATACACCTAAATCAAGAAAATTCTTGTTTATGCAGTGAGAAGTGCACACAGAATGGCAGTCAGTGTTTTTCTTGCCTAACAAGAGCTTGCCTCACTGTCTGAAGAGGCTTTGCAGGGTACAAAGCTCCCTCCCATTCAGCCAGGCCAAAGCTGTGTCCCTGCAGCCACACTGAACCTCCCAAACCTCCCTGCAGGGTACAGTGCCATGCCTGTGGGTGACTAACACACTTGACAAACGTGGTGCAATGCCACATCTCTGTTTTGTATGACCAATTCTTCACATCAAGGTTCAAATTCCCTCATCTTAGGGAATGACTTGTGTCTGTACACTGCATTCCAGCCTGGTTTGGAACCCTTGCTTGCACTTCGCCAAGAGGAGGATTTGTTTTAAAGTCCAGCTTTACACACAGGCAAGACAAAGTGTTTCTTTGGCCAGCAGGATAAGCAGCTTTGTTTAACCTAAGGGAGATGAAGATGAGCTATTCCTCTAAGAGGCACAGTCAGTTTTTTCTCTTTGGCAAGTGCTTTGCTGCTGCTAAGTGCACAGCGGGCACAAAGTGCTGCTGCTCCCAGCTGGAGAGGAGTTTCCAGCCCCTGGCTCCTTTCCCTTCCATCTTCCCTGAACCCTGAGAGCAGCAGACTGGGGAGGGGGAAGCTGTTTTGTAAAAGGGTAATGGAAAAGGAAAAGCTCTTTGTAGATGGCTTCCATTGCTACACTGGAAACGTGAAAACTGGAGAAAGTGAAAACAGGGAGAGAGTGAAGTCCTCTTAACCCATAATCTTAGGGACTGTAAAATTGCACTTTGCTGTGGTCATGGGTGAAAAGATTTATATATTCATCAGTCTGTGCCTCCAGCATGAGCCTCCAGCTCTGCTCTGCTGACAGAAGGGGAATGAAGAGCCCTTCCCAGCAGGAGTGGGGCTGCTCCCAGAGCTCAGCAGGCTCTGGGCACAGCAGCCTGAACCAGGCATGGCTGAGCTGGACAGGGGGATTAACCTGGGCTGAGCTTGGCTGGCCACTGACAAATGGTGCTGGGCTCTGGGAGGGCCCTGGCACAGGGCAGCTCCTTCCATCAGTCACACCAGGGATGGTCTGCAGCTCTTTTCTGCCCACTCTGAGATGTTCAGGGGTTCTGAGCTACATTTCTAACTGTATTATACTGGCTATTTAACAACTATTTCCTTATATTTTTATTCCAAACAGGGTGCAATATTTTCTTCAATATTACATTAAAAAATCTAATTAATAAAACCGAGCCATTTCTGTTACTTTTCTTTTAGGACTTTCAAGTGCTTCTTGACCTCTCAGGTCAATTTTTAATTTGCTAAATCAACATTTTGTAACAGAATATGGAGTTCAATAGAAATTGAAACCTGTTGAGAAAAATCTGCCTGGGAACACATTGGACCAAGATAATTGTCTTGGCATTATTCATTTTGCTTGAATTATTTTATGTGACAAACACACAGAAATAGTTGCAGGAAAAAGTCACTCAAGCTTCTCTAGGGAAAGTGTGCAGAAAGTAGATTTAGAAAGAAATTGTCAGATGGCAGAAGAAAACTAATAATGCCCATGACTTAATTTTTTCTACCTTCAATTTTAATATTTTAGGAAATAATTTGAATAAAAATATTTTGGTCTATAATATTCCTTTTTATATCTACAATTCTAAATAAGGAACACAATGGATATTAGAATGAGCTAAAATGTAGCTAAAATATGGATTTATAAGAAGCAATGTTTTGACTAATAGACACACACACAATCACCTTTCATTGGTAATCTTTTAAAAGTGTAGCAGAAAAATTGAACTGATACAGGAATTATATTTATTTTTACCAAGGAATTTAAATGTGTAAAAACACATAGCTTTTTTTCCCCCTGAAAACTTCATTTAATCTTTTTTCTGCACAGAAAAAAAATCATTGAGATTTACCTATTTTAGCAATCAGTAAATTTTGTTATTTATTCCTTTAGCAGAGTAGGATATAACTTTTTTTCTTAAATTAAGACTGGAAAAAACCCCAAACCATTATTTTGTCCCACTTTTTCATGTCTTCCAAAGGAATGACAGACTGAGCTAAGCAAACAGCTTACAGACACAGGAGCTACTTTTTGAGACAATGGCAGCTTCTGTATATGGAAAAGTTGGGAGTCCAACTTTGTGGCACTTTTAAAAGACAAACCCATTAGTTCTAGAACTTACAATTTGACACTATACATTAGATTTGCCTAAAATTGGTACCAAAAATAGCAGCTGAGCTATAGAATTATCTTCAAAACTTAGAGGTGAAGGCCAATTTTAACGCCATTAATAGGTCATTTGCAAAGATATGTTAAAATCTGCAGTGTAGCTCAGATGAATAAAACAGAACTAAGACTTCTACCATGAAGAACATAAAAAAAATTCTGAAGTTTCCAATGAGGGTTTTGTTTTTTTTTTAAAGGAGCCTCAGGATTGAAATGCTCAGCTCCTGTTTTGTCTAGAGCAAAAATTCATAGAATCATAGAATGAGTTTGAAGGGACATTAAAGATAATTTTGTTCCAACCCCTTGCTATGGGCAGGGTCATTTTCCAGCAGATCAGGCTGCTCCAACCCCTGTCCAACCTGTCTTTAAACATTTCCAGGATTAAAAAAGAAAAATCACCACAAATTTAGGTGAAAAGAGAACAATTTTTTTCTATTTTTTTTTAACAACTCCATGTGTGTATGCATGGAGTATTTTATAGAATAGCATAAAATCTATCTTACATAGAGTAGGATCCAACAGGGATGTCCTGATGGAATATGGAAATGATTGTGTGCAGCACAGGGGTGAGTACAATGGGGACCTGCCTGGTGTATCCAGAAACATTATGATACTCTTTTCACAGACAAATATTTAGGGACATGCTCTACATCACCCACTAAGCCTGTAATGGGATCCTGACTGAGAAAACAGTTTCCTGTAATGAAGTGCAATCCTTTGGGTGTTATCTCAAATGAAGCTCTTTCTTCAGTTTTAACTTTGGTGATATGAACATAAATAATAAACTCATCAATTTCTTAGTATCTATCCTTGGAGACTTATTTATATAATATTGATAAATACCAATCTTCTTGTAAGCATACAATGGCATCAAATATTAATTAATGATGTTCTGGCTTTTAGATTCATTGCAAATATATAATTAATAGTCTTAGAAAACAAGCACAGAAAAAGAAAAAAAAAGAAAACCTAGTCAGGTGGATCAATGCTACAAGTAAAATGGTTTTATGTAAGGAATAAATAATAAAACTCCATAAATCAATGGATTTTTAAAATTATTTGAAATGCTATTCCATTATTGAAATTTGTGCTAATGGCACTACATTAAAAATGAACTGGAAACTAGTTAGTGTTTTCCCTTTCTCTAGACTGCAGTCTTCATAAAATATAAACCTCAGAAGCTCCTACTCTGGAAGGAGTGGAGAAGAAACCTTCTTCTGGGCGTTGCCAGAATGTTAAAATGCTAATAAAACTCTGCTATAAAATAGAGGCCACAACATAAACTGCACCAGCGTGGCCTCAATGTGATCAATGCCTGAGATGAAGCACCTGCAAGCAGCACCTCCTGTTAAACCACAAATAGAATCACTGGCAGAAATCTTCCCATGCAATGCACAGTGTGTCCTAGGTTGCAAGTGGGGGTGTGTATTCCATCCCCACCTGTCAGAGCTGGGGCAGTTCTCTGCTGCTCACTGGGCAGTTTTCTTTATCTCTCCCACAGCCAATCCTCCCTCCAGCAGATCTCTGCTGTCCATGGCCAGTGAGTGTCCCTGCATGGCTGATCAAATTCCAGCATCCCCTTGGGAGAGGCTCTGCCCAGGGGAGGAGCCAAGCATTCCTACCTGGATCCAATCTGACCTTGGGAACACCCCAGCAGCCTTTGCCCCCTGCATTCCCAGAGGAGCAGCTTTCTTCTCCCCGGCATTCCCAGAGGGAGCCCAGGTCCATCTCCAGCAGCCCTGGAGCTTCAGAGGAAAACTCCCCCCTTGTCCAGGATCCCTGCTCCAGCAGAGCCACAGCTGGCACTGCAGGAGGGCTGAGCCACCCTGGGATGGCACTGCTGCCACCACCCTGACCCACAAGGCGTCAGCTCCTATTCTGACTCTGCCAGTAGTTTTTTTGTTGTTTGTACTATTACATTTGTATTTTTACTAGTTCCTAGTAAAGAACTGTTATTCCTATTCCCATATCTTTACCTGAGGGCCTTTTAATTTCAAAATTATAACAATTCAGAGGGGGGGGATTTACAATTTCCATTTCAGGGGAGGCTCCTGCCTTCCTTAGCAGACACCTGTCTTTGCAAACCAAGACAGGTGTCATGTTCCCAGCTGCTGCCTGCTGTTGAAGGGGTTTTCTCACCTGCTGTTGAAGGGGTTTTCTCACCTGCTGTTGAAGGGGTTTTCCCCAGGGATGATGTGGGTGCTGTCCTTCCCCACGAGCAGCTTGATGCGGTCGTAGAAGGACCGGACGGCGGGAGCTCCGGCGTGGCTCTGCTGGATGATGTCCAGCGGGTCCCGCGAGCCCCGGCACAGCAGGCTGTTCTGGCAGGTGGCCTGCAGGCAGCAGTCAGGGTCCAGGCAGTCCACCAGGCCATCTGAAAGGTAACAGGCACTGAGATCCAGTATGGAGCTGTGGAGTGGTAATGCCCATGGAAAGCTTAAGGCACTGGGAAAAACAGTTGGAGTTCACTCTTCATACCATCCCCATGCCCCAAACCTGGTAATTCAGTCCATAGTGCCTTGAGGATGATGCTTTTGAGCACACTGCTTAAAAACCACTACAATTAATGTAAACCAGCGTTAGATGAGGATAAATCTGATGAAATCTGTCAAGGGCTGAAATTAGGCAAAAGGAAGTGGAAGCAATAAAGGATTTCTGTTTAAGTTATTTGCATGTTTGGCTGTTTTCATTTTTTTTTTGGTCTTGAGAATTATGTTGTTTGATTTCATTTGCTCTGTTTGAGGAGCTGAGAGGAGATAGGGATGACAAAGTTCTCATTACCTAAATAAAACAAAAATTACACTGTAGCCATTTTGGCAGTTCCCAGGACAGGGCTGCTGGAACTCCCACCTCCCTCTGATACCTGGCTCACAACTTGTGTGCATGCTTGGACAAGGAAGGATCAGTCACAAAGTTGCTGGGTTCAGTCATCATATTACAGATTAGGTTATCTATCATGAATATTTTTTAAGATGCATTTTTTTAAGAAAAAATAGAATTTTAACACCAGAAATTAAAAGGGAATCAAGGGGGAGATCAATCTGTATACCTAGATAAATAACAATTTTAGCACATACAGTAACAATTCTATCATCATCTCTTCATTTGGTATCATTATTTAACTGAAATATGTCCTCTCAATGGAGTTCTACTATGATTTAGAAATTATTAACCATTTGCTTTAAAATATGATAATCTCAAACAATTTAGAAACATTTGTTCATCTGCTCTGGCAAGAATCAGGAGTTCAATCTGCAATCTACTTATGTTTGTAAAACTTCCCAAGGTGTATCAAACTGATTTTTGAATACAAATATGGCCTGGGCATACATTCAAAATCATACCCAAGAGAGAGCATTGCAGTATGGAAGCAGAAAAAAGTACCTTAGGTTAAGATCATGACTCATGCATTTTCAGAATTTTCAAGTGCACAACAGACCAGCACAGTGACAACTAGAAAAACAACAACCTAAAGGTAGAAAAAACCAATCTAAAACTACAAAAAACTTTATAATTTCACAATTAGCCTTGTACTTCCAACCCATATTGTGTGCCTGAAATGACTGTGCCTGACCTGATTTAAAAACAAAATTGCCAAGTTACGCTGACAATGTTTCATTCAGGCCTCTAAGGAGATTTAAGTCAGACAAACTACCTTGTTTTGAGAGCCATATGTTGCTTTAAGGTCACTCGCCTATTCACATTAAGAGCTCCATTCATCTTGAAATTCTCTCCAACAAGGCTGCAGGATCTTTCTGTTTTGCTACAGCTAATTTTCTCCCCACTGTATATAATCGTTCTGAGGACATCATTGGCTTCAGGTATAACTCAAGGCAGTTTTACTATTAAGCTCTGAGAATTCCTCAGCTTCTCCCCCAGTCTGTGAGACCTCTACAACCATGAACTGAGCTTTGCTCACTGTTAAGTCCACTCAGTTCTCAGATGACCACCAGGCAAGGAAACCCTATCAACACACTAGAAATATCAGAGGCAAACCACAGGATATAAATTACTCCCTCTGACAAATTTACATTTACCTAGTCAAGCTGCATCATATTTTGGCCACAGCTGTTATTAGAGGTGAGCACAAGTTCTGCCTGTAATGACCTCATCATGCAGCCGATTATGGGATGCTGTAGCCAAACATTTGTGATGACACTGTGAACTTGGAATGGGCATATCAATCCCTCAGGCTCCTGTCAGTCATGTGAATCACATCTTTATGCTCACGAGCCCCCTTGGATATTGTCTGACATTGCAATCTTCAGTAAATTACCCTGCCACTGCCAATCTCACCGTTATCTCACAAACAATCAAGCAGGCAATCAAACTGCTCTGAATTGCCAGTTCAGGACCTGGGAGGCTGGAAACATCTCCATTCAACAGCAGGGAAAAACCTGCCTGTGATTCCTTCCATCTAAGAAGGTTTTGCTGCAGTTCTGTGAAGTCAGACTCAGATGCTTTCAAATGCTTACAACAGTATTTAGAAAAGACAGGCATAGGGCATAACATAATTTACTTTTTCAAACATTATTACTTATATGGATATATTCCCCTGTAGTAATTTATCCTCAGATGGAGAGATTCAGGATTTAGGATATTTTTACCTTCTGTGAACTAGCTGATCCAGCTTGTTGCAACAGCAGCAGAGAGGTCTGGGTCTGTTCATCCAGCACAGCCAGGCCCTAGGCACTGCTGCTCGGTATCAAAGGCTTAGACACCACTGTGCTGCTCACATCCACAGCTGCTGCTCTCATTGACTTAGCTGCTCTGAAATCTCTGCTTCCATGCATGAAAGAGTAGTGGTTACTGTAAGAATATATCTGCTTTTAGCCCATCTTTGCCTAATTTGCTCTCTGGGCTATTATCACAGAATGGCTGATATTGGCAAGGATCTCTGGAGGTGATCAGCTCCAGGCCCCTGCTCAAGCAAGGCTACCACATGCTGGTTGCCCAGGTTGCCCACACAGCTTTTGAAATTTCTTCAAGGATGGAAACTCCACAGCCTCACTGGGCACCCTGCTCTACTGCTCAGTCACTGGACAAAGAAGTGGCACAAGTGACATTTGTGCCTGGGGTTGTTCCTCCTCAGGTGCAGGACCTTGCACTTCATGAGGTTTCTCTCAGCCCATTTCCCCAGCCATATTGTACTGTTATATATGAAGTAAATTGTTACAGAATC
Source organism: Urocynchramus pylzowi (assembly GCA_013397555.1). NCBI lineage: Eukaryota > Metazoa > Chordata > Aves > Passeriformes > Fringillidae > Urocynchramus > Urocynchramus pylzowi. The sequence goes on along the minus strand of VZRH01003727.1, from coordinate 1,747,894 downwards.
GTTTATTTGCATTAGACTCAGCTGATTAAAACCAGAGTTATAAAAAAGTACCTTCTGTAAAAGAAAAATCTGCTATTAACATAAATTTTAATTAGAATTCAGTACTGTGGGTCTTAATATATATTTCAAAGCTTGTCATCCTCCAAATTTCCTCAGGTATGCTGAATTATTTATATGGTTAATTCAATGACAAACCCTCATCACTTGCCTCACCAAAAATATTGCTGCTCTTCCTGGCACACAGAGCTGAGTTTCAAGTGGGCAGTGACCTCTCTGACACTCTGCACACTAAAGGGAGGAGACTGCAGAGGGAGCTAAGATGGTGCTGAACCTCCTCCAACAATTTGAGACCAACACAAGTCCTGACTTGGCCTTAACTGAGACTAGAGAAATAGGAAATTTTGATCTGATTTAAACTGGCAGCACAGGATTAGCTCTCCATTGCTGTTTGTGGTTTTTCTGAATTCCCAAATCTTTTCAGAAATGAAGCAAGTGACATGGTATCCCTCTTGAAGAGTTCACTTGGCTAATGGATCCACACATTTCTCAACTTTCTGTGAACTGTTCCACAAGCTTTTTGGCAGACTTCACTACACAGCATAGAGAAAACTTCAAAGAAATACTTGAAGGTAGATTAACCTACTCATGCATGTCATATTTATGACTGCCTTATTATTGTGCTCCTCTTGACCATCATTAGAAGGACTAAAAAAGCTCTCAGGAGGAACAGTGATATATTTTACCACATTACTGTTCTGATGTATTTAGAACCTCTCAGCAGCAGTGTTTCAGCATCACTGAATGTATTTCTCACCATGTCCAGGTTACTGGATTGCAGAACAAGAAAGGTGCTACACCTTTCTGCAGAAAGTTGATGCTTGAGCTATTGGGGTTTTTAAACCCCAATGAGTAAATTATCTCCAGTTTCCACACTTCAAATACCTGCAGGTTGTGCTTCGGGTTCAATTCTCGATGCACATCAGAATGAGTGAACTTTGACCTGAGATCCAACTTGCTGAGCCAATGCTTTCTGTACCCAGCAAGGGACAATTCTGCTTCCAACCCAAAACTCCTGAGCCCACGCTCAGCAGAGGGCATCCTTACACTTCACTAGCTGCAGGAGCTGGGGACTTTCAGAGCCTAATTCCTGGAAATTTTTCTTTCTCCAATAAACATTTCAGACTGATGATTAAAATGGAGGTGGGGAGGGGGGGGAACAGCAGCTACTACAAACCCTGAGGGCAAAAGGGTCTTTGATCACTCTAAGGGCAAATTAGTTAATTTATCATGAACCGATTTTAATTATGTGCAGTATTAATATACCCAAGGTGAAAGAATTAGAGATGCTCTATCAGATTATCAAAAGAGTAGGCCTTCTCTGCCAACACAGAAATATATTAATTGAGCTCTAAAACTGCATGCAAAACTGCTTCCACAGGCAGGCTATGCCACAGCCCAGTATATCTTATTACCAGGAAGTTTATCTAATATTTAACCCAAATTTTCACACTTTTGTAGCTTGATCTAATTACTGTTATCTGTATTGGCATGTATCATTCAAAATACTTCCTCAGAAGTTTCTGGTGCTAACAAGAAAGGGAATGCTTCTATTCCTGCTCAAGCCCTGTAAAGACTCCCTGTACACTTTCAGGACATTCATTACAACACTGGCTTTTGTCTCTAACTGTGAGCACAACAGAGTATTTTTGTAACCCAAACTGCCTTTCAGGACAAGCTGGATTGTAAATCCCAAATTGTGGTAAAGTAGAATGATCCTGGAGATTGGTTGTGCCTTTGAATACCCAAAACCCTTCCCAATGAGGTTTTAAAGTACCCTGGAGGATGAGAGTGGTGAAGCACCAGCCCCACTTCCCTGGCCCACTCGGGATCCCTGTGCTGCTGGAGCTCTGGCAGGCAGGAAAAGCCTCATTCCTGAGAGCAGCAGCTGCAGGAACCCACTGAAGGTGTAGCTCCAGCTTGGGGGTCCCTCAGAACCTGTGGATAATTGATGCTCCAACTCCAAACCACTCCTTGCTCAGAACCAGGCTGACCCAAAGGGCTGCAAGGTGAGAACAACCTTTAAAAACAATGTACATAGTTTTTAATGTACAGCTCCAGTGTGCATGGACACCTACAGGGATGCTGGTGCCTTTTCCTCCTATGGAATTTGCAGGCTCTGAGCTCCTTGCTTTTCCTTCTCCCCAGTTGTGAGAGGGAGTTATTGCAGACCACATCCCGTGAGGGACAGGGAGGGATAAGCTGGCTAATGTGTTTAAAGGCGATTAGAGGCTGACATGGAGCTGTAACACAATCACACACAAGCACCCTCATTAGCTCTTGTCAAAATTTGAGTGCCTACTTTTGATACAGATTTTATACCCAAGCCTACGTGACTCACTCTGGCCCCCATCCACTACAGATTTCAGCTCCTGATTGCATTTAATGTTCCACAACTGACTATTGTACAGGCTCTGGGAAAGGTATTTTCTGTGCCAAGAGTATTCTGAGTATTTATATTGAGAACTTCATAAAATCTTTTGTCTGTGCTGAATTAGAGACCCCCGCTGAGGCAATGCTTGTTGAGGCAAGCTAAATTACATGATTTGCTTTTGTGCTGTGAAATACTTGTATTATCTTAAATGTCACGAGCCTGATGCAGTATCAAGTCACAGGATTTGTAATTTTCTAAAAGCAATTTTTTTCTAAATGTTTATTGCAGGAAGACACTTCTCTTTTCTTTCTATTTTCCTTCTGTCTAATTTCAGAGATGAGTTTTCTAAGACAACTCAAATAAACAGCCTTTCAATCAGTCAAGTGCACTGTCCTGACAGTGAACTTCACTAGAAATGCATTTTTCTTGTGAATTGAAGAGATTTCATACTGGAGCAGATAGCTGGCTTTCTCTAATTCATTATCTTTAATGTATTGTGCCAAACAGAATTACCACCAACTGTACTTCCTGGTGGGGTTAAAGATATAGAGTAACAAACTGAAGAGCAAAATTTGCCTTCTGAGAGATGCACATCTCTCTTTAGAAAGCCAAGTGGAAAAGAAATTAAAATGCATTTTAAAAAGAATGTGCCACTTTGCATAACAAATAAGAAATTCCTCATTTCTATTTGGCTTAGTATTCTGTACTGCTATGGGTTGCCTCCTTTCCTTCTCCTACCAATTTTAGTCCAGATAATTACATTGTGAGGAGAAATGTGATCTGGGAAGTGATAGAAGCAGTGATTGCATTTAAACTTTTTTAAAAATTTATTTATTTTTAACCTGCCTGCGCCTGCCCTCTCCATCCTGATCAAATACGAAACAAACATTTAGCAAAACTTTGCTTATTTCCTGTTTTTTCTTTCTCTGAGATTACATAATTTAACTCTCTTGACAATAAAAACAATAAAAATGAGTAAATTTGAACAGATGCAAAAGGTGGGAGAAGAGAGAAAGAAGGAAAAGAAAAGCCCAGAAAGCGCCCAGTGGGCAATATGGGCTCGTGCCAAGGCTGCCTCTGCAGAGGACAGGATTCTTAAATCTCTCTCCCAGATTATCCCAAGATACTCAGGACAAAGATTCCTCAAATGTGATGGATATCAACTGAATCCAACATTTAGTGAAACTATACTTTAGGAAAGACATCTGAGTTTTGCTGTGTATCCCGTTGTCTCATGCAGCTGGAAGTGCTGCAAAGTCTAAAGTGAAATTTAGTAAAACAGAAGTAATTTAAGGAGACTACTTTGAGATACTAAAAACATTTTTCTATTTAGGAACAAGCAAATTATTATAAAAGAGTTATTGCAAAATGATGGGTATAAACAGCCACAGTAGTGATTTCCTTGTGCAATATGCAAAAAGAAATAGAAATGTAAAAAGTAGCATATCCTCTCCCATTCCTCAAAATACCATCAGTAATTCCTTAATTTCCTAAAATAAAGCCATGTTGAATTAAATGGGTTATACATGTCTATTAGGGGGATTATATATTGTAATCACAATTACAGGTCTTAAAATAAAGCTATTTCTAATCCCTCCAAAAGATGCTTAATAATGATTAGATTACTGAGGAACTGATTAAGGGAAGATATTAGCTTTAGAAGCAGCCACAGTGAGCAAATTATGTAATCCAAACATGATTTGGAAAACAGAAGCACTTTCCAATTTAGAGAGATGTTAAAAGTGAGTCCATGCCAGATCCCCTTACCTTTCAGTTAGGCTTTGTCCTTACAGAGAAATGAAAAAAAACCAACAAAACAAACCCAACCAAAATAACCCCAGCAAAAAACCCCTGAACAGATAAATAAGAGACTTTCAAGTTTTTTCAGCAAAGAAGCCTGTGCACCATAGTAACCCTAAACATGTCCATTATGAATCATAGAACCACAGGCTGGTTTGGGTTGGAAGGGACCTTAAAGCTCATCCACTTCCACCCCTGCCATGGGCAGGGACACCTTCCACTATCCCAAGTTGCTCCAAGCCCCTCCAAACTGGCCTTGGGCACTTCCAGACCTGGTTAAGCCCATATCTTGATTTGACATGTGATGGTGAAGGCAAAAGCAGGTGAATTTCTCAGTGTTACCTCAGATCATTCACCCTGAACAGCCCTAAGAGGAGAAAGCAGCTTTGGAGACTCTCTCCTCTCGCTGTTCTGGAATCACATTTTATTCATGCCAGTAATCCACACTGACATCTCATTTAAAATGAAGATTTGTAAGTCTAAAAGAGAGGGGGACTCATCTGCCTCTTCTAGGAATAAACCAACGAAAGGACATTAATCTAAAATGGAAAGAAAATATTAAGTATAATCTTTCATTTTTCTCTTTTTGAACTATGGTATGGAGTTTGCATTGTGGCAGATAATAAGACAAAGCAGGACAAATGGGAAACCCTCTGGAGTCAGTGGCAATGCTCTCCTTGACATCCGTAAAATGAAGACTTGGCCCAAGGCCTTTGAATCTGATTGTGAGATACAATTGCAATAAGAATGGCTGAACAGGGAAAAAGCTCCAAAATATGTTAAATCTGCTGCCACAGAAGGCAGGAAATAATAGTTCCCTTTCAGTGACATGCTGAAGGAATTGTATTTTAACAACATGCAGAGATGGACAGAGAGGAAGGAGGCTCAATTGTCCAGAAAAGACCTCATTTAGGCAAAAGGAAAAAAAATGTATTTTTAGCTACCCTACTGCCTTCCAAAAGAACAGCTTGTGTGTTCTGTACTACCCCAGAACTACTTGCTTATGTTAACAGAGCAATGTTGGTAATGGAGCAGCAAATGACTTCAACACTTTGCTGCAAATAAACTCAGCTGAGTTTCAAATGAAAAGAGTGACTGGGAGAAGAGGCAATTTCTTTAACTTCCAATAAACTTGCATTTTATGTGAAACTTGGCGTTCTGGTAACTAGCTGGATCTTTACCATTGATTCCCATAGTGCACTTTTCAGCTTTGTCTAATGAGAAAACTTAATTTTATTTGTTCCTATATAGAGAGTCACAATTACATAAAGGTGCAGCTTAAGCACAGGACACACACAGCCCTTCCAGCCTCTCCATTCCTGCAAACTCCCCTAAGAACACAGAGCTCAGAGAACAGATTCCTGGCCAGGTGTGTGCTGAACCAGACATGTACAGAGCATCACGTCTTAGGCAAAGGCAGGGCTGCATTCTGAGATATGAATCATTCAGTGATTAACATTATATTTGTGTTTGAGTTTTGTTGTAGTTCTTGTGAATTTGACAAACTGGTGGTCAGGACAATGCCTCTGTCCTCACAGTTCACATGAGACAGAACCCCAGGACATCTCAGAGGAATCTGAACCCCAAAATGTAATTGAGCAAACTGCAGCAGCACAAACCAGCAAGGCATGGGAGGGACTGAGAGAGCTGCAGTGGCACAGCCTGAGGGGAGCTGTGTGCAGGAAACACAGCGTGGCTCAAAGTGCTTCTGGTTTTTCAGGAATGCCTGGAAAGCTTGTGGAGAAACAGCAGCTGACCAGGTGTTGAGCTCCCTTATGCAAACATTCTATGGGAATTAATAAGGATGAGACTATTAAGAGCAGGAATGATCATTGAATTAAAGTGCTAAGCAAAGGGTCAGAAGACAAGAGATTAATTTCCACCTTTATCAAAAAAACCCCATGTGAAAACATGGGGGTCAAAGGGACTTCTCATGTTGTTTGGATCAAGCTTAAATTTTCAAACTGTTTACACTCACAAGAACCCATGACCAATAACCTCTATAGTCTCTGGAAAAAAATTACTTAAAATGCAAACATTGAGAACATCTGAAGAGTTCTCCCATAAACATTTCCAGCCTTCAACTAGATCAACTAATTTCTTTCAGGTGCTTTACTATGGTAAACCAAAATCCATGCAACTCACATGATAATGAAGTATACAATTCTACATTAAGTATTAATTCATAATATTATGCATCTGTTGTATGGCAATTTTCTCTGTATTCTTTACTTCTGATGAGCTCCTGTTTACCTTCCTTGAATAAGTTTTACAATTCTACAGTTTTTCATTAGGATGAGCAGCTGAAAAGTGTCACTGGTCATTTTTTCCCCTGCTTGCCTGTTTTACTAGTGCAAAATAATGTCCTGGATAGATAAATCAACCTCTTATTCCAATTTTTCTAATAACATTTCCAACCTTTTCCCTTTCTTTGAGGAAATTCTAATAATACATCCGTTTTCAAATTTCCCTTTATAATCTTCAAAGCATGTAAAAACTGCAAACCTAAGCATTTCACCTTTTAGTTTCTGACACTGAATATTAACACAAGTTTAGTGGGTTTTGTTGTATACTTAAAAGCCAATCCATGTACTTTTGCAGTTACATTCTGCTTTTTAAAATTCAGTAACAGCTATAAAGCAAGTTCTCTGAAACAGCTTTTGAACTTCTAAAATACTTTTGTAAGCACTGAGCATGTGAAACCAAGGAACTAACAGAGGATTTACAAATTAAAACAAGTTGATGATATTCAGGTGTGGTTAATATCATGTAATCAAAACCAAATACACCTGTTCCTCAGTTTGGGACTTACTTAAAGCACTCAGCCTAATGACAATTTTACCCTTGATACAGCCCAATGTTGCTTTGCAGTTTTAGGAAGTGCATTTATAAAATATTTATTAATCAGCAAACAGCGGATGTTTTCTTTAGTTTAATTATTGGCCAAAGGAAAGGGAAGGAGCCTCAAGGAAAAAAAGCGGTGTCTGATGCTTGGTTTATAGCAGAGAGCAGAAGCACACAAAAAAGCATCTATGTGACTTACTAAAGACATCACAGTGAAAGGAATAAGAAAGTTCCTGTAAATGAAGGAGTAAATTAACCAATCTTGTTTAGAAAGCACAACATCTCAGAGCTGCTTTCAGGCCACCATGGAAGCCTCAACAAAACCCAAAAAACAACTTTGAAGGGTAACACAGGACACATCCTATATTTAATAGCAATATGCCTGACAAAGAAAAAACAGAAAAAACCCAAGAGTAGGGATGTCAGCCCCTTCCCCTACATGCTCACTGAGCACACCTCAGCCAGCCCTGCAGAGCCTGGCAGGGTGACAGCAAGGGACAGCCAGGCGGGGGCTGTGCACAGGAGAGGACAAGGCCAGCACGGTGGCTCTGTCAGCCGCTCCCAGGGGCACGGGCAGCTCCCAGGGGCACAGGCAGCTCCCAGGGGCACGGGCAGCTCCCAGGGGCACGGGCAGCTCCTCTGGCGGTGCCCCAGCAGCCCGCAGCAGGCAGGGCCGGGCCGTGCTGCCCCCGGCACCGAGCCGGGGGTCCCCGCGTGTCCCGCACGGCCACAGCTCGCTGTCCGCTGCTGGAGAGTAATGTGGCACCTGCCTTGAGCAGGACAGCGGCTCCCGAGCCGGGTGCAGCCCTCTGCCCGCTCGGAGCGGTGGAAGGGCTCTGCTCACCTCCCTCGTTATCCTTGCTGTCGGCACAGGCGGTTTCCATGGCGACGCTGCATCCCGGTCCCCTCCAGCCGCTCTGGCAGACGCACTGCCAGCTGTTCTGGCCCAGCGTGCACCTCCCGTTGCCATTGCACAGGTCCGGGCAGCCATCTGCGAGGACAAGCGGACAAGGTGAGCCCCGGGCACCCCCACCCGCTGCGCTCAGCCCGTGGTACTGTGCAGACAAAAAGGCTCGGTCCTGCCGCCGCCAGGAACACCCGGGAAAGGAAGGGGACGCCCTGGAGAAACGGGGATCTAGCTCAGGAGCCCTACCTGCTCTAACACATGTTTTAAGAACCCTCTAATGGTCCAGACCTTGAGCTGGCAGAAATGACAGTCTGCTGACAGAAGATCTGTCGCTTATTTTTCCCACTGTATGTGTGTACACATGAGGGAGAACATCTTCAACAAGCTCATCAATGCTCAGAGGACTTTTTGTACTGAGTGTTGCATTTTTCTCCAGAACGTGTCTAAACACAAAGTTTAAACAAATACTTTTATTTCTTTAAATAAATTAATTAATATTTTCCTTCATTGATGGTCATTTTAGAATACCAACTTATTTACCACTAAGTTTACTTATATTTTGGTGTCACATCTTACACTTTCTGAAAAACATATTAGAAGAGCTAACCCCTCAAAGATGATTGTTTTGAATTGACTATGAATATGACATGACTTATTGTATAGCAAGAGCCAAATTAGGAACAAAAATATTAATTAGAGAAGCTGCTTACATGTTCTAACAAATGTCCATAGGTGATAGAATACCTCAACTCCTTTCTCCTGGAAGTAAATGAGTCTCAGGAGACATTACTGTATCTTACTGAATATTCATTGTGAAAAAAGGTAAGAAAACCAAACTGCAGCCTTGGTAAATACAACCAAATCCATCAATACCCAATCCACTCAAGCACAGGTATTTGTCTGGGGGGTGACAGAAGATTTGAGGCCTGCAGCCAACCTCTCACAGCACCTCTTTGTGTGTCTGAGCAGGAGGAGAAGGCTGTGCTGCCTGACAATAGATGTGTGCTTTTACAAACCTGTTCAGAAAGCCACAGCTCTGAGTTTGTCTCCTCCTGCTCCTCCCAGCTGCCTTGGCTGTAGCCAGGTGAAGTCAGAGAGCAGTTTCTCTGACCCCAGACTCATTTTCACAATGCTGCAGGAGCTTCCCATACAACAAAGTGACACCCCTGGAACTCACACAGCTGGTATCATAAGAGGTCAAAGACTATTCAGTTCATGTTACACAGAAAGCTGTTGGCAGATAGAAACAAGTCCTACAAGTTTTATTTCAATGTTGTTGTGTATTAAAAAAAAAAAAAAAGGCTCTTTCACTTAAATTTAGTGTTATTTTGCCACTACATATCTTAGCTTAAAAAAAAATCAGTTTCTTTTGCAGCACAGGTAATAGATTTTCAAGACATTTAGTTTATCTTTTCCATTTGTCAGGTTGTTTGAATGACCAAAATGATAGTGTTTGAGGGGAGGCATCACGGTGTCGGACAAATTATTTGTTTTAAATGAAAACCAAATAGTAATTGTGAATATACCCATGTGGTTGGTTTTCTACTGAGGCACTGACAAGAATTAAATCACTGAAGCAGTTTGCCTTGCAGCATCTGAGCAAAATGAAAACATGAACAGTAGGGAGCTAGCAAAATCCCTGAAAAGTTTTAAGTGCAGCTGGGGATTAATGGACATGACTTTGCGTTTAGAGCAGAGAGGGAAGGCAGCATCACTGCCACAGACATGGTGTTGCTAGGAAACACGATGCTACCTCCACAGAGCTTATTTAACTGCAGCCTTCCAAAGACAGACCTGGTGTTTGAGTAGCATAAATATCAGAAGGAAGGGAAGGAAGAGCAGTACACTACAATAAGATCCAAGTGCTTGGACAATAATGTCTTCCTTAAAAGATCTATGATGAATTAGCTTTGAAACAGCTTTAAGCAATGGACAACTAATTAGGTATTTTGCATGGTTATGTCTCTGTACATGCCTATGTGCATCTATGGACTTCTGGTTTTGCCTCTCTTCAAGAAAGTATCTATATAGCACTCTAGTCTGTTAGACCAACCAGAAAACAGAGCTCCATTACGATGTAGTAATAACAGCTTTCTTCTAAAAAAGGCTTATATTTAGGAATTGCATTGACTATCTCTATTTAAATCTTCCTACTGGTGCATGTGAGCAGCAATTATTACTGATGAACATCTTCTGCACACACAGGATTTCCACATATCTCATGGGCTTGGTGGCCATCAAGAGGTTTGGAGAGTAGACAAGGTGACAAAGTGCCTGCCTGAGGAGCCTTCAGAGCCAAGGCTCAGTGGCACAGCTGGACAGATGGCCTTGCTGGACAGGCTCACTGCAGGAAGCACAGCCAGCTCTCGGGGCTTTGGCAGAGCCTGCCTGCATTCTGCAGCCACACTCAGCAGCGTGCTGCCTCCTGGCTGGCTGGGGAATTCTCCCAGAGCCAGGCAGCCACAGTCACACAGGGAAGGGCTATCAGCATCTCAAGAAGCAATCCAGCGTGGGATGAAGCTCTCAGTCACCGCACAGCAAAGGGCCCTTGGTGCTAAGCAGACAGGTTGCTATTCCTGGTGTGTAGAGAAATTCTCCTCATCTTTTCCATTACAGCATGCTTAATGGAAAATGTCAAGAAGCAAGGTTAAAAAAGAAGAAAGTGCTTGTTTAAAGTGCTAGATTGACAACCTATTTATTCACAGAACAGGCAGAGTACAGGCAACAGCAGTTCTAGTGTCTCACACTTTTCTAGCTGCTGCTGAAGGTAAAACACTAATGCAGCCTCCCTCCTCTCTCTCTCCAGCTGGCCTGTAGAATTGGAAGCTGAGGACTTTACTACAGATACATATGATTCACAATTAAAACAGCAAGAAAGATTTCAGAACATTTTCCAGTGTTGCATCAGGAATCTGTGATGAGCATATGAGAGACATCAGAGTGAGACTCACTATGAAAGCAAAACCCAAAATATGGACTGTGCTTGGTTAAAAAATGGAGGGTGCTGGATATATTTACAAGAGAATACTCCCAGCTTTCATCTACAGTGAAATTATTCTGAGATTAAATTGTAAGGTGATTAGTTCATTTTTGAACTCAACAAATTAATTTCCAGTATCTAGGCAGTACATCAAGAATTCTAATCCAATTTTGCATAAATTCTGTACAGATTTCCTTTTTACTCTGGTATTCTCAAACTTCAGGTATACAAGTACACATGTCCAGCTTACCACACATATATAGACTTTCCATTGCATAAACTACTTTAAACTCCAAAACAAACATTTTAAGTAAACTAAATCCTAAAGTCTGCCCAACCAATTTGTGGTTTCAGTCAGAATCATCAGAACTCCCACTTATGGTGGGGCAAATCTTTCTGCAAAAACAGGCAGGGAAAGGGCAGCCAGGGAAAGAGAAGTTAGAGAAACCTTTCTCTTTCTAAAGTTTCCAAACTCTGATGGAAGAGGTAGCCTCTTAGTATAATGAAAAGAAAAAAAGAGAATATGAGAGATTAAGGGGAAAAAAAAATCTAAGAGGTATCTCAGAGCCACTTAGAGAAAAGCATTATGCTTTTAGCCTCTGTTCAGTTTGTACATGAAAAAATAGAAGTAAATCAAGAGCTTGGGTCATTTGAGTCCTTCTGATCCAATGCCATCAGCCATTTATTCTCTAAACAGCATCACCCAGCAGAGTGGGCTCCCAGCAGCTCTCCCCATTTAGAGCACATGTGCACAGCTACATCTGCAATATGATATCTCGTGTTTATCTTTCCACATGACCTCATTTCACACACCCTGATCCAAAGCCTGCTGGCAGTCACTGGAGCCTTTCCAGTGACTTCAGCTGGGGCTGGATCAGGTGGTCCTGTGGGTGAAGAAGCCCTGCAGTGAAGAGTATGTTCTACACACAGTGTTTCCTCACTCACAGGATGCACACGAGTTCCAAGGGGAACATTTAAATTACATTTCAATCCTCATCTTCTCATTACAGCTGTTAACTACAGAACTGGAGCAAATAAAAGTAGTCTGGGATATGATGGTACCTAAAGAATTTAGAGAAATGACATAAAAGCAGTAATGACAATAGCCTGTTTAATTTGGATTTTAGAGGATAATCACTGTTTCCATATTTTCTGTTCATTCCTTCGGTGAGCTGCTGGTATGCCTACAGCTATCTAGCAAATAATAAATGAGGTACATAGAATGAGGTACCTAGCAACATTGAAAATAAAATTATGCTTTTTATTTGCTATTGTTATTTTTTAATCCTTCAATTCCAAAGCCTTCAGGGCTTAGTTAAAGCCAAAGAAAGGGCATACAAATAAAAATGACACAGTGTTATGGTAGGCACAGGCACAAGTCATTTTCTACAGAGTAATACTTCAACTGAAATAAACTCAAACCCCAAACATGGAACTAAACTCATGTCAATGAACCAGAGTGCTGGTTGAGTGAGAGGTGAGGCCCTGTGAGTGAGTTTTGACAGTTCCAGAACAGGCTGGAGCCATGCAGAGGCACCAGCCCAGGGCTCTGAAGCAGGGCAGTGACACTGATTGACAAATTGCTGAGAATGAAGCCAGGCTCTCAGTGCAGCACAGAGCCCAGTGCCACTGCCACGAAGCACAGCAGAGCTGCTGCTTCCAGAGGGGGCTCAGACACAGCAGGAGCTTCTCCAGGGCACAAAGGGGCTTGTCACCAGCATGCTCTGACTGGCTGCCTTGCTGCTTCTTATTTTTTTTTAGAGAAAACATTTTGTTTAAAACTACTCAAACACCCAAAGTATTTCTTTAAGCTACACATCAAACAAAGAAATAAAGAATAAATATCTACTTGCAGATGTGCTGTGCAGATGAATACGTGCCTGAGTTAAAACTACAGACTGGCACATCTACAATTGTATTTATTGAACAGGCTGAAAAATAAAAGAAAGGCCAAAAAGTATGTTTGAAGAGCCCTGAAATCCTCCACTCCAACACCTACTATGCAGACAAACAATTAGGAATTTTAAGTAAGATTTCTTAAAGGTCAGTCATCAGACTGAGGAGCCTCTGCAATGCTGAAGTCCCAGTGCTCTGTGACAGCCAGGCAGGGCTCTGTCTGCACCCCAAAATGATTAATGGGAGCACAAAGACACCTCTCCTCCTGCACAGAGCCCAGCACCTTTGCCACATGGCTTCACCAGGATCAGGGGATGAGTTTCAACTGAGCACCAGCATGAGCAAAGAAGTTATGTGAAATATAAATTAAGAAACTGCTGCAGCCCAAAAGCTGCAGCTGAGCCACACAGCTCCTTCCAGAGGCCAAGCAGGTTATTTGCTGAAATTTTGAGCAGGAGCTAAAATTTGACCCTAGCAGCACATTTGAGTTACACAGTGTATTCCTTTCAAACAAGACTCATATCTAACTCCTATTCATATACCCACTAAAAAGATATATAAAAGATGCAGTAAAAATTTGTATTTAAGATAGCTGGGTCTTTCAAATTAATCTTACTGTAACAAAATCCATTTAGAATATAATTCCAGGTGAAATTGCATTCATAAAACTACTACCAAAACCATAATCTTTTATTGTATTAATGTTTCTGATATCACATACAAGCACCAGCATCATCCTTCGTAATATGTAATATCCTTTCTGAGAAAGAAGCCTTCTCAAGCTGAATTTATCTCTAAAATAACGTCTATTTAAAGAGTTTTGTGGCAGCATAATGATAAAGTGACCTATCAGACAGAATGTGTAAATTCAGTCAATTGAAGGGCAACAAGCAAAACACTGACTTCATGTTTGAAAGAATATCTAACCTAATTACAATGTAATCTAGATTTAATGTAATTTAGGATTTTTATAGGAAGACATTCTCAGTTCAGTCATTATCTTCAAAATACTTTTTTCACTTCACAAATCCTCCACATTTTGCATAGAGGAGGAATGAATTCCTCTCCTCCTTAGAGGACAACCTCCACATAAGACAGAAAATAAAAATCATGTTACACACTTTTCCCCCAAATTCTAATTGCATTTCTTTGATTGTAACTCCTTTAGCATGCAAAAAAAAACTTTATCAAATTGAGGAGTTTAAGTCAATCAAAATGCCCAGTAAGCCAAGTTAGCATTTACAGTGACCAAACAGAACTGCTCCACTTCTGTCAGTGCTACTTAATCGTGGTTTTCATCAGTATTTCAAATTCAGTACTGTGAGGGAATGGGATTTGTGCACACACACACAGATACACAAGTAGGGAGCTGCAGTGAGAACAAGCAGATGCTAGAAACTGCTTAAGCAGCTGAATACACTGCAGAAGATGCACAGCACTGAGAGGTAACAGCCTGTAGTGGGGCTGTAGGGAGTCTGCCCTAAAATCTATGGGCCTGAGTCTGGTGCCTGACCTCAAAACCACCCTACTTTGGAGGAGAGGTTGGACCAGTTGGCCTGCTGACATCCCTTCTAAACTGAATTATCTATCATCCCTTCAGGTTTAGAGCTTTATATTTCATAATTCTCAGGGCAGGGAATCCCAGTTTTCTCAGGCACTATTAAAATATAATTGCTTGCTATTCATTAGATATTAATGCCTGCATAGAATTTATAATTTAGCAATTAACTTTCAGGTATGCAAATGCTGATCCCGTGTAAGTGCGCAGGTTATCTCTAACAGAAGAATAAATAGGAGCCTTAACAGAAGCAGGCAGTTTCCTCTGTTACTGTGTGGCAGATTAGTACGTTCTGTCCCTTAAATTTGGTACAGAACTTTGGAATCCCTTCAGGATGAAAAACACTATTTAGACATGTGCATTACATTTTGCAGCTGATCTTCTTAAAGTATTAATCACATCGATTCCATTAAATGGCTGCACACTGCATGGGTTTGGATTTCAGAGCTCCAACATTCCAATTGTCCAAAAGAAAAACCCAAAGAAAGTGCCAGAGAAAAAAAAAAAAAACAACCCAGGAGTTTTTATGAAGTTTTGTGGAATAGTTTGGAATGAAAAATTGTAGCAATGCACTAAATGTTTTATGCCTTCTGGCTTGCAGCAATCCTAAATCTTCATGACATTAAAATATGATTACAAGTGACCAAAAATAATGGGTATTTGACTATTAAAATAAATATATCTCACATGTTTGTTAAGGCTAGAATTTATGGAGTTTGAATATAAACAAATATAAAGTATGAAATAATGCTTATGACCTAGGAGCAGTATTCCACCACATGAGCAATGTATGCAAAACAAATTAAAATAGATAAGCAATGTATTCTGAGTTATGTGAGTATTTGTGTATGCTAAGTTGTTTGGCAGATATAGGATAGAGGATGAATATTTCAGTACATAAAATATACTTTATAAACTTCCCTTTAATTCTAAAGTGCAAGGCACCATTCTGCACCCCTTGTCAATATACATAAACCTCACAAATATCATACCATTTTCCTATTTTTATATCTACCAACTGCACAAATAACTAATAAAAGCTACAGAAATAAACATGTGGTGATCACAAATGAACTGCTTTAAGTCCTGCATGCATAAAAGTTATATTTTTGTTCCTTTTTTTATCTGTTTACGTGGCAAAGGAAGAAACCTCCTAATCCTTCAGATATAGCCAGTTGCTTTGATATTTAAACACTAAATAAATCTGTGAAAGTGATTTTGATCTACAAGGGAGCTCATCTTCTCCATCTCACCCCCAAGAAAGCCAAGAGTATTTCATCTGCACTTGGAAGAAATTTGGAAGACAAACGAGCTCTTTAAGCTCTGCTTGCTTTACATTAAACATATTTACTACCAGGCAACTGATGGCTCTGCTCCTCCCCTCGCCTCACTAGAAGTGTCCTTAATTCTCTGGAACGAATACTTAAGTCTTTCTGCTGCTGGGCAGAGCATTTATTTTCCATTTCTCTGTAGAAGACATCAGAAGCACCAATGAGACTTTTAATTAGATTGCCTTGCATCTCTATTTGACAGTTTTTAAGCCATCCCGGGGCAGGCAGGTTGCCACTTCTTCCACTGGGACTGTTTTCCAGGAGCTCTTAGGAAGGGATACACAAGGTAAGGGAGTGGGAGATGAAGCCAAGAAATCTGGAGACCACTCTGCCCCAGCTCCAAAAGGATTGTGTGACCAGGACAATCAGTATATTGAATTAATAAAGTCCAGTCACTGATTCATGTCAAGCAAAAAAGTGCTGAGCTATGTATTGTCAGGATATTTGCTTTAGTTAAAAAAAAAATCCAACAAAACAAGGAAAAGCAAAAACAAAGATCAGTTAAAAAGAATTTCAAACAAATAATAATAATAATAATAATAATAATAATAATAATAATAATAATAATAATAATAATAATAATAATAATGAAAATATCTGGTCTATGCAAGGGACATCTAAAAGACAATTTGCTACAGTTTTGTGTCATTAACTCCTTCTTTGCAATGCTGAAAAGGCGTGAGTAGCTCACAGTATCTCTAAATATAGCAAACAGATGTCAAAGAAATTTTTATTTTCTATCCAGGTTATCACTTTTCTTAGAAAAGTTCCAGGGGAAAGGTACCAGAGTATGAGACTGCCCTGAGCATCAGCATTATTGATCCTCAGTGTTCCAATAAAATAATAATTTAGGATTTCCAGCAGGTTCCACTCGTGTGCCACCAGCAGCTGATGAGGGAACACCAGAATGTTCCCTGAGGTCTGATGCAGTTTGGCTCTGTGAGATCTCATGGATCAAAATGCAGCAAGGAGAACCTGGGGACAGCTCTGGCTTTCAGGGTAAACACATATGTGGGAATATGCTTAATCAGGCACAGTGCATATCCAATTTACTCTAATAACTGCTGTAAGCACTCAGGAAGTTTCTGCAAAAATCCTTTTTAATGGTGTCATTCACTGGAAAAGCTCTCCTGCAGTTTAGTGACACAGCCTGGCTCCTCAAGGTACAAATCTGCCAAGACCTGTATGTGGGTTCTCCAGCATGCTCACCTGCTTCTTACTCTGAAGGAAACCACTTACTGATGGTAATGATTTCCTAGGCTGGGCTGAAGTTACCTAATTCAAGTAAAGGATCACTAGCAGTAGCCCTGTGGAAGTTCATCTTTAATAAACCTATAATCTTTAGTCACAGGACAAAAATTCAGAAGCAATACTGTTGAGAACTGACATTTTCCTTTTCACTTCACTGTCATTTATTCACTTTTGAGTGACATCCCTCCTCACATTTCATTACGTTTTTATCTCAAGCATTAAAATACAGCAAATAAATAATTAAGATCTGGGGACAAATTCTGCAAATAACTTTATTAAATCTCCCATTTACTATCAATAGGAATGCTCACTTCAGAAATCAGAAACATTATATACAACTTGCTAGGAATTTTTAAAACTGCAGTGTCTAATATCAGAATTCCAGACAAAAGTCTTTAATAAGTAGGTGAAACTGTAACTACAGAAGTTGAGTAAACAGATGCAAACTTCAATGGAAGGCACACACGTTAAACCCCTCCAGTTCTGCTGAATAAATATTTCCCTTTACAAAGCATCTCATACTTTAAAATTTTAATGCAGGAAAAGCTTTTAAATTAGTTAATGAGGATCTTAGGAATTTCATGGTAACTAGAAACATAAATACTGGTCAAAGATGACAGATTTTACTTAGCATATTCTTTGTGTATGCAAGATTGAAAGATTAAAAAGAATGGGGATATAATTAGACTGTAATAAGCATTGTCTTAATTGTATTTTTTAAAAAAAAAAACAACTTTCATGTGGAATGGAAATATTAACAAATTTAGGAGACTTTTCAGTGTATCCAAAAAGTCTGCTGAGTGATATTTAATTGCTAATTAACCCTTTTGATTAAGTTTATGAAGTACTGTTTATAATTAAGGGTGGGTCTGAATGATTTTAATTCACTTTTTTCCTCAGCATACAAGCAATCAAAATTTTTATGGAATATGTAACAAAAGATTCCAATGAAAAATCAGCCAGTGTCCATTCAGCCTTCACAAACAGGGTGACCTTGACTTTGATGCCCTGTTCTCTAAATATGGCAGGTTTCTCCATTCTAAATCAATATTTCTGACTTATTTTGGAGAAAAAAAAAAAGTTTCAAACATTCACAGGACACACTGAAGATACGTATGGATTGGTTTCATGATAAAGAATCAATTAATAATGATCCAAGGGAGACAGTAACAAAAAAAGCAGTTTCACCCCTATTCCAAAGCCAATAAAAAGATGAATTGTATCTAAAAATCTGTGTCACTCTACTCCCCCCACCCTGATTCAGCTATTAGCAATGCCACATGGGAGCAACCTTAACCTTCATTTCAGAATCCTAACCAACTCCTATGCAGTGATTTTCTGTCTTAAATCTAAAGCATCTTTTCAATTGCTTCTGAAAGAAGAAAAGGCACATTGCTACTGCTTTTCCTGTACTGATATAAAACTACTCTTAAAAAAAAAAAAAGTACAGATTAATTAGGATCTGCAAACATTTTAACAAATTAATTCACTTTTCAACAACAAATAATGACTCATGGCTTCCTGCTTACAGTAATACCTTTATGGTCCAATTGCAAGGGATTCTGCAATTTAAAAATAAAATATGGAAGGGGAAGAGAAACACCCTTTTTTATAGAACTCCTTCATTCTGAGCACGCTATCTTCCATTGTAGGACTGAATGCTATAATGCTAATTTCTCTTAGTTTGAGAGATAAGTGATCTGTAACCCAGCATACACACATTTTGCCTCGCTTTATGAAATGGAAAGTAGTCAGAACATTTTATATTTAAACTGTGCTGAAAGGTGGATGGCAGCATGCTACATCAGGGACTGAATTCTTCTCTCTGGAATTCCCAATGGTTTAAACAAAAAGTCAGTTCTCTCATCTGTACTAATGTGTCTCTGTTTTTAGGAGAATCAGCATCTTCTGGGACATTTAGGGGTTTGTGTTTGTACATGCTGAATTTACAAAAATAGCTTCAGTGCTATCCTTGAGGAGCTCCTTCCACAAGAAACTCAGTAATGCCTTATGATTCCTAACAATTGGAAAATCACTGTACTTGAAGCAGCACCACTTTCAAAATCAATAAACCTCCATGATCCAGGCAAAAAATGCTATTCCTAAACAGATTTTGTTGTTGTTGTTGTTGTTAATTTGTGCTTTTGAATAATTGTCCTCTTACTATTATTTCTAACCTAAAATCACAACCTAGCAACCTAGTAATATTTTCCACTACAAACTGATTTAGTTTTTAATTAAAAAGAATGGTTTTAATCACAATTACACTCTTATATTTACTTCTTAGACACCAAATTTATTATCCCTTCTAATTCTCTTCAGAACAGGGACTGCAACTTGATGCATCTTGATGTGGTTCTTTAGCTCAATTGTTCAAAGCTATGAAAAACTATTTGAAGGAAAATTAAAACATATATGGTCTAGATGAATTATGAATCTTACTTATTTTTCAAACTCTTGAATAACTTTAGTCTTCCAACATCTACCTAAAAAAATAGTAATATGAAATTTTATAATTAAACAGAGAAGAAATTAATCTTTATATGGGCTCATGTAAAAATATACTGAAATGCTAGAAGTGTTTATACTTTTCAAATATATGAACAATTAACTATTAGCTCATGTAGTTCAATCTACCCTAATCAAGCCAGAACATTTAAAAAGAAATATCTAAACTGTTTCTCGCAGCTATTTTGATGGTATCTTGTTTTACAGCATTTTAAAAGCAGGATACAGTCTATTGATGCTGAGTTTGATCAACCTGCTTTGCACTGGACTGTTAAAAACTACAAATAGAAATGAAAGATACAGGGGGATTAGGAAAAAAGCAATAAACTTAGATGGTTCTTTGTCAAAATGATGGCTCCCTAGCTCCAGAATGCAGGGCACTTTTGAAGAGGCACTGTGGAACAGAGGAAGTGCAAGTGAGGTGGGCAGGACTTGGGGGCTGCTTTGCAAACCATGTTTGAGAGAACTCAGAGACTGTTTGACACTTGAACATCTGGGACTCGTAGCCCAGCTCCCAAAAACCAGAAGGCCACCAAAAGAAAATACCTCCCAGATGTCAGAAACCACTTATGAGCCACACAACTGGCTGATCACAGTAAGGCAGGAGTAAAAATATCTTTTAAGTGTAGTAGAGTGAGAGGGAGAAAAGCTTTATGTGGATAAGCAGACAGCCATGTCTCCCCTCCCTAAATTTTCATTAAGGATAATGTTCTGATCCATGTCACAGCAAATCCTTCATGAAAGCAAACTTGTTACTTTTCCATGAAAACTGCTTAACTGTTTAAGAGAGGTACTTTTTTTGAGTGAAATATTTAAGTGTGCAGTGCTCAGGGTCAGCTCTCAGAGTTGAAAATCCTCAGGGAACAGCTGGGCCATGAATCCTTTCTGCTCTAATCCCGTTAGTGAATGAGGAGGGGATGATGACAAACACAGCAACCTCAATATATCATGTCCTGCTCTTGCTTTGGCTTTCAGCAGCCTGGCTCTGAACTGCTGATTAATGAGACACCAGCACTGCTTTGTCTCCATCTATCCCAGCATGGATGTGTTTTGAAGACAACTGACAGCCTGAGATGGACAGTAATATGTCAATCAACACTACATCACTGAAAACACGACAGTAGAATGTGCTGGAAATTGTAGAAATCTACTCAGTCGGGCACAATTTCTTGGCAGCTATAAATCAGGTAATAGCAACCTCAGGATTATTCCAATTATTTTCACTTTCAAAAGGAAAAGATGAATATGGACTAAAATATCAGACCCAAATGCATTTAAGAATACTCAAGTTTGTATTCAGCTCTTACATTTCAGTCACCCAAATTATGTTTGCAATTTCTTTGGGAAAATGAGATATATTACATTATATGATGATTTCTGTTGGACAGCAAACTTTGCTTCTTTTTATATGTATAGAAGGGCTATATGTAAAATGAAATAGGCTGAGGCTACACACAGGAATAATCTCCAGAAGAGTCGTTATCCTATTGAGCATTTCATAAGCAGGTCAGAGCAGGGATGGAAAGAAGGAACAAGAGAAAAGAGCTGGATAACATAAATTTTGTAAAAACTTTCTTCAATAAGAATGGCTCATGATACCTCGTAACTTGTGCTCTGAACAAGTCCCCATATTCATTCCTTAAGATCTGTTTAAAAACTGTCTAAGTAAGGGCTTTCAGTGAAAGAAGGATGTATCCATATTCAGCATCAGTGTGTATTCATCCTCAGTGAGTAGTTACTGCACAAGAGAGAGCTGACAGCTTAAAGAGAAGTCTTTCAATAGTTTCATTTTTCCCCGAAGCCCTAAATAGATCACACAGCAAAATCCTGAACTGACACCTCAGAGGTTCTACAGAGACCATTTTTTCCTTTTTATTTCTGGCATTAATATTTTTAATACAACATTAAACTAAGAAAATATTGAGTAGAGAATTTCAAAAGCATCAAATACCTTAGGAAGGCAAGTCTCTAATTTATAATGCATCCTACTATTAATTTGATACTAAATTGGCAAGAAGCTGGTGAAAAAAAGCAACAAAACCCTTTGCAAAGCTTTGCATCTGAAATATTATTCCACTGAGTTTGCAGCAGTCAGGCAAAACACATTTGACTTTATTTGCATCTTCAAGCACGAAAGGTTATGTGAAACTGATACTAATGATGCAAGAATGATACCTTGAGAATGTATAAGCAAGAATGCAAGTGATCAAGAAAAAGGTATCTTTAACAGGAATATGAACAGCAGGTCTCAAAAGGATGGACAGGTATTGTTCTCTTTTGTATTTCTTTCTTAGTAAGTATAAATATTATATATATGTATATACATGTCTGCTTCTCAGGATCCAGCTCTACCTTTCTGTCTCCATACAATCCATGCCACTGACCTCTCACAAGCATTCCCGTCTCTTTGTTGTTTTGTTTCCAGCAACACCGTGTAATTCACTCACTTGCTGAAGCTCTGCTTGACACCACAGGGTACAAAATAATACAGAAAATATTATCTGCAGGAGAAGAGAAGATTGTCTGGCTCCTGGAATACTGCTATGAACAGCATAATCAGCTCTGCCCTTTCAAAAGTTAGAGCAGCTCCCTGATTGATTGCCCTCCCTCACTTTTTGTGGTCTTTTAAGAGTTCAAGAATTGGCCAGAAAATCAATATAACTCATGTGGAAGCCCCTCCAAAAGGAGAAAAAAGAAATGAGGTTTTAGTTTGGGAAACTATTCACCAGGATCTTCTGGGTGCACCTTTGAAGTTCCAGACAAAATGCAGGAAGTTTAGCTGAAAACATACTCATTAAATTTTTTGGGCTAGAAAGGAAAGAAATAAGGTCATGTTCGGCAAATATCCTGTAAAAAGAGAAAGAAAAAAGCTACTCAAGTGTTCTGACACTGAGCTGTGACATGTTTCAATCATTTACAGGAAGCCCTCAGCAAAGAATGCAAACAGGAAAGTTCTTCCTCATGAATAAGCTTGCCTTTCAGCCAAAAAAGATCCCCAGCTGCCCCCTGTAAATTCTGTAAATGAAAAGGAATTCTTTTTCTAAACTCCTTGAAAGTCAAACCACTCTCACTATATATAAATCTCTACACAGAATGCTTCCTTCCAAGTATTCATAATCAGCTACCTTGCTCAGCTATGATAAAATTAAGTGGATGCATATTGTATTTCTGGATTCCTTAGTGCTACAGAAATTATTTTGAAAGGTTACTCATCCCTGATCCACAAAAGTAGCCAATATATTTCAGTTTTCAGCACAGGAATTTGCAAAGTTACAAACCAGAACCAGAAATCCCAAGCAAGAGCCATCTACATAGTAGATGTAGAATCTGGGGACTCTGCAGCCAAGAGATTTTATTCAGAAATAAAAGATGACAAAGATGAGACAACCAACAAAGCACTTCAATAGCAAATGTTGCTGGGAAAGATAAGAAGCATCAGATTCCCAGGAAGAAATTTATTTACCAGATATTTATTTACCAGGAACTCACACCTTTGCTGAAACACAGAGATGCTGGACTAAATGAGCATTTATCTATCCAAGTAACGAGTACATTTCCTTGGCTTTGGTTATAAAATGTAACATGACATAACATATGTTCCTAAAATTCCACCCTATGAGGAAGATTTCTACCTTTTGAGTCTCTCTGTGTTTGAATGATGGAAGAGAAAATGTGAATGATGTGCAGTGAGTGACAGAAATAATTGAGAATCTCTCAGGTTGTCCCATGAGGTACCTGCTGCTCCTCTGCTTTGCTGAGGAGGCACAGGGGGAGCAATTCTTAAACTCCAATGAATGCTTGGCACCACGTTCCCAAAAGGCTGCATCAGGAGAAATCTGCTTCCAGGTGTAAAACAGTGAGATAACTGTGTGATACAGGTGATGAACTGGAAACTGCACATTCAGGAACAGCCAACATCTCAAACATTTTTGGTCATGTCATCATATATATATATATATATATATATATATTTCCAACGTATTTCAACATTTGCAGTAATGAAAAGTGGCCATGACCTAGAAATTCTATGCATTTTTCAAATAAAATGAAAAAAGTGTGTTCCTCCCTTCTCAGAACAGGAAATCTAAATTCCTGTCATCGTTGTTAGAGGGTTTTTTATGCCTTGAAAGGTTATAAACTGTTACAGATTAATTTTAAGTTAGAAATCCATTGGAGAAGTCTAATATATCTAGCTCCTTCTAAATTGCTCTTTGTCAGATACGATGGCTTTCCACTGCCTCCTCCCACACACTTTCCATCTCTCCTGAAAATTGCCTCATCTTTGAATCATTACCGTTGTAATTACAACAAGAGAAATCAGTAGTAGAAGAAAAAAAAAATCTTTGACACAAAGAGCATTATCATGGGACAAAAATATCTTGCTATATCCAAAGATAACACAATGCCACATTATTAATGTTTCCATTGATTACTGAGTCCATGATAAGGTAAAGAACTGAATCTTTACACTTTAGCTGTGGTATTCCATCCAGCTGATCGAAAATATAAACATGTGTAAAAGCTGGAAAGGTCATCCCAAAGCACTCAGGGGGGAAAAGGTTTTAGTAAACAATTTTTTTATTAAAACCAGAGGTGGGATATGGTCCACATAGTGTTCACCTTTAAAGGGAGAGTATTTAAAGTATGTCCCTACTGGGCGTGAGCTTGTTTGGATGTTTCAGAGTGGCTCAATATCCACATTGACAACCCATTGTTCTGCAAATACAGAACACATAGATCAGTCTTCCTGGCTGGATAAATTATCAATTCTACTTCCAACAGTGGCATTGGATTCTTAAAGGGAATGACAGTACAACTCTTAAGGTAGGCCATTAAAAATAAAGCCCTTAAAAGGAATGTTTCCTCCTAAGCTCATTTAAAAGGAGACTGGAAGAAAGCTCATAGAGTTCAATGATTTCTGGTGAGGCTGCTGCCCCAGGGCAGGATGAATTACCTCTGTTATTCCTGACAAGTGTTTGTCTAAATGGTCACTACAAATTCCATTGATGAGGAATTCACAATTTGTTTGCACTACCTCCTTCAGTTTTTCATTTACTGGTAACATGTTTTTTCCTAGCACAAGTATCTTGTAATACAACTTAAACTTCTTAATCATCCTAGACACAAAGTCCTTTCTTTTTTATGTACATTTTTATGCATCTGAAAATATTATGTTATTTTCCACCATGTAGGTGACAGAATCCTAGCTTTTTTCAAATTTTTCTCCTTTATTCAAGGCCTTAAAAACATAGAAGATAAAACACAGAGCTAATACAGATTTCCAAACCCCTTCTTTACTAAGAAACTTGTTTTCCAGTTTTGACAGTTTTAGTACAAGGGCCAAGGACCCAATGGGGGAAAGTTGCTGATCCCCAGCTCTGGAGTTAGATTTCAGAAAGCACTGCCAAGGCCAGAACAGTGTGACGTTTATGGCTGGACTTGATCATCTTAAAGGTCTTTTCTAAGCTAAATGAACCCAAGCAGAGCCTGAAGAGATGGACTCATCACCTGCTTGTGTTTTGGCAGGCAGGCAGGCAGGTGGAAGTTCAGCTTCAATGTCTGTATCTGGGTATAGCTCATTTGCATTAAAAAAACCAAAAAAAACCCCCCAAAAAACCAACCAAAAAACCCCCCAAAAAACCAACCAAAAAACCCCCATAAAAGATTAGAACTGTCTGGATCAAAATCTGCAGCAGAGTATCCATATTACCAAATAGCCTTGAGTGCAATTTTTTTCCCACTTTCTGTCTGAAAAGGAGTGCTTAACCTACCTCTAATGGAGGACATGAGCAGACAAGGGCAAGGCTTGGGAACATGATAGGCAGCCACAAAAAAACCCCTCAGATTTCACCTTCTAGTCAAAGCTCACCTTAAAAGATCCATTTGCAGACATTTAAATTTTACTTGTAAATATTTAGGATTAAATCCTGCTTTCACTGGTCTCCCAGTGAGATTTTTACCAATAACTTAATAAGAGACCATGCTCCAGGGATATGAATTACAGATGGAATTACAATTTTAAAATGGTATTTCTGACTGTTTCATAAGATCTCCATATATATCACACTGTCCTTGGAATGCTATCTTGACAGTTTATATGCAGAACATCCTCTGCAAGCATTTAAAAACAACAGTTTTAAACATCCAGATATTATTTTCAGTGAAAGTAACAGATCTGTTTTATAACAGCATGTTTTAAAAAACATTCAGATGATTTAAGGAAAAGTTAAATCCTCCATCTTAAATTTCTGTCATGAAGTGGGTTCAAGATTAACAACTTCTATACCTTTCTTTCACTTTGTTATTAGTTTTCCAATATTTTTTTTCATCTAGATTACCCTCTATTATTTAGTTATAACTTCCTCCATAATTGCAATCAATGAATAGTAATCACTTAATAAACATATCCTGACAGGTCTATTTTTGCACTGGGAAAAGATTAATTTTCTTTATCACCACTCCAGTAAGCAATTTCTTTTCTTACCTGAAGTAGCAAAGTGAACTGAAGTTCTGCTCTGCTTCTGCTCTGCAGCTGAGCAAGACCAGACACCTACTCCTTTCACTTTTATATTATTTGGATATAGATTTATCAAAATCTGAGTAACTTGGAACATGCATGCATTTTGTATTTGCATTGACTCTTACACGTAATTCTATTGCATACAGGCAAAAGCTGCTTTGCACAAGCACTGTGCTAACACTGAGCTCACACTGCTGTTCTGGGAGGATTTTCTGAGTGCTTTTCTTAAACCAGGTAAAACAGAGAGAAAAAATGCAGTTCTATTAAAACTTTTGAGCTTAGATACTCAACAATGAAATGACAAGGAGTGTGTATTCTGTCAAACATCTATTAAAGCCTCATTTGATATTAAATAGGATAAAATATCCTGAATTAATTTGGATGCCTGCAGGTTGCTATGATGATTTCTTTTCCACTGCCATGTAAATATAGCACAAAGAAACCGGTAAAGAAACACAAACAAAAGAAAATGGTTTTTATATAAAAATCTCTTTTTCTCCTTCACAGATGAATTTGTTCTAAGTGGACTTGCCCTAAAGTCACTGGAATCAAAGCAAGTTTTTCTGCTGACTTCATTTCAGACTAGGTGTAGCAAAAATGGAAATTCAGAGTAAATAACCTCTCCTAGAGGATTTGCATCTCCTGCCTTAGGACAAACAGCCTGTGCAGTTTTCAGGTACCTTCCAGAAAGGACTAATTTGTGGCATCTTTTTAGGCAGATACTCCTCAGTAATTCTGACATTAAATAGTGTGTCAAACTTTCAGCTGAAAATTAAACCATAAAGGCAGTACTCTGACAGTGAGTTTCTGTAAAATTTAAGTGCACTTTAGTTCTTCACACCAATGTTTAAAACATCTTGAGCAACTCATCATCGTACCAAAGTATCAATTCACTCTAAGCAGAAATTTTCCAGTGGTAACTTCTAGAAATTTCATACCAATACTGACAAAAATCCCTTTTACCATCCTTTTCCTCTGAACTCTGTGTTTCAGCTCCATGTAACATGAACCAGTGGGGTCACACTGAGTTGTCCCTCTCAATCCCATTCCTGGCAACAGTCTTTGTGCTTTTGTAAATGGCCTCAGGACACGACCATGTGAAAATTCTTACTAATACTGGCCTGTCACAAGAATCTCTGTCTGCATGCAACAGACAACTTCTGACTGCACAGATTTCATCCATGATAACTAGAAGGACATACCTGTATTTTTTGCACTAGTCTCATCTTTGCCACAGGCAGGACCACATTAAGTTTCAAGGAAATCTATGTAATACATACCAAAAAGCTTACGTATATTTTAATCACTTTAGAAGTATCACCCTTCCTCTGGAAAGAATTGATTACATACATCAGTAATAAGGAAGATATCTAGTTCAAAGCTCTGAAAACTAGGCTTAAAATCTCACTTCAGAGTTCACTAGTTCAGCTTGCAATTTTCAGCATACTTTTGAGATTTTGGTAAAAGGCATCTTTTTGTCTGCACAGTAATGAAGACTTTACATACACTAATTACTTCTAAACATCGGCACATTACTAAGAGATTATAAAGCAAAACAAATTTTGTGCGAAGCATCAAGTTCTGAAATAAGCAATTATTACAGAATTTAATGAAAAAAATTATATACTAGGCATTTTGTAAAGATCTGGGAAGAACTTTGAAAACAAAATGCCTGGATTAATCTAGCAGAGGTATGTTGATATGATGGAAGTCTGAAAGCAATTATGAAAAAAACACTCTGCATCTGTGCTGGTCACAAAGTGTTCAGTCATAAAAGCTTTGATTTAAATCATATTAGCACAGTGTGGAGGAAGCATGCAGCACCACAACATCAAAGGATATGCCCTGAAAATATGTATAAATTTTTCTTTTTTTTTTTTTTAATCTCTCCAATAGGAGTATACTTTTAGTTTCCAACTCATGTGTGTTGGAAACAGTTTGTATATCCAAAGAGAAATCAGAGGGGAATGAAAAAGAAAAACAGCTTGAGGGATGCAAGAATCTCACCATACGTTTAAGTAAAGAAATAACAATTCACTTGTAATAGGACTGTCCCATTAGGGTCCCTGGGTGCCACGAAAATCTCAAGTGACCTACTCTTTTCTTTCTTAAATTCACCACCTTAAGATAATGAAAACAACATCACTCTGGCTTTGGACTCATCAGATTTCTTCTAAGGCATACTTCACAGTTCTCCAAAACTTCTCTGGAGAAAAGCACATTTGCCTGAATCTCACAGTCTCAGTAGATGGGATACTCTTGTTCCAGATAAATCTGCTCAGACTTCTCAGAAGGGATGTGATCACTGAGAATTTCCCATTTTTGATTATAGCTCAGCGAAAAGAATGGTTTTCTCCTTTGAGTAAATTTTCAAAACAATCCAAATAGAGTGCCTGACTCCTTGTAGAGACAAAATAAAGAACTTCACTTAGGAACAATTAATTCCTCTTTCTAGTAAATTTTCAAGCACGGTAATTGAGAGGATAGAATGTCATTGTTTTGTGTAAGGATGACCTTTTTGAACTTCCCAGGCTGGCAGAGCCCAGCTGAGATTGAGATGCTGATGCTGCAGTGAGCTGCAGGCTCTCAGGGAAGGGGCTCACAGCAGCCCACGGGCTGGCATTGTCTCCATGCAAACACCAGGGCAACTCTGTCCCAGCACAGCACGTGAGAGTGCTCCTGTACCAGCAGGAACACACATTCCCCAGCACTGACCCCTGCTCTGGGTGCTGCTGCTGGGGCGTGTTTCACATTGATGTGCAACAGCAGGAGAGCACGGATGGGTCAGACTGGGAAATTGAAAAAGAGGCCATTCACACAAAGGAATGCCTAGTTAAGTTTGAAAATCATTCAGGCTTGGATACAGAGATATCATCCATAGTACCAAATGTTGTATTTGTTGATATCACACATGGTACCATTTGTTTCATCTTTACATACTAATGTGGAATTTGTTGCGTTGCTTTTGTATGTTTTTTTTTTCTCTATAAACCCATTTGTTACTGATTTGAAATGATTCCAAGAGCCTACCTGCATTTCCCCCAACACATTTTGAGTCAGGGTCGATATCTGAGAGCACTTGGGTCCTTAAGGGAACAGCCCATTACAGTCCACGACAGTAACTATGTCTCTACGATTTATGAAAAGAAAGCAATATGTGCCTGTTTCGGTGCCTGTCGTTTGCCTACCAATGGTGCAGTGCTCCCCATTCCAGCCCTCTCTGCATTCACACTTCCCATCTTTACAAGTCCCGTGCTCCGTGCAGCGGGGGTGGCACACACGCTGGTCACAGCCCGCTCCTGTCCAGCCCTCCTCGCAGCGACAGGCCCCGCCGATGCACACGCCGTGGGTGCCACAGTCCACGGAGCACACTTCTAGGAGAGAGAACAGCAGTCACAGCCAGCCTCAGGGGCAAGGGAGTGCCACAGCAACACCTCTGCTCAAAACTAGACTCCCAAAAGCTGGCCTGCTCACATTCTGATGAAAGCCGGCATTTTTTTTTGTTTAAAAGCAAACTAAATTAAAAGCCACTTCGATGTCTTAAGATTTTTCAAATGCCTTTATATTTTTTATATTTTTTATTATAAATTCCTTGATATTTTTTTAATATAAATGCCTTTATATATTTCAAATCCTGTACTGCATTAGTACATAACTCTACCATGTAAAGTGTTAGCTACTGTCTACACACTTTGGTCAGATGAAACAATTCCTCTAGGCCTAAAATTCAAGGACACTCTACAGCCTTAGGCCATGAAAAGTACAAACAAAAGTGAATTTGTGGGGAGCATACTGGGGGAATATGACTTCATTACCTGAAGCTGTAATTGGAAGATTAACCCCTGATATGTAAATGGACCAAACTTAAATTGTCTGAAAAACTCATGACCATTGTCCATCCTGGGTGCTGCCCCTCTCGGAGGCTTTTGACTGCCCAAGGTGCATCTGTAGAAGGTCTTTAATAAATACCCACTTTATTCTCTTAATCTTGTCTGAACTCTGTTCTAGGTAGCCACTCCAAGGCATCAGTTTAAAAAAATCTGCTAATGTGCACTGGACAGACCTGCAGACTGCATCCTCCATGCAGACACAAATGTGTCAGAGGTGCTGTCCCCAGCAGCAAAGGAGGCGAGCAGGTGGCTCTGCTCTACTCAAACCCGGACCTCGCGTGATTTTGACAGATATTGATTTGCTGAGAATTGAGACTGAAACTCACCTAAAACTCATTTGGCAGAGAATGGCAGCAATTCAGGGTCATTTAGAATGATGGCTAAAAGTCACTTTCCAAGGAGAGATTTTGTATTCCTATTACTAACATGGTCAGTTATCTGGTGTCTCACTCCAAAAATTCTGCTCTCTGCCAGCTGAAATTTCAGATAAGCAGAAGGGTCTTTTGCCCCATGCATTACAGAAAGTGGCAGCAAAAGTCCCATTCTTGAATTTTTCTGACTGCTTATCCATAAAGCAGAAAACACATCTTGATATTCATGTCACTGGTGAGGTATTCCAGCTGATTAACCTTAGGAAATAACTGAATAACTGTGAAAAATGTAAATATTGTTTTGAGAGACTTGGTTTTGACCTACAGCACCATCTCAAGGTTCAACTGACAACGTGAAAGCAAAATTCCCTGTATTTTTTTTCCTATAAATGATGGACATTTTCATTTACAGTCCAGAAACAGAAAGTACACTTACATAACTTTTTCAGTCTAAAAGAGAATCAGTGTTAGAACAAAACACAAACTCCTAACCTGCACCCACCTCACAGCCCCAAATTAAGAACATCATGAAAATATATATAGAGGTATATCCACACTTCTTCCCAACAAAATTAACCAACCCCAATCATGGCACGAAGACAACTTTCCAATTATTCCTGCATTTCAAACTTGCCATAGGTATTAACCTTCGAACAAAACAGCACCATGATGGCAAAATGAGGAAAAAAGCTCTTTTTCTTACCAACGGAGCAGTCGGGGCCCATCCAGTTGGGGTCACAGCTGCAGAGCCCCGTGTCGGGCAGGTAGGAGCCGTGCCCGCTGCACTGCTCGGGGCACTGCGCTCGGGGCAGCTCGCAGCTCACTCCTCCCCAGCCCGGGCTGCACAGGCACTCCCCGTTCACACACACCCCGTGGTTGGAGCACGTCGGGTCCAAGCAGTCCACTGCAGGAGGAAACAAAAACCGTGTGCAGAAGGGTCACTTCACACCTTGGGGGTGTTTGGGAAACGTGCTCTGGAAAGTTTGGGCCACGGGGATAAACAGGGCAAATTGAGGGAGTTCTCCAAGTCATATTAATACCTGATCTGAGAATGGGAAAGTGAAGAAATTTACATTTTACATTAAATAAATCAAGCAGGGTTTGACTGTGCAACGACAGTTTACTGCAGGAATGCTGTGGTGGAGAAGCATGAAGACTTAAAAATAGCACTTAAATACATATATATATAGGCAGAGTTCCACACATAAACCTGGAGACATTTCTTCTGAAATACACTGAAGCTCCAATGACTCATGCACTGTATTTCAAGTACAAAATAAGTTAATAATTTGCAGTTCTAAAGCATTTTTTATTTGGAGTATCTTTACAAAAACTGCTATCATTGCTATTAAAATGTTAGAGCATTGTTTGAACATTAGGACAGCCACTTCAAGTACACAGAACTCACAATGTGAGCCACTCAGTGGCTTTCAGCTTCATTTAGACTCTTAATCATTCAGGCACTTCTGAATGTTTGGTCCATGGTCCATTAGTAGCTGAGCTGTGAAACTGAGAGTCCTGGTTACTTCAACACTTATTCTAAACCAGCAGATTGTTTCTCTTAAAGAATTAAAACCAGATACAGATATGGAATTCAACCCAGAAACAACAAAGTGAAAATAGTTATGATGGAAAATGATGCAATGGAATTTCAGTTGCTATTTCAATCCTATAAAGGAATGTTACAAGCTGTCTTTCAAATTAATTTTATCAGTAACATTATGAGTTTCCAATTTTTATCTTATATCATGTATCTGTACAGCAATACTATGCTTTACTGCCAATACCCACATGGAGGCTTTACCAAGTACCTTTTGCTGTGGAAATGAAGGTCAAGGTCAAATTCATGTCTTAAATAACTTGAATTCATCTCATGACTGGTATATATTAGTTCACAACAGCAGGACCAAGAATGATTTGCATTCTCTCTCGCTGCTTCAGGAAGATCTGAGTTTATAATGAAAGTGATTTATCTCTCATCTTTTCCAAACTGATCCTTCTAAATTAAGGCAGAGATATTTTCACTCCACCTGATGTGAATCAATCAATACTTGATCTTTCAAATCTCAACTTTTCTATAAACATAGAGCCTTGTCAAACTATTTTATTTAGTTATAGAACATTTAAAGCAAGTATATAGATTAGATACAGGCAGAGGATTGAGACAGGTGCATTTAGAGATGCAATAAAATGAGTTATCAGAATACAGTAGTATAGAATTCAGAATACAGTATTACAGGAATAAATTACTGTAAAATTTCTTACAAGATTTTCATTTTAATGATGACATTGGCTATCATTTTGGGCTTGCTTTTTCTTTTTTCCTTTAAGATTTAAAGCTGAGTTAATTGGACATGAAAATATTACAATGCAATTTCATATTTATAGGTAAACCAAGATTGGTTCGTGGTTCACCCCAAAGTTGACAAATTCATAAACTGTTTAAAATTACACATAGTGCTTGTCCTGTATTGTTACTCCTTCTTTGTGCTTAGCCAAATTATAACCTGTCTGAAGTTTACAATGCATCATTTGTACATCTGCTGTTGAACTCAATGGACACAGAGCTGTGATGAAACAGTCTGGCTGGATAAAGAAGTAAAGTACACAAAAACTTAGGTCAATCTACTTTAAAGATGAAGGTTACTCCCCCCTACATTTGGTCTGTTCTGGGCTTTTTTAGAAGATATATTTTAACAGAAAATGCAGAAGGGTAATACGTGTATAACATTGTTATAGGACAGCTAACTTTAGGAGATAATGATAAGTCATAATGTGCTCTCCTTGTCAGGAATGTATCATCTTCCCTCTCAAATGAAAGCACTAATGAAAGGAATGTGAAGCATATGAAAAACACCACCTTCTGCTACATAAATTAACTGTCTTCCCTCTATCCTGAATTACAGTGTTCATGCAGCTTTAATTTATTTCTACAGAATGAGCCTATCAATGCCCTAAGCCCCCAGTCTCTCTTGTTTTACAGGCTAACACACTAAACACCTTTGTCCTTTGTTCTAGACAAATGTGCTTTACAGCTGTTTTGTTCTATCATCTGGGTAAGTAGCAGCTTTCAAAGTTTAAACTGAGGAGAGTTTTTACTCTGAGCTCCAATCTCGTTCTATTTTAATACAAGCTCAGAGTTATCATCTCGGGCCAGATCCTCGCTGTTGAAATTAGCATAATGTGATTACCTGCAATAGAACTGCACTGACTTGTGTTGCAGAGGTTCTGGCCCTGAGGTGTAGCAGGGTTTACAATGGTATTTAATCAGGATTTATACACGGACCATCTTTGGTGTTTAAACAAAGGAGAATGCACCTTAGCAAGTACGTTAGGCTTGGAACTCACAGCCCCCCGGCAGCTCAGATCATTAGAGCTCATTTAGTATTGGGCCCTCTGTAGATTTGACAAAAAAAGGTACTGAAAGCAATTTATATCCTTAAGGACAAAAAGGAGGTCAAGGAGTTTTTCAAACAATATGTACCATGAAGTCCCCAAAGAGCCATGAATTACACTTACGAAGTTAAATGTCATTGAAAAATGACTCAACCAGGAAAGTGACAAGAAAACCACCCTTAACTTAACCTAATTTGGCAATTTCACTTGTGTCCCCCCCAAAGTAGACTGAATGAAGCCTGACAAATACCCCACTTCATCTTCTGTGCAAATTTGTTAATAGAAAAACAGTGTTTATGCTGCAAAAATTGTGCATCAGAAATATTGATTTTGGCGTCACTTTCATTTCAGGTAAATTGTTTGAACAATATAACCATGATGAATATCAGAAATAAAAAGCTATTGGGAAGAAAAAAAAATTGCTGACCCACTTATTCTAATTCAATATCCTAGTTGGAAAATGGCAAATGAATCAACCTTTGCCATTCCTTTTGGGAGTTCAAATCAATAGAGGAGATTTCATATATTTTATAGAAATACAGGAATATTATTTCGATCATTCTACCATTAAAAGTGTAAAATTTCTATTCATGCAAAAACTTTAACTAAGACTAGATGATTAATTAGACAGACACCACTTCGTAGTGTACCCTTTCTCCCACAGCACTCAAACTAATGTGAGAAATAGGTACAAAAGAAATGGAATTTTAGAGTAGAAACATGGTAGTTGATTTTTATTTATTTGCAAATTAATTCATTGACTTATTTATTGCCCAATCATATATGCAAAAGGTTGCTTTAACCTTTCTTGTCATGTTATTGGCCCCTTCCAAGTCTGCAATCAATACCTCCTGCCTTTGTAATCCATTTATCTTTTTAGGAAGAAAGGTATCCTTCCAAGCACAGTGTTGATTAAATAATGTATATCCTTTCATCTGACATAGCCATTCACCTCCCAAAAAGCTCTCTTGACTGATGGTTTTGTTGTGCTCCCAATTTTGGCTGGAGTTAACCCAATACCATTGCAAAAAGGCCTGCACTGGCTTCTTCTAGAAACTTCTCTGAGCTGCTGATATCTCTGCTTCACCATTCCAACATTCACCTGAGGATTAAGCACTACAGCAGCCTATTTCTCTTACAGGAGTTTGGGGATCCAAGGCAGATAGATCCATGGGGATACATGGCCCAGACAGACCACAGCCATTCTAGGGAACTGAAAGCAGAGAGAATTCCATGCAAGTACCTGGAAATTACAATCAAAGTGAGGGAGGAATGGCTTGCAAGGTAAAGTTTCCTGAATTAAATGAAACAAAGATCATTTTAGGCTATCTACCTAATCTCCCTAATAACACAAGCATTTATACAACAACAGAAAATCTGATGAAATGTATAAAACTTAATGAGACCAAGCAAACAATTGTAGTTAGTTCCAGAAAGAGAGGTTCTGCAGTCCTGGGTAATAGACTGGGAGCTGTAGAGCATGTTAAAGTCAGTCTTTTCCATCTTTGATTTTCATGAGAATGATAGTTAAAGCAAGGCATTTCAGATAATTTTTGAAAATCTCCTAGTATCACACACTCAGGGTGAACTGAGAACTATAAATTCTAAGGGGAAAAAAAAGATATTACAGCATTTTCTGGATATAGTTTAAAACATGATCTGTTAAAAACAACGCAAAAACTCTTGGCTTCAACTGAATTCTGGAGAAAAGCTCTAACAACCAGTGTTGAGAGGATTTAGTGGAAGAAGGTGACAGGACTGAACAAACAATTGTAGTCCCACCAGTGAGGATGCTTGGTTTCTTTTTTTTTTTTTTTCCTTTTACCACAAGTTCACTCAGACTAATGCCAGATCTTGTCCTAAAGGTGATGACTGAGGTCCTGAGAATAAAACCCTTAGTGGTTTGTTTATCCACAGTTTTCTTCCCTTTGGTTTCTGATGGGAGAGACAGCTGTTTACCATAGGGTAGGATGAAAATCAATACACACAGTATCAATACAGCTCTGCAACCCATTCAGAATAATCCAGAGAGACTCCTCAGCATGACACCCCAGCCCTATCACTTCAGTACTCAAACTGCTTCTCTGTTTGGAGGATTAATAAACTCTGGAGTACAGTAATATATTTTAAAAAGAAAAGCAGTCCAATTTACATTGTGCATTCTAACAGAGAACTCTATGAATACAACCATTATTGAGCTTAATCTATGACCACATTTTGCATGGGTTATTTTAAAAAAAATTGTTCATTCTACATGCTCAAGGAGTCGGACACTTTCAATCTGAAAAGCTTTTCTGCATTTAAAGGACAGTTATTGTTTGTGTGTGCCATCTACCTTTCCTTAATCCCATATGATTGCAGCCAATGGGAGTCATTTGTCCCACATTATTAAGTCTGTAAGTAACATGGATATCCAAGTCTTTCAAATATTTTTCATCAGTCTCTGTCTCAATAGTGATTGATATGTGCTTTGTGTGAAGTTGAAGCTATACAATTTTGTCTACCACTGCTCCTTTCCCCCCTGCATTTCACATCTAAATTGTTCAGTAAACAAAATCCATAAGAAAAGATTTTTCTTTGCTCCTCAACAAAGGAATTATTCAGGTTTACTTGTAGCAGACACTCCTAATACTCCAAAGCAATGTATACAGAAGGCCTTAAGTTTTGTCTGAACTCTGATAGATCAGTAAAATTGTGGTGGACTAAGTTTTTTATCCTCTTTTACCTGCTACAGCAGTTTTATTCTTAGATTTTTATTCCATTCTTTCCTTTTTCCCTAGCCATTAAATAACTCCCAAACCCAGAAAACAAACTAACAACAGAGAAAATAAATATCCTACCTTCCTCACAGTTTTCTCCTTTATAGCCCACAGAACAGACACAGTTCCCTTCGATGCAGGAACCATGACCTCCACATGAGGGGTCAATGCACTGGCTGAGGGGCACATCACATTCTGGACCTTTCCAGCCACTGTAGCACAAGCAGGTGCCTTTGGAGTACTGACCATTGCCACTGCACAGAACGGGGCAGGCAGCTGGAAAATGGAATGAAAGAAAAACAACACACAGGGTCATGCATGTAGTCCTGTAAAAGTGCACTAAAAATCCACTATCAAACACTTAAACTCAAATATGTTCATTTATTGAGGAAAAAAAATCCAAGATCATTTGTAGTGGTTCAGTTCTTCATCTCCCAAACAAGTAATTTGATTGCTATTTAATAGAGCACATATGTGTTGGGCATTCTGAGAATACAACTCCTGTTCTCTGGAGAATACTGATCATGTTTGGGATAACTAATGGGTTAATGTGAACAGATTTGAGCTTGACATTACTCTGCTTTGTTTCTCTAGGTAACATCCAATTTTCATAGGTAGAACACAAAACATTCAACACAACAGCTTATTTTATGGCATCTTTCTTCTACCATAACACTTCTTTAATGTAATGTCCCCAAACTTTTTTAGACCCTTTGATTTTCAGTGTAAGAATCCTGAACACAAGAATGACACAAGCTTTCAGCTACTACAAATGCACCTTGCCACCACTATCCCTGCTGAGCCTTGTTTCCCTGAATCCCAGTGACAGCTTTTACCCTGTGTGTATTGGCAAGAAAGCACCATTAACCCTTATCCCTCACTATTGTGTTATTAAGGGGGTAAAACATTCTGAGCAAATATTCATTTATGCAAATGAAGTGAAGCTATGAATAATAAAAGTAGTCAGTAGGTCTTGGGTGCCAGGAATCAGATGTTGTACATATGCAGAGCAATGGAAAGAAACAAGTGGTTGATTAAAACCCAGGTGCATATAAATGTTTCACTAAGTAAAATTCACTCCTGTGTGCTCATGTCTCCCTTGGGAATGTGGCAATCTGTGAACTTCTGTGCCTGTCAAAGACTGGCTGTGTGGTCACCAGCCAGAGAAATGGAAAAAAACCCCAGAGAAATAACAGAAAATGGGAGTAATGAAGTGAGTCTTTAAGAAAAGCTTGGAGCACTTTTGTGCTCTTCTCTCTGATGCAGTTTGATAAAGACAGAAAAGTATTTCCCCATCCTTTCCCTCTTCAAAGTAATTAGAAATGAACACCCGGTGTTACAGTGCCAAAAATATACTCAAAAGCTACTATTAATCATTAAAAGGTCCTAATGTCTTTCTGGCTTCTATTATCCCTTTAACCCCAATGATCAAGAAGAACCCAAATAATTGATTTCCTACAAAGAAATGTGCAATGGTCCAGTTATTCAACTTCTCCATTGTTCAGCCCTGCAATCCTTATTAATTTTAGCTGTCCCACTGATCTGCTGCAAAAACAAATTTCAGGACAGGTTTTTTTGTGAATTTACTTATTTGATAGGTGAAAAAGTTGATCAGAAAACATAAAATTCAGATTTCTAACCTGAAATGTTAGCTAAAATTTAGAGTGCTGAGAGTTATTTCAATTCAAACTAGAGATTAATGAGCTGCATGTCATATAATATGTATAATATTTTTGGCCTATTTTTCTTCTACAATAGAACAATATCAAAGTCAGTATGCTGAAGTTTGGGGTTTGCTACAGCTCCTATGTCTTAGATCCATATTATCCATCCTTTGGTAGCAAGAGGACTTCATTCTACTGCATTCCTGGTGTTCTCTCTTACTGTAAGTTTTGGCCAGTTGCTTTCTTATGCACTACAAAAATGAACAAAAATGTGAATAAAATATAATTTCCATCAGCCACTGTAAGTGTAGCAGAAGGGATTACAAGTGAGCTTGCCCCTGGTAAGTCACAGCTGTACTAACGACCAGAGAAGAAGAAGAACAGCCTTGCCCTTAATGGCTCGCAGCTGTGACTAATAAAGGTGAGTGGGATAAAAGGGGTGGGTTGGGCAGTCAGGGAGAGCCTGGGGGTTGAAGACCTTATGGAGGGACCCTGAGGAAGAGGGAAAGATCTTGAGAGACACAAAGAAGAACAAAACAGGGAAGAGAGTTGCTGCTGCAAAAGATCTGTCAGGGTCTGATGGAGTTAGAGCCAGCAGCCACAGTTGAGCCAGGTAAGAGCCTGTGGTCAGAGGCAGTAAGGAAATACTTCTAGTCCTATTCCAGCAGGAATAGCCAGCAGTCAGGCTCTGTCAGAGAAGCCAATGGTAGGAGCTTGCTGTAGTAAGAGTCAGGGTGGCTGAACTGTAAAGAAGAATAAACAGGGAACCTTTCCATGT
Source organism: Urocynchramus pylzowi (assembly GCA_013397555.1). Taxonomy (NCBI): domain Eukaryota; kingdom Metazoa; phylum Chordata; class Aves; order Passeriformes; family Fringillidae; genus Urocynchramus; species Urocynchramus pylzowi. The sequence goes on along the minus strand of VZRH01003727.1, from coordinate 1,709,010 downwards.
TGTTTAATGATAGTCTGTGTCTTGGCTCATTTCTACCCCTAATGAGAGGTGTGCTGCAACAAGCAACATTTTCATTTCAGATGTGATATATGTTCACAAGTGCTTTACTAAGTTCAGTGAAAAAGTTAATGTTAAATTTCTGCTGGTTTACTGAGCCAGCTGTACTGAAATACCACACAGACAGTGTCCCCACACTGCACTGCAGGACAGTCTATCTTACATCTTTCTGCACCTCAGTATCAAACACCTATCCATGATATACCACACACTGAACTAACAGCAACTTGAATGCTGCATGACTGTTCCCTCTGGCTGCATGTTCCCCTGAGGAGCCTGGCTCAGTTCCCAGCACAGCCTTTCCCTGATCAGGTGTGCAACTCTACAAGTCACCAGGTGAGCCAGAAAGAAAGGGATCAACCCAGCAGCACTTCCACTTTTTGGCTATGAAGATCTGGGGGCACAATTGCTTTGTCTATAACTCTCAATTTCACTGCAATTTAAAGGCTTGTTTTGGGCTGACACTGATACATGTTCTCAAATCAGTATAAGAAAGGTAGTAACTTCTGTCCTGCTCTCTTTGCATGCTGTAGAGGATTTTGGGCAAGTGATCACAAGGCAGCCTGCCCTGAAGACCTGGAGTGACCATGAGTGTTGAGTTTCTTGGTGTCATCTTGCACACCCTGAAACACTATATAGACCCTGGTCTTTTATTTGGAACTCACTTTAACACAAAAAATCTCTCTCTAGGACAAGGCACCCCTCAGCTCCTTTATGTGGTGGTTAAGTCTGCAGTCCCTTTGGTGAAGTCCACCAGAGATGGAAGTAAATATTGCTGGATGCAAATTCTCTGTGTTTCCATGCCACTGCAGGGACTCAGAGCTGTCCTTACTGATGGTTTCTCAGTGTGGATTCCCCAACTGCACTAGGGGACACACTTGCTTCTGCCCACCCAACTCCTCACCACACTGTGATAAAGCTGCATGGAAAGAACAGGTCCCAGGAAGGCTAAATGAATCTGTGGGCCTTAGACAGTTTTCTTGGACAATCTAATAGGCATTAGGCAGTTTCTGTGGAGAAACCACATTTGTTCAAGCAGTTAGAAGGATGAAAACTTAAAGCTGACTTACAAGCTGCATACAAGTGAGGATCAGCTCTTCTTGTTTTGTTGTTTTACAAATCAACAAGTGAATCAACTCCTGAAAGGATTTCTATTCTGCAAACTTCTCCTCTAGCATGAATACTCAAATTTTCATGCTAGAGGAGACAACTCTATTTAAACAGCATACTACCTTGAAAGAGGCCCTGAGCAGAAATAACCCATTTTAAAAATAAATAAAAGAGAAAACCAAAACAACAAACACATCCAAGCCATGACCAGTCTAGACCTAGCTAGAGAGGTCTAGACCTGTACTTCTGTGCCAGACACCTGCTGTAAGATCACTTCTCTGCTTGCTTTGTCCTTAAGTCTCATTAAGCAATTGGTAACTGCAGCCCAGCTAAAGGTGATGTGTATCTGCCATTTGGAACTTGTGTGTGGGGAAACCATTCTTAGTTCCTGCTTTTGACCTGGATTTGCATGGTTCAGCTTCTGGGACACCAGAGCCTGGCATTGTAGAAGAAAGGTTACTGGATGATGCTGGGTCTTGGGCTAAAGAGCTCCCACAGCAGTTTTTTTAGTGCTCTCTGACTCTGCTATGGTGCTTCAGGAATTTAAGAAAAGCTGAAAGCCACGCCACAGCATCTCATTCCTCTCTTCATGTATCTATCAGGTCAAAGGTCTTGCTGTGGTTCATGGATCTATTTAGTCCTTGTGAAGCTTCTCTGTAAGTTGAACAGTAATCTGCCTTCAGGGGTTTGCCAGGGCAGTCATGATGCCAGTGACACCAGAACTGACTCTGGACAAACAAGAGAATCTGTCACTTAACCTTAGGTATGAAGTGGATACAGTTAAGATTAAGACACTTGCAAGTTAAAGACACAGTTTAATCTACAACCTCTGCTGGAGTTATTCTGCAAACTATAGGAATATCACTTTAAGAAAAATGACAGATTCTGGAACAGATTTTAGGTATGTACCCAAGGGTATATGTCCTGAGTGAGGTCTGGATAAGCATAACACCTATTAACTCTTAACTTTCTTTGGTTTTGGGATTATGCCCTTTACTTGTATTTGAACACAATCAGACTAAATTTTTAACACGGGACTCAGCTGATGAAAAGACACTGCAGACCTCTGAGTTCTGCGGGTTGCACAGATTTGAGAACATCGATGGAGCAGGAAAGACAAGCCAAACATCCCTCTGAAGGTTCTCTCTCTATAGGATATTTTGGAGTTATGCTCATATTCCCTGATGCGTGAGGAAAGGTGATTTGGCAACAGACTATTACACACAGATGAGGAGCAGAGATGGCCAGGGATAGTGCCCAAAGAGTCTGGCATCAAAAGCCACTGTTTTGTCCAGTGACAACCCACGGTGTCCCAGCTGCAGTCTGTGTACACACTCCTTGCACCCCCCTTCCAGTGTCCATACACACATACTCACCAGAGCAGTTCTTCTAGAGCATGGCAAGAAACCAGCAAAGGATAGCTGAGGAGACAAACTCTTGGAGGCTGTTGAAGAACTTGGATTAGCTACACAGCTGCTGGGTTGGGATGCCTTCCCCTGCTACTTGAAGCTCCAAACAGGATGAGAAGGCAGAGTTCTGGCTTGGTTTCTCTTGCTGTAGAGCAAACATTACCCTGGTGCAGAGATCCTGTACCACTAGGATCTAGGCTGTCAGTTCTCTACTGCAGACTTTTTTCAGTTCCTCCTCATAAAATAGACAAATTGGTATATTTCTCCTCAAAATTATTTGAGTGTCTGAGCACAAATACATGCAGACTTGAAAGGTTTTTGAATTTGCATCTGCAGTGCTTCCCTGTCCTGGACCAGGTCAAAAGCAATGGCCTTATATTCTTATTTTGCAAGCAGCTCAGCTTTTCATTCAAATGTAAATTTTAAAACATGGCAGAGGAAGAATATAATTTTTGGTCCCATCTAATTTTTTAATGTGTGTATCACAGAATTTTGTGGTGAGATGCCCATGACAAAACTGCACCACGGGCTGGTATTTGGGTAAGGGCCAGAATGGTTGTATCCATAATGCTTGCAAGCTCCAATCTTGCACAGAAACTACATTTTTCTTACCACAAGCTGGTGTGCAAAAAAGATGAGTTTGGCTGCTTGTTCACCATGTAAATAGTATGGAAAATCAGGACTGAGTGTTCAAGTATGACCTTAAGACTGAACTAAAAGAGCACTTGGAAATTATCTACAGTGCCTGAGTACTGCTGACTGTTGCATCAAACAATTTTAACAAGATTAATTGACAAGTTAAAACTCATGGGAGAACATTCTGTGATCAATCACAGAATTTCACCAAATTCATGGAATGAAAATCCGCAAAGGCTACTGAACACAAAGAGGCTTCGTCTGTTGTAAAAAGTCCTAGCACACACTACCTCAAGAACCAGAAGAATTTAAGGGAGAAGCAACAAAGACAAATAAAACTTTTACTCTCCCTCAGCTATCTGCTGCATGTTACCATCACAGCTGAAATCCTTGATGAAAGGGAATTTTGGTCTCAGCCATTACAGCTTTACTTCCCTCTAAACAAATTAACACATTCAGGGAAAAAAAAAAAATTCTGTAGAGACACTATATATACTCCTACATAAGATATGTTCAGCCCTTGCTGAACTGTATGGAATTTTGCCACACCTAAGAAAAATATTTATTTTTATCTGTAGGTGCTCCTGTTTAGGAGGAGGAAGTAAATTTCAGTCACAAAAATTCACTGAACTGATTTGGGCAGCCTTGCTGTGCTCTTTGGACACGGAATTGCACAAATTCCTTGTTATAAAGGAGTGGATAATGCAAGCACGCTTGCATAATGAAACTGAAGCTGTCCTTTTTTTCACTGACCTCCAGGAATTGAAGACAGATGTAGGTCAAACTTCTTAGCACTGAGCCCTACCGGGGACCCTTCTGGGTGCAGTTTCCTCTAGGGGATAATTAATTCAGATTCTGTAAAACCTCACACTTGGACTTCCTTTTAGCAGAGATTAGGCTGCTACTGCTGAGAGATTATGCATGATTTTGCCAACATATAAAGAAGATGGATTCCACTTTTTGACAGTCTAATCTGAAGCCTACAAATGCACTCCAGGTCAGCTCCAAACTGGAGCAGAAATAGAGGAAAGAGCCAAGACAAATGTTGTGTACAACTGCCTGGTTCCTAACCTGATAGATGAGAGCAGAGTCACACTGTACTGGCATTTTCCTCTTTTTGGTCTTTATGTTGGTGATGCATATGCAGCATTTAGACTACACATATCAATTTCTCTTCAATAGACAAATTAGATTAATAAGTAAGCAGGTGAAGATGTGTTTTACTGATGCAAGAGTTGAATCCTACAACTGTCAACCAAAGCCCCAAATAATTTTAGATTTACTGCAAAAGCTGCAATCAAGTTCCTGTTCTCCTAAAATTAAGTCATAACTATTTATGTATTAACAATCTTAATCTAAATGGCCTAAAATTAACAAAATCACTATACCCAAATGAATCGAAAGCATTTGCATTTTAGAAAATCAACCCAGTTATTAAAAAAATTAATTGCTGTCAACTTGATTCAAAATGTTGACTCCAGACTTTACATTAATATTATAAACAAAGAAGTATTGAGACATCCCTTGTTTTATTATACATCTCATATTACACCAAATATTTGCCCTTAATTATCATATCCCTTCTTACAACAAGTATTTGCCCACAGACTTTTCTAAAAAATTAGAAGACATAAATCTACTTAGTTGTAGTCTGAGAAGACAATGGTTTTGTTTGAGAACGCTTCCCTTCATATTTTATGTTTAAACCTATTTCAATTAGTTGGCTGCACATTTCACTACTTGTCTGCAGACTTATTAGTTTTTACTGGAGTTCATTTGTGGATATGAAAATCTGAAATGACTTCTAAGACCACTTCATGGTTTATGTTGTTTCTCTTTCACTAGTTTACGCTAATTTTATACTGTTTTCCTTGGGAGAAGCTGATCAACCCTAGCAAAATCATGCCCAAGAAAATCATTCTGGAATGGGAAAGTGAATGAATCCAAGACTGTTTTCTCTCACCTGCTCTTTGTGCCCCACAAATGTGCTATTTGCACAGTCAGGAAGAATGGTGTTTGACTAGTCTGGCTGCTCTTCAGAGATCACTAAATTCACTAACTCCCACCAGGCTGAAACATTCTTAAGAACAGTGACAATTAGAAAGATCTACAAAGTCTTTTTTAGGTTGCTCTAAGAGCTTGTGCTCTTCCAAGCAGAAATCATCTAGAAATTCACCCAGAAGCAGGAGAACGAACAACTGTGAAAAACCATCACTGACATGAGGTGGTTTAGCAGTTACTTCATGAAATGCTTTGACTACAGAACACAGAACTAATTTAAATGGTTTAACAGTAGTGCAGCTCTGCCCTGGCAGGCACCAGGTCAGCATCAAGAGGGAATGTCTCTCACAGCAGTCAAGCTCTGCTCTCCCTACTTCAGTTGCCCAACACCAGCCCCACCAAGCTCCCAAGATCTGCCAAACTGCACATTAGCAAGCGAGGAGGAAACCCACAGAAGAATTTCCAGAAGGACAAAAAACCCATCAGGTGTGTCAAATCTCTGACATTCAGAAACCATTTGGGGAAAGCTGCACACGCTGACTTAAGCACTAAAGTATGGATGCTTTAATTAATCCGGGGTGAATTTAATTGCTTTAGTTAAGTGGAAATCGGGTTAAAAATGATGCAGAGCATGCTGGGGTGTGTTAAAAACATGACATATGAGTTGGATGAATCGATAAATTAAAACTGCACAGATGTTTTAATTAAACCCAGGAAACTTAACGAAGATCACTAGAGACTTTTAAGCCTATGATTAATTCAATTCATTTAAAATACCTGTAGAGATATGGGGATGCCTCCATTTTGGGAGTTATAGAAGTTCTCAATCGATAACTACTTAAGCTGTTCTACAAAAAAAATGGGATGATTTTTATAGAAGTGACTGGACAGCATTAACTGCACAATTAATATTTACATTCTTCTGAACACTCAGCAAACTCTTGCTTTGGCCCAAATTTATCACAAAGGTCATATTTTCTCATGCCTTCAGCGTGAGCCTATCTGTCAAAAAGAAAACACTTGCTGTTCCCTCCTCTACCATTGTACAAAGTACCTATTTCCATTAGATAATTGCTCAGCTTAACAACTGTTACAAAAAATCTATGTAAGAAATACAAATGTGTTTTCCCATACTAGCACCAATTTCCAGAAATACAACATTTTTTTCAAAACAGTCCCTTTGAGGTTGCTCAGTTGGTACAAGTAAATTTTGCTTGATTATTTAACCCCTGTGACATTTTCAGTAACAATAACAATGCAGTCAATCAGAACAAGGAAATCTAAACGAAGCCAATACCAAATACCTCAGAACTATTTTCATGGTGGATTGAGAGGACTGAAGCCCCATTACTGCTTTTGTGAAGATGAGCTTAGACAATCTCACTAACCACCAACAAAGATCTTAGATGAAGATATTGGAGTGCTTCAGGGGGAGAGAAAGAGACCACTGTTCCATCTCCCTGGAGAAGTCACAGCTGCACATAAAAATAATAATTTCAAGTGGCATAAAACAAACTACAAATTGGAGATGAGAAAAAAGAGGACATTTGAGTGCACTGACACTTGATAAATCAGCTAGTTGTGCTAGGAGTCAAATAATGTAAGCACGCTTGCATAATGAAACTGAAGCTGTCCTTTTTTTCACTGACCTCCAGGAATTGAAGACAGATGTAGGTCAAACTTCTTAGCACTGAGCCCTACCGGGGACCCTTCTGGGTGCAGTTTCCTCTAGGGGATAATTAATTCAGACTCCTCAATGTCTTGAGGATTTTGTTCTGTCAGTACAAATCCAATTCTGGATTCAACTCTTGGTCAGCCTGGTTGTTTCTTTCTCCACCATGGCAGAAGCTCTGCCACTGTCACTGCCTGTGCTAAGGGAAGAGTGCAGTTCCCCACACAGTACAGAAGGTGATTTGCAGCCAGTCCAGATCAGATCCTCCCTCTCTGCTGCACTGTTAAAGAGCAGCACAGTTCAATCTCTTTTTCACGTGCATCAATGCATTCAAGGAAATGGAAGTTCCCTTGCTCTGGTTCTGACTTACCATGGAAGAATGAGACTGATCAGTTTGGCACTTATGTTATGCCTTCGAAAAGGAAGGAAAAAACCCCAAGCAACCAAACCAAGTCTTTTTCTGTGGGTAACACAGAATAAGAGCTGTGAAATTCCTGCTTTAGATATAAGCAGTGAAGTCGCTACAAGACCACGCAGAGAAACAAGTTTTACTTCCTACCAACAGATGGGAACCAACAGATGTTGAAATCAGCAAAGCAGCTACTGTCATAGACAGGCATGTAGATCTTCATTCCTATGTTTTGATAACTTCATCACTAGGAAAACTGTGGAGGAAGGCAGAACTAAACTATTTCAGAGTTTTCAGTTGCTATCTCAGTGGAAAGAGTCAGTGAGGAGTCAAAGAGATGATGTTTCAAAAAAGCAGCAGTGAGATGATGCTCACAAACAGCAGCAGTAAGGACAGACATCAAATACCAGAAATTCCCTTCCAAACAGAAGTGTTGTGATCCATAACAGAAAAACACTAACTGCACAAAGTCACTTATGTTTCTAGAAAAAGGAACAAAAATAGTGAAATATTTCTTCATATATTTTTGATAAGTTTTACACCATTCCCAGTGAATGCTGTAAAAATTATTGCTCCTGTGGTAGTGGCTTAGCTCTGGCTAAACAGCAGTGCAGTAGATGCAGGACTGCACCCACAGCCTGCAGCATTCAGGGTATTTAAAATACAGGTTGGTTTGGTTTCATTTTAGTTACTATTATTTGCCTTGTTAAATTTACCAGAAAAGTTAAATCATAACATGTTTAACTGCACAGTTCCACATTAGCTGCAGATATTTAAACATTTTTCTACATTTGAATTAGAGTTTTTTTTGTTTGTTTGAGAAAGAGAAGGGGGATGACAGTTAACAGAATTTAATCTTACTGAAGTAAGGACTAAATATAGAAAAATACCTAAATTACAGTTTTGAATCCAGATATAGTGTAGGTGTGAAAAAAGTCATGCATGCTGAAATCTGAAGCTATGATTCAGGGCTGCTTCTGTTATTCAGGGATGGCAAATGCCTAAGGATGTCTGACAACAGCTGTATTTCTATAATGTGATTTACAATACTACTTAATCATAGTCACTTCAATGACATTTACCATCATCACAAGGACTCCAAGATGATCCCAACACAACTGCCAAGATGAACCCTTAGAACTTAACGAAATAAACAAACACCAGTACAATTCCAGGGAGACAAAGCAAAGTAAAACCAAAATGTAAGATTGCAACACAATTAGATAAGCTAACCAATTAAGCACAAAAACAAATTACAAGGCATACAGCACAGCGAGCACAATTCAGCTCAGCAGAGCAGAGTGGGAGCAAAGAAATTCTTGGCCACCAATGGAAGTATTATGAAAGAAAAAAAAAGCTTTTTGGCTTGCCAGAACTAAGCTGGACAATGGTTTTTGTCCTGCATGGATTTATATGGATGTCCACTTCCTTGCTGCACTCAGAACCTTTTGAAATATTCTACTTATTGGAACTCCATTGAAACAGAAGATATTTGTGCAAACAGATGTGTTTGTGCTGCACATGTTTAAGAAGGGAAGAAAGAGAAGTAACTGATAACACAGCAGCCTTCAAAGGCAGATGTGAGAGATAAAATTAATGTACCCAGTTTTTATTAAGCATGAAAATACTACATAGTGCTGTTGAAGAAAAATCCATTAATAAGATTTTACTCTGTTTCTACTTGCTTTCCATCTTGGACATAAGCAAAGCAAACTTTCTTATAATACTAAGCCAATAAAATTTGGTTCCAGCTCACTACAGTACTTACTGCTTGGGGCTCTCTTTAGTCCCTGAGTTTCTCCAGGTGGGAATCACACAAAAATACCCGAGTGTTTGCTGAAATCAGAGAATTATAATTCCTTACATATCCACTTTTCACCTATCATGTTTTGTCCATCACTGGCATCAGTGACCTCTGTCAACTATTTTCTTCCTCCTTCAGTAATGAATTCCTCAGTATTCCCCATTATTTTTTTTTCTTAATCCTTTTAGCTTTGCCTGAAATTTTCTCCTGCAGAATAAATTTGTCTTCTTAGCTGCAACACTATTCTACAAGCTCTTTGGGAAAAGGAATCATACATAATTTCAAGTTCATAGGCTAAAGCATGAACTCAGAAACATATGAAAGGACAATGCACAGATTTGCCTGTATGTTTACTGGTGGTTTAACACAGACAACTTGCTAATAAATTGCTATATGAGATGCAACTATTAGGTGTATTTAACAACATTGAATACATTTCTTTAAAAACTTTAAAGCATTTTTGTTGCCTTGTAGAGGCCCAACCATAAAAAAAAGAATGAAGGATGTACTTCTAAAGAACAGGGGAATCCCCACTTAAAATGATTCAGAACAAGATGTTTTGCAGATAAAATCTTTATAAGCCTAAATTCAATGCTGGAATCAGCAGAAGCTGTAGAAACTCTAAGAACAATGTGAAGTTAACATTTCGCATGTTGAAACCTCCATTCTTGAAGTATGTTTCCTCAAGTATTTCCAATGCTACAGGCAGCTCCTGGGTGCTATTTCAACTTTGCAAATATTCTCTACAATGAATGCAGAGGGTATGAGCACCAATTGCAGCCTGGTGCAGAAAAGGGAGTAGTCTGAGGGCTGCTAATCCTCCAGTTCAATCTACAAGGTACTGGAGGGACAGGCATGCCTTCCTAAGCAGCAGTGAAATGTTATGATGTTAAATGCCTTGTGTTGTAACAGACATTTAACAAGCTCTCTGTTGTGGAATTCCAGAGCCCAGCCCCTCCAGCCCTCTGTTCTTACTTCCAATCTCCAGGAGGATCCACGAGGATTGGTGAGGGAAGCTCAGACTAGACACGATGGCTCCTATTGCCCCGAGCCCCTTCTGGAGCCATGGCCACTAACAATCTGAAAGAATTCAGCCTGTGACCCCTTCAGCCCTTGGCTCCTGTTTAAATTGCCAATTAGAAGGAGTTGCAGTGATGGATTTTGTGTTGGCTCTCCTTGTCTACCTGACACTGGATCAAAGCTACTATCTCATTTCATGCAGGCAAGTTAACAGCTGATAGACAGCAATGGCTGTCAGTCATTGTCAAAATAGGCTGCATGTCTATTTATTTATTCTGTAATTAATTTCAGGCAGAGTTAATGGCACAAAGCTCCTTTTTAGAGTGTAATGCAGTCCTGTAAAACCAAGAAAAACAAGGGCAGGCAGGCAGTCACTGCCCTGTACATAAAAATCTGGAAGGCAACTGAGGATATGACCAGTTTGTAAGAAATTAAAATAGCCTGCTAATAAAATATGAGACTGGGAAAACAAGAAGAAAATTTATAACAAAGGCATTTTAAGGTACTGAGTCAGAGAGGTGGGAACTGCTGAAGGGGAACACTGCCAAAGACAGCCTTGTCTGTTCAAGTATCAAAATGATGCTTCCACCCACTGTGAGAGAAGATTTGAGTGACAAGCCAGGGCTGTGGTGCTGCTGCAGCACGCACAGAAGTTGGCACACATACACACATAAATACACAAAACCCAAAAACAAACCCACCCAGAAACAGATACAGAGAGAGAAGCTGAACATGCTGAATTCTATCAACTGCAAGAAAAGATGTGAGATATGTGTGGGTGACAAGTCAGGAATGCAGCATTTCCAGAGAAAAGCACACTTTTTTCCCTTCCTTCAATAGCACAGTGTAAGTGTAAGATGATGCATGCTATGATTATGAACATCTAAAATGCTTATCAAGTTATTTCTTCTTTGATTTACCTTTTTTTCTCTATCTCACTTCTTCTCAGACCTATCCTTCATTCTTGCTCTATCAAAGTGGAAAATACCATCATTCTATTTTTCATTAAGGTTCACAGTCTGGAATTTTTTTTGGCTCACTTTCTTGCCTCACATTCAGACTTTGACAAAGTTTTTACAGACTTTTTTTCTGCATTGCATCTCTAGGTCAGAATTCTGCCCTGGCTTCCAGTAAATAAAATCTTTTTCTCCACATCGATAAATTCAGTCTTCTTCAGTCATGTTTATGTGCCACACTGCTTCACTAATCATATTGTTAATTTATTAATCTAACCTTCAGCTGTGTGGCTCTTACTTCCCAGTCTTGTTTCAGGTCTTTTGTCTTATGGAACATGAACTTCATGCTCTAACTTCATTTACAGACCCTCTTCACCCCACATTGCTCACTGCCTGAATTCTGACTTCAACCTTTCTAGAACTTAGGATAGGATGCTTTTGAAAGTCAAATTTTAGAATTGTGTTTTTTTTTTTTGTTT
>VZRH01003727.1:1670907-1697422 GCA_013397555.1 Urocynchramus pylzowi | reverse complement strand
TTTTGGAAACTCAATTTTGAGAATTTGTTTTTTTTTTTTGTTTTTTTTTTTTTTTTTTAGCTGTTTTCTGTACTCAGTCTCCAATCTGAAGGCCCCATTTGCCCTCCATAATCCACAAAGATGTTATCTGACCCATCAACCTCTTTAAAACTGCCTTTACCACAGTGCTCTCTCAAGCTAACAACAGTCACACTGCTGGTGTGTTTATAACACTGCATTACCACCATTTTTTTCCTGTATCTTTGTATCTGTTAATTGGTTCTCATTCATTCCCTTTAAACTTGTATTGAGGTGGTACATCCCTGGAGTCAGGTGCTGCTTTTATTTGTTTGCTTTGCAAGTAAAGGATTAACCACAATAGGTCACCCTTTACTTATATTATTGCTCAGGACAACATTGTAATAATGCCACAAACTTGACATTTTTCATACTTCTGTTCCTCTCCATCTGGTTGCTCTGCAAACCCATCAGGTGATGGCATCACCACGTTTGATCCACCCTCCCTTATTTCTCTGATCCATAACCTGTTCCTGCATATGCAGGGAGTCACTTGAACAGTTCAAGACCCTTTTCCCAGTTTAACTGTGCCATGGAAGGCCCAAAGTGCTGCCTCACCTCAGCTTCCATCTCCTCTGTGAGGCCATGGCCATGTGCAGGACAGGCAGAGGAAAAAGGGGATTCAGCATCCCCTCACCTTTTCCTTCAGAGTCCAGGGAACTTCTGTCTGTTTAAGCTATTTCCAGTTCCTAAAATTTTGAGCCAAGTTATGATGACAAATAGCATTTCCCTGACTCACAAAGAGAGGAAATATACACTCCTATACATTACCAGCTGGACATCATTCATTCCTGTGGGCCATGTGCTCTACAGCAATGAACCAGGTACTGAGTTATTCTGCAGGATGCACCCCAAAATTTCATGCTGTCCCCACTGCAATCACTCCCAGAACATTGTTTGCCACTGGCAGCATTCTGGACATGGCACAAAGACAGCAGTTTCAAGCAATGTATTCAGTATATGAAAAAACATTACTTTATGCACTGTTGTCCAAGCAAGAAGCCTCTGAAAAGCCTCAGAGCAAGATGGGTCTCAAACAACTGAAATTCGATAACAACTGAAAAAATGCAAGAGTTGCTACTTATAGCAATTATACCTTACTTACCTAATAATTGACAGCTTTTTACATTTTTTATACAGAGATTAATAGCCCACACATAACAAAGAAAATGGCAATGGTAGGAACTCTTACTGTGGTGCAAACAGCAAATCCATTAGAATAAATTTAAAGAGAGAGAGACTACACAGTACAGCTTTGAAACTATTTCAAACTAAATAGATGTTGCAAAAGAAATAAAAAGAAATTTAAAAAAACCTACCCTTCTTTTTATACTTATTAAAGTGGCGCCGTCCTTTGCCAGTAAGCCAAAAACAAACAGAATGAAAATAAAATAATGAAAAACCCACACAAGGAGAACAGGAAAAGAAATTGCGAATAACATAAATCTGAATAATTAGAGTTCTTAAAATCAGATTAAAAAGTCAACTGATCAAACATCGCACAAATTTATGGCTTAAAAAATCCAAAAGCCTTCATTTAATTTAGATTAAACTATTAAACATATTTCTTATTACATTGCATAATCAACTAGAAGTATCTGCTAAATGGCAGCTTCATGGCAGTTGACATAAGCTACTTGACTCCATTTTTGTCCTTTCACAAATTGGACACCATCTCTTAGCAGGCTATGCTCATCATATCAATGTAGAAATCCCATGTGATGGTGCATTGTTCACCTTTTCAGATTAGCTAAAGATGCTTATGATGCAAATCCAAGTATTTTAAAATGCAAAATTAAAGGAGGCTCTGCTCACAATTGCAAAACAGTATTTGACAGAGTCTTTGGAAGTGGTTTTGTTAAAGGAGTGGAAGAGTTGCATGCCCTTCAAATATCTTATAAGATAAAATGAAATTATAGACAAGTCTAAGTCACTTCTAGAGCTCAACTCATTGTAGCACTGAACTCCATTCCCAAGTGGTGAAAGGCAGGACATGATGAAGGATGCCTGCTGCAGATTCACCACAGACCTTGAAAATCCAAACTATGATCAGACATAAACAGCAGGAATTCTAAGCAAGAAGGACTTCTTGATATACTTCAGTTGTTATAGCACAGAAAAATAGAGATGAATAGAAAAAGGTGCAACACACCAAAAAATTACAATAATCACAGCTGCATGTCTGATTCTTTAATTGATCCTTGGCCAGAGAATCACTTTTCACCAATAGCTCCTACACGTAATTGTGGACAAGAGGTTACTCACAGTGCAGTTCAATTCACAGCAAATCTTCCACTGGCTTTAACTGTACACACTTGCTGTATCAGGACACATCTCTGCATGGAATTATCCTTTGATTATCAGATTTTCTTTTTCTTTGTATGCCATATCTTATCCACATGAGATCAAAATGTATCATTACCTTTTTTGTATGTTAGATGAAATTCTTTAACCTTAATAAGGATAAACTCCAAAGGGAATCTTGCCTAAGCAAGAATGGAGTAAATCTGCTGATACTGAATACCAGATAATAAGCTATTTCCGCAGAATGAGAATGAGAAATACCCCACAGAGTGTTTGGCAGGAGTGTTTGAGAGGGTGAAGTTTGTTCCATTTCCATCAAGGTATGAAAGTGTGTTACAGCCTGTGGGTTGGGCCCAAAGTTCATCTCTTTCCAGTAATTCTCATAGTGTTTTCTTGAAGCTAATGGATCTGAAGTCAAATCTGTGCTGTCTCTCACAGCTTTCCTTTGTTTTTATCCTTTAGAACCACGTGGATGGAGGGGTCCTTGTGTGCTGCCAGCAAATGGTTTGCAGACTCCCCTGTGTCTCACTGCCTCTGATGGCCTCAGGATCAGCCCTGGGATAAAGGATTGTGTTTCTATCTGTCAGACTTGGGGTTCACACAAAGGGAAGCTCTCAGACTGGTATTACTGCATGGACCAAGTTCTAAAAGCCCTCTGAGGAGCTTGTTCACATTTTCTCCACATTTCTCTATTTGAGTCTTGCCTCATCTTATTTCATGGTGGAGAAATGAGATATTGAAAGATGCATTGCTAGGGAAATAATAATTGAAAAAATCAAATTGAAAAAAACATTATCCTTCCATACTTGTGACAGTTCAAATACAAATTTAACATTATGGTAGATGTACATTGAAACATGTGCCCATACACGTAATATGATGTAAAAGATGTAATTCTCTATCTCATTTTACTGTGCTTTGCCCTTCATAGAATTCCAATTTTGATTCCTGTGTTCTGAAACTGCTCTCACATATGAAGAGCATTCAAGTAAGCAGAAAAGCCTGTGGCTGTGAGAACAGGCATGAAAGAGGTGAGGCAAAAAGCCCTTACACCCAGCTCTCAGGATAGCGCTGTGCAGCTGTTCCAGCACAGAGACATGACTTCTGTCAACACACCCATGTTCTCATTTTGTGCAGTTTTTCAAGCTTCTTTGTTCTTTAGAAATACCATGATGTCTGACAAGAAAACAGTACAAGAGTTGAAGGAAGCTTCCATGAAACCATTTCTGCTTTTGAGGGGAAAGAGACAACACAGGAAGGACAAAGCAAGAAGCAGAGGGAATGCACTGAGGGGCAGGAGAAGCCTGACAAATAGTTTGACAAGCACCCTATTCAAAAGCTATTTATCTGTCACAGCCTGAACGAAGTATTTTCTAGCATTAACAAAGCATATAGTGCTACACAGAGGTTCAGTAGACAATGCAGGATTGCTGCACAACTCAAAATGCAAATGAGTTGATATAATGGCCATGTATGTGTGAAGGGTGGCAGTGAAGCACACAGTCACTGCATGCATACTTTCACAGGTTAACACCACAGAAATGCACAGAGCTGTCAGTCTGTATTTATAGCTCACATCATCACACCATTTACTTTGTGCAATACAGATATCTCCTCTCTAGATTTACAGGCTGTCTTAATTTCTCAGGTAATCAAACAACTATTTGAAGTGTTCTGTAAAATGAGCAGGGTGAGGGCTGAAATAGCAGTCTGAGCTTTTTAAACCCCTTGGGGTCTCTATTTCTCCTTTTTTTTATTTTTTTATTTTTTTATTTTTTTTTTATTTTGTACTGGGGCACCTTCAAGAGCCAAATGTGGAGACAAAACCCAGAAATTACTCACTCCAGTACAACTATAGCAGCTACTCAAGGAGTATTTCATAGACACACAGATATGCCACAGCAGTGACAAAGGTGGGGCACAATGAACTCTCCTCACAACTGCATCAGGAGTTTAAGAAGAAATGAGCAAATGTCTAAGCCCTTCAAATTATTTTAAAAAGCTTTCAAACACCAGGCTTTCCCCCTTGGAACACTAACAACCCCATGGAAAATAATTGTAAGCATGATATTGATAGTGTGCCTAAATCTCACACAAACTAAGAAGGAAGCAAACTGTAAAATGTTCTGAGTGTGCTCAGGAGCAGGGGGGAATACAACCAAGCCACTGAATTTAGACAACATATCTGCTACTGGCTGTACAAACTAAAGAGGTCCTCCTTTATGAATCCTTTCCCTAAGACTGCTATCCAAAACTCTCAGAAAAACTTAATGAACGCATACTGCCACTACATAGACATCATTTAGATTTCTACTTAATCCTTGATAGCAGTGTATTTCACAGTTTTAGTTGTTAAAATTTACAACTGAAATTTCAGAAAATGTTTATTTTAAGATTTTATCAGGTCCTACCTATTTTTCTGCAAAAGGCAAAACTCCTTGGGTCAAAGAGTAATTTTATATGCAAGAAAGATGCTTTGTACTAGAAGTAAGGCTCAGGCAAGCCAGAATATGTACTGCACTCTATCAATGAAGACAATCAGTCTTTTCTTGCAGACCAGCTAATGATTATCAGAAAGCATTGATAATTCATCCACTTTTCCAGTAAATAAGTATTTTCTGCCATTTCTGTCTACTACCTTTGCCACAAAAAAAGGCTGTAGCTATGCAAGCTCATTGGGAATGTGGCAATACTTCCTCTTGAATGTATTTAACTTGAGATCTAATAAAAAAAAGCAAATTGTTCAGTTTGAATCTAGCTCAGATCCATGCTAGCTAGCAGGCATTGTAGATCAATAGATCACAGACACACACTGTGGCTATTTGTAAATATAGGGAAAATGATACCTTTAGCACAATCTGCTCCGTGAAATCCTGGAAAACAGTGGCAGACACCTGAGACACACTCGCCATTCCCATGGCAATGACGTGGGCAGTCTTGCACCGAGTCTGAAATTAAAGCATCACAAGCACATTAATTGGTTAGTTCCTACTTAGGCTACAGATTTTTTGTTTATTTTTTTCTCCATTTTAATTTGTCCTCAGTACTTAGAAGTACAACCCCTAACAATATTAGCAGCACAAGGTTCAGGTGAAGCACAATGCACCAAGTTTCATGACAGCATCAGCACGTGCACCTAATGACACACTAAAGTCACATATTAAGTTCTGGGCTTTATTAGAACCCAAAGTCTTCTAATAGTGCTCAAATCCTCTGTTCCAAAAATAGGCAGGACCTCTTAAGACCTCTTCAGCCATGCTTGAGTTTATCTGGTGCAGCAAACACAATGCTTCCTCAGGAAAATCAACGCTTTCCCTTTTGCAATGACACTGTTCTTGCTCAACTACTCTGCCTTTGGAAACTGATTATCCCAAGGACTGTGTCTTCTTTTCCTTCTACAGGCATTTAAAGCCTCATTAGTTAAGCTGACAAAAATATCTGCTGAACATGACAAAGAGGAGCTCTTTTGCTCTGGCAAATCTACTCGATCCTTAAAGAAATGAATTAAAAAGATGAGAGTGGCTGTGCAACAGGATGAAGAAGAGTTCTGTAAAAACAGAGGACAAAGTTTAATATCAGAGTTTGAGTGACTGACTGAAATGTTGATGACCTCAATAATATGAGAAGAGTAGACACATAAGACTGATGACATTTCAGCTGTACCAAAATACTTTTTTTCCACAATTTCTGTTATCATTTGGATAAAGCATACACTACTTTGCATAATAACAATCTAAAAATAAAATTCCATTTTTGAAATTAATTCTTAAAATGATTTTAATTTGAAAGCTGTTGGATTTCAGCAGAACATATTTTCAACAGTGAATTATTGGAACAAAAATCTAATTGGAATATTACTCTTCACTATCACTCCCTGTTGTTGTGGGATTTGTGGTTCCAAACTAAATGGTTCTGTCAGCCCCAGGCACCAAATCAAGCTGCTCTACAACACAGAAAAGAAAATTTGGATTTGGAACTAGCAGAACTATGGAGAGTATTTTTATTTGTCAAATTAAACTACAAAGAAGAAGAGGATTCAAGTAGAACTTTAAATCTAATTTCACAGTTGCAGGACACCAAATACAAAATGTCTAAAGCACAATTTTAAAGAGATGTCATTAGCTTGGGCTCTTGAAATGAGTCATGTAAACAATGAAAAGAAAAATTGAAATGTAATGCTCAAATATATCAATTTGTCTCATGAAGTAGCTTGTTTATAGATTTATTCATTATTTTGCTTCATGGCACACAAAAGCATTTTTTACGTATTCAAAATCATGGTAAATTTAGTATTGTCTATGAGTTAACATAATTTCTGTTATTCTTCCTCCTCTCCACACCAGAGAGATGTTCATCTGTCTCAGAGCCTTTCATTTTGAAGCATCTGATACAAGGTGTGTGTAGAACCAGATAAAACACTATATTTTTCTCTAGATTTCATTTCAATTACTATCATTGCTCTATCAAGTAGCCTACCTGGCTATTACACCTTTGATGCTCTTGAAAGCTATAGCCTTGACCAGGAAACCCTTTAAAGGGCAGCTTATAATATCCTAAGGTTTTCTCATCACAACAGGGGCATAACAAGATATGAGCACAAATGTTCTTGTTTTTAGAGAAGTGGAAAAAGCCTTCTATGTGAAAATATGAAAAAATTATATATTTATTTTTCAACATTCATATAAAAGTATTTTTTTCATCTTAATTCAGGGTAACAGAAACAATTATGTTTGTAGTCAATGACAGTATTGATTATCCACCTACACCCTTTGGGACTTAGGCCAACAAACTGAATGCTATACTAATGTAAAAGGAAAAAAACCTAAGCTACATATTATTAATAAGGCAAGACTAGAAAACACCTCTGACTACTTTTCATGAAATCTAAAACCTCATTTTTACTTTTTACAGTCCCCTTGAACTAAGAGGAATTAAAGTGCCATTTAAGACTTCACCAGTCAGGACAGAATATCACATAGCATACCTCAGAATTTGTTATACCACTGTGGAAAGATAGTCAGCAAAGTTCATTAAGAGCTTCAAAGGACAACAAATCTAATAAAGCTTGGAGAATTCAGACTCAGTTTGATTCTCAACTGAATGTAATCCTATTCTAACAAAACTGCAGCTGGATGTTCTTCTGCCACGTTGAGGAGAGACTCACTATTAGGTGAGTGGTAAGCTGTAAAGCAACATACAGCTAATTAACTGGCTCAATTAATCTCTAGGATGGCTGCAAACAATAATCTCATTTGCAGGTATCAGTTTCTTGAGCTGTCTTTCCACCAAGATTAAACAGCTCTCCTGATGGATACTATTCCACCTGGGTGTAAAGAAGCATCTTCAGAGAAGCAAGTAAAAGGTATCAAAATAACAGAGATAAGGGAGAGGAATATTAGCTGTGGAATGCTTCAAACCACACTGAATTTTCTGAGCCTTGTTTTCCAAAACTAAACTTGAGATCTATGAGAATGCTAAAATATTAAGAGAACAATGAGTGAATTAATGTCAGCACACCCCCTTACTGACTGTTTGCCAGAGTAGAGGAGAAAAAAAATGCACAGCATTAACATAAGGACAAAGAGGCCAAATACTGAGGACTGCAGGAAAATATTACAACTTTGGGTAAGGGAGGATATAAACAGAGAGGAAAAATGCCCAGCTGGTGGAAGTACCCACCCAAAATGACTGTGCTGAAGGAGACCACCTCTTTGTCCTTGCCATCATTGTAGAAGGCCAGGTGCCACAAGCCCACGTCCAGGTACTGAACAAACACGGCCTCGTTCTGAACGAGGGTCTGGATGCTCCGACGTTCCCGTGGGGACTCCACCACACTCCACTTCTCTTTGCCATCCAAACGTTCCATGAAATCATACTGCAGGGAGGAAAAAAAAAACAAAAACAAAAAAAACCAAGGGGGAAAAAAAAAGAGAACACAAACAAACAAAACCCCAAACAAACAGACCTGAATTCAGAATGTTTCAGCTCAAAAATCTGACTCTCTATTTTCTCCTCTACCTTGTTATAAAATGGCATTTCTGGAAGAAATGTGAAACTAACATTTACTAGTTGACCATGGAACACAAAGAGATTCTGTGACTTTTATTCTTTCTTAAACAGCGACCTAGAATTATGCATCTTTCCTCTGCATAGGTGATCATAAAATGTACAAATTGACAGGACAGTTTTTGAGAAACAATTTGAAGTCTATTATTTGACCCATTAATTTTAGGTTCCTACACAGCTTTCAGAGACTCAGGAGACCCACACCCTTTTCAAAGCAATTGCCTGCAATAAATTCTTTTTGAAAGAGGAACAGCTATCTGAGGTACAACTCCAGACGTATCATTGAATGGAAGCCCCCAGAATATGAAACAGGAATAGCACAGACAGGAAATGTGTTTGTCTAATGTAACTCATCACCAGATAAAAATACACTGCACAAGTTTTATATCACAGAGTAAAAGTTGCTTACCTGAGGTTGTATGAGGAACAATCAGGGTAAGTGTGATACAAAAACCAGAGGGAGCATGGAAAGGAATAACACAAATAAGAGAACTGAACTTATATTAAGGAAAACTGAGAATTTCTGTTTGGATGGCTTCCAAATAGGTAGAACATTGCATTAATCTTTGGAAAAGGGATCAAACAGAGCAAGTGATTATTTAGAGCATAAGAGCGATGGCACCATTAATAGCATGAAACTAAAAAAAGGAAGAAAGAAATTTAAGATGAATGTCAGATAAGCTTCCCATCTATTAAGCTCAGTAAATAGCCTCCCAATGGAGATGCCACAATTAAACAAGACTGGAAGAAATATTGGTTAGTCTACAACAGGGAATAACTCTGCATAACAAAGCAGCTGGGATAGCTGTCCTAATAGGCTTTTTTTTTCTGTCATTAATGTCTGTGATTCTGGAGCTCTCAAGCTCAACTGAGTAGATCTCATAGTCCCTATCTAAGGGAAGCCCTTAAGAAACACCAAAAACAATACATCTAATCTTTTGATAGCTGTATAACAAGTCCCCTATGAAAACACATCTTGTTTTAGACACATTTATCTGTGTAGGAGTAGATAGAGAAAGATAGACACGTCTAAAGAAAGATGTATGTGTTCAATAAAATACAGTAATAGTATGTGCTTGCTTGCCAGTAGCTTCATTACATTTCCCTCTGTTATCTCTAACACTTCCAGGCTGTGCCCACAACAGCTAGGAGAAAACATCCACCTTCCCTTGCTTTCAGTTTAAACAGAAAACTGTAACCTTGCCTCCTAAATAGAATAAACATCCAGAGAAGGACACACACACTGTCTTGCACACTGTAATCCACTCAGGAACTGTGAGCCCTAGTAAATTATTCCTAATATGAAATAAAATAATGAAGATTCTCTCTATTAGGGGAAGTGACAGACAAATTTAACACTCTAGTGCCATCACATCTATCCAAAACTGGGGTATAAAACATCACCCTTCTAGCTGAAAACCTCCTTTGAACCAGCATTATAGAGCTCTGGTATGCTCAGCCTTGCAACAAAGGGAAATGTCTGGAAGAACTATTGTCTTCCTGGTAAACTGTGGAACTGACACCAACCTGAAGCCTTTCCACAAAGGAAATCCAAGGCAGGGAGGAATGTGAGCCCCAATCTACTACTGTTGAGAGCTATCATCACAGTGAGTGCATTATGCACTCTACCTATTATTCCATGCTTTTAAACGAGGGACAGAGTAAGAAAAGTGGAATAAAAAGTTTCACTCAATATCAGATTGCTATCCACTTGAGCCTTTTTCCATATATGATTTTTATGAGGAATGGTAAATCAGATAATTAGTATAATTCAGGCAAAGCATGCCAGAAATGTAGAGAATTCTGGCATGCCAGTAACTTTCAGCATATGTGAGGTACCAAACACACATATATCTATCTCTGAAATCAATGGCATTTGGAAAGATTGCTAAAAGCCATTGTCTAACAGTCAGAGGTTAAGGACAGACTCATCACCTCCTTGGGAAATGTTATTACTTGGGCAACATCTTGGGAAAAAGAAATTGTGCTCTTCAGAACAATTGTTCACAAAGGGTCAACTAAGGAAGCAGCAATAAAAGCTGACATTTCTCACTGGCAACACGCTGTTCCTCTCTGCTTGTGCTGGCAGGTTCCTCTGCCTCCCTCTGTTTGATGCTGATTCTACCTCATATAGCAGAGAAGGCTCAGCAGTTGGCCAGATCGAAGGGGAAGAGTTTTCAGCCTGAAGCTGCTTGAAGTAGTTTTAGCTGCAGAATCTCTTTTCATGATGATGGGGTGTGACCTAGTGAGAGCAGGTCCCTTGGCACAATGATTTTAACTTTGGTACAGTTAAGAGTGGTACTGTTTGTCTTTAATCAAACTATGACAAATAATGTAATGCCCAGGCAAAAGCAAAATGACTGAATCTGGATAACTCTGCGAATAACTGATAACTCTGTGAATCTGATAACTCTGAAGTACTGGTGCAAAGTGATACAGAAAACAATAATACATTTTTATCCCTCTCTGGATTTCTCAGGTCTGAAGGAAAAAAAAAAAAAAAAAGAAGGAAATTAATGTATCTGCTGGTGGTTCCCTGGGTGTATTGATCTTAATATGTCAGTAAGGACAAGGTATATGTACCCCAAAATCAAAAATCCCCGGCTGAAGGGTTACCAAGATGACACTGTGAATTCACAAGCAGATAGGATTTCTTCACATGCTTGGCTGAATCATCATTTTACTTTTCACAGCCCTGTTGATTTTCTGATTTACCACCCTTGCATGATTAATTACTTTTACATAATGTTGTGCTGAAGATATCACTCTTGCTTTAAAGCTACTTATTGGCATATATGAATAGATTAGAAAACCCATCTAGGAAAAGGAGGCAAATAATTTCATGATCATTAAAAAGCAACTGTGGAATCCTTAATCTAACACACACACACAACTGCTAAGGAAGAGGCCACTAAATCACATGAATTAGGGAAGGGACATGTCAAACCAAATTAAATCACTGAAGTAATTTGGAAGTTTCACTGACTTTTGGCTTTTTTGTTTTCTTTTTTTTATGATCCTTTCTATTTCATGGCTTCATACTGAAAGTCACAAAAATGGCTAAAACAGCTAAGGAACAACATGCAGCAGAAATCCCAAATGACTACATCATGAGTTCAATTTTGCAGCAGGGAGTACTTACTATGATTAAAGCTCAATATAAGCAAGTGACTTGCCAGCCTACATCACTAAACAAATTCCAAATTCACTTTCTCGGTGAGTTTGTTTATTTTTACTACCCAGCATACTGAAATCCTACTGCTTACTTTTATTTACAAACCTAAAATCTCATGCTAAGTTCTTTCTGAGCAATTTGTTTTTATAATTTCTCCATTCAGGGCTTTCTACCCTCTGATGCATTTTATTCATAGGCTAATAAAGACTTTCCTTTTCCAGTAACCATGGGGAGTCAGCAGAACAGTTTCACACCTATGTTTGTGACTCCAGCACTGCACAGAGCCACCGAGCCCAGCCACACACAGAGGAAGGGAACCACTCGTGACCACTGCAAAGCTGAGGGAGCTCGCAGGGCTCAGGACTGGAAATGCAGAGAGCCGCCATGATCTTCAGGGATTTTCTTAGATTTGAAACAATTTGCCTGCTTCCACAAAATGCCTAGGAGTTTTTGAGATTAGGAATTGAAAAGAATGATCTCCCAGAGCTCTTGTCTCAATAAGGGATGCATATTCAACAGGAGAGGGGGAGCACGCTTGGGGTGGCGGCCAGCATTCGCCTTTATGCCAAAGCCCTGTAGGATCTAAGCAGCCAGGAAAACATATGGCAGGGAAACTTGTTTGCAAAGTGCTCTAAAATTAGTTCTTCATAAAATCCAGTTGGTAATTATTCATTAAAATACAGCCATGAAACATCTGACACCCACGATGGCAGCCAACCAACCGGCTTGTTCCCACATTTCGATGTGCCACAAGCCAACCAGTTCAGGCCAGCCCCGTGGCCATAAGGAAACTAACTCTCAGGTGCTCAGAGCACCTAAAAGTGTTTGAGCACCTGCTAAAAACCAAGGGAACAGTGATGCTCCCCTCCTCTCCAAGTTTTTTTTTTTTTTTTCAAATAAAGCCATTTCCTGGTCTGAATGAAAAGAGTTTTCATTTTGACATGAAAAACTTATAAGTATAAACCACGCTGCTGGAAATGAAAACAATACAGCTCCACACACTGCCTTCTCCAGACGTTCCACTGAAGTTCCTCTCAGGTTACCTCGTTTCATGCATCATTTGGAACATGCTACCAGCATGTAGCAACACCATAATTGCTGTAAGCTCTACAGAGTCGCTTCATGCATTATTTGACATTTACAGTTTGTTTTCTATACATTATCAATTCTATTAATATTACTCTCTTCTGCTAAAGTCCTTTTGATCACTCAAGTCTGCAATGTGCATTTTGTTATTTCTGCATTGCACTACACAGGTTGGAGGGATTTTGCCCAAAAGCACTGCCTTCCTGTTTGTACTCTGCTTGCCACTCAAAACTGCATTTTTGCCTCTCCTCCAGAGCTCCACTCCCCATGCGCACGGCACACAGGCTGCATCCAGACAAGTTTACAGCTACATCAGTTTGACTGACTAAACCAGGCATTTGGAATATTTGCTAAACAGTAATACTGAGAAGGTTAAATCTCAGCAGGGCTCTCAGACAGGAACTGCATCTTGTTGTCTCAGGTTAATCATGTACCTAATTTGCTGATTATTGACTTGTTCCCACAAAGGATTTTACTCAGCTTGACATATGAGCACTGATCAGTGATGAACTGTCAAGCTGTTCACTGCTTTAGAGCTCATGTCCCTAACCTACAGAAACAAGGATTTTAAATTTCAATTTTAAAATATCGTCTGGTGTCAGCTTCAGACTGTTTTCATTCATACAAAAGTATTGTGCTCCTTTCTGTCAGAACAAGGCTTCTTTTCACTAACTCAGGTCTGTAACAGCTTGCACTTCTTATTCTAAAATAATTTCTGTTGGTAGCAGCTTGATTGAATTTTGATTGCTGGGCAAAACTGCCATGGAATCTCCTGCTGTAGCACCTTATTAACAAGCACCAGGACCCTGCCTGAATGTGGGAAAGTTTATGCTGGTTCATATTGCAGATTCAGACCAGATCTATACTAGTTTATATGCAGCGTGTTTCATTAACCCCACTTATGAAGAGGTTTAGAACTGCTTCCTCTGAAGACTGGAAAGCAGGTCCCCTGAGGAGGAATCCAGCTCAAGAGGAAACACAGATGATATTCCTCATTATTTAATTTAACAGAAAAGTCACAAAATTTCTATTCTAACCATATGAGGTGGAGTGAAAGGAAAAAAACTCTGCCTGATCACAGCCTTCTCAGATGAGAACATCATAATGAAACCTAGAACAAATACATCTGATCACAATGCAATATAAAGTCCATCCTGAATTAAAAAAAAAAAAAAATTGTACTACCAACTACTTCCAACTGGATTTCTTGTAAAAGATACAGGCATACCTCCCTCATGTCTTAGTAAAAAATTTAAAATTAACCTGTATTTATAGCAAACTTTGATGATTGCTTCAGAGCCTTGGTTGCCCTAAGTAATTTTCATTTCATGATTTATACTTTTGTTTGTTTTCCTCAACTAAATTGCCATTTTATTCATGATGGAATAGGGGAAGTGAGCACTAAAATTCTGAATTAAATGAGACATGCGCAATGAATTATGCCATTACCTCACTGGAACAGCTGAAGATCCACAGACATAATTTCACCCTCAAGACAGCATACTGAATGAAGCCTTACAGCTAAAATCAAAACATTCTTAAGAAAGGCTCCCACCCTGGAACATATTCTCTGAATATATATATTTTGTGTTGCCTGGATGGCTGTAAATGATTGAAAATCAGCCAGCAGCCCTCTGCAATTTCCCAGTTTTTTCAGTCTTTGTATCAGATTTCAGGACACCATATGCTAACATGGAAAACTGACTACGTCTTCCCCTCCTTGGGCTGTGCACTGCTGATCCTGATTTCTTACCACTCAAACACACCCATTCAGTAACTCACAGAACACTGGAAAACAGCTTACTACAGAAAGCTGATGAATTCTTCACAGCCAAAGCTCCTTCTGCACAAATTCTTAGAAGCAGAGGTAATAAACCCATGTCAACCTCCTTACTCCTTTACTCCCAAGTCTAATCAAAGATTTTGGTCCTCAACCCATCAGTTTTGTCTCATAGATAACTGGATAGTTTTATCCTAATTCGTGCCAAGATTATACCAGAGAATTAAAACCTTAATTGAATGGCAAGGACATAATTAGTTATTTTATAAATGTATTTCTGAAGCAGGTAACAACCTAAAAATGTTAAGATGAGGGTGGTTCAGTCAAATATGACAAATGAAGGAATTCAGGAAACCCCTGAACTTCAATTCTGTAAATTCCAACATAAACCTAACAAAGATGACCTAAGTCTTGCATTCTGACATTCAAAGCCAACAAATACATTGATAAAGTACCTGGGCATGTGATGGTGGGAGTCCTCTTCTTATATAAACACCAAAAAGAGCATCCTTCCCTAAGGATATGTTGAACTTCAGGAACTGTGGCTGGTTGATATGGATCTGAGACCTCCAAAAAACTCCGGGGGGCACCTCCTGGGTGACCCTGTGGCCAACTTCTGTTTCTCCACTATCTATGCTGCTATTCCTAGTGACCCATGGTCCTATAAAACAAAAGCAAATATAAATCAAGTGAGATAACTGGTTTTGATACAGGTAGTTTTATTCATTCAAGATGAACATCTGTGGCAGTGACACCTCTTAAATCAAACTGTAACTTTCTTATTTTGATGCAATCTGCCTGCTGTTTCAATCAGTATGTAAGAATTTTGGCCCTTATGTTTGAAGCAAAAACTCTGCAAACCTTATTTTTCTGTGGAGCATCAGCAATCTTCTCATCCCTCAAACTCTTTAATTCTGTGATTGCTCCTCACTGATCAAACAGCAACAGCAGAGTCAATTAAGCACATGTGAATCTCCCCGTGCTCTTTTCAGTTGCATCTTGTACACAACCAGGGTATAAAAAATTGCCAGAAAGGTGAACTGAAGGGTAACTTCAATCTAAATGAACTGATTGCAAATTTTTTGTTACCACTGTTTTCTTCACTGAAGTAGTCCAAAAGACTTTAGGTCACAGTAAGAGCGTTGACAGAAGAAATGAAATGCACACAAAAGGGTTTAGAGGACAATGTCTGTACTCTAACATGCATCTTCTTGAAACAGAGTTAGCACAACTCAGTGCAGTGCCTTTGAAGTTCTCTCTGCCTAAAGCAGGGTCTATCTACAAGTCTTTTTCCCTTGTGCTGTGGTTAGTTAAAATCCATCATTTGTTGGTTTTTCAGCATGCATTATTGAAGACAAGATACAAGGCCTTTCTGGTTGAGTGCTATGGCTTCCAGCCCATGAAATAGTCAACTCTTAAAATATGGTGCAAATCCCTTCTGTTCTCAACTGAACAGGTTCTGAGGCTACACATATTTTAAACATGGAGTGCAGAACAAGGAGTTAGCAGTGTTTTTAAGCTACAATATACAGCAACGCTTGATTTTGTGTTCTGTATTCCCAAACAACATGATAGAAATCCATTTAAAAACTCTTACAACAAACACTATAGTAAACCAGACAACCACAGAAAATATCTGTTGACAATCACAGAAATTTAAAGTTATCACTAATACCACTATTACCATAGACTGGATGGTAGTGATACCTCTGATACAACCTGACAGCATTTGTAAAAAGCTCAGTGTTTACTTCATGAGGGTTTTTCTGCCGTGGTGTAATGCTATTTTCAATAAACGGCAAGTTACTTTTGAAATACATTCCAGCACTGTATGAATGTAATGGGATGGCACAGAACAACACATAATTCCAGCAGGTAAGTACATAACAGCTTTTCTGTCTTGACTATCTTTAATTGAGAGAGCAGCAAAAGCACGGTTTCAATTATAGATTCTAAATTATCTATGTTAGCAGCACTTACACTTGTACATAATGAAACAGATACTATGTTGGCAGTGTTTTGAAATGGTAAAAGAATGCTCTGAATACCAACTGCTCTACAGTTTTTGGCAACTTGTTTGTTTTTTCATTTTCTATGTTAATGGGTCTACAATAACATCACTGACAAAGAAAGAGAAAGCAGAAGAAGCTGCAGCAAGAGGCTGCAAAGAAAGGAAAAATGGCTGAGAGTGCCCAGCAATGTGCCCTTAGAGCCACAGAGAGCAACCAGATCCCAACATGTCCTGCTTCTTGGAAACTACAGGATTTCAGTTCTAATGGATTACTGCAACAGAGGATATCTCAAGGTTCCTATCTCAATGAAGGCAGGCACCACCACACTAGAATTTAAATTAGTTTTTACCAACCTACATGGAGAGGAAAACCAGGGGCATAAAACACACCAAAAATCACCTGTGGCATGTTATACTACCACTGGCAGAGCTGGGAAGTCAGCAAAAGACTGCAGGTACCTTCACCTCCTCTGAGAACATTACATTTACTTCACAATCCCAACATATGGTAATAAATAATGAATATTTTTCAATATTAAAAAGCATGTAATTTCTAATAATAATAATATAAAATGTATTATAAAGCATGTTGTAATTTCTTTGGAAGCAGACTGAGCATTCTTTAATGAACATCAACTGTATCTAACCTGCAAAAGACTCCTTGACACACTCTAAAGAATCTTGTTCTTCAGGAGCAATACATCCATAGCCAACCAGTCAAAGAAAAAGCTATTTCCAGGAATTATTATTATTATCCAGTGCAGCAAATGTATGGAGCACGTGAATGATAAGGCCACAATTTTCTCTGCTGGCAGTTATAGTTTCACTGGCTATTAAAGCAACTCCAAAACTGCCAATGGCTTTTGCTAATTATGCATATATTCTCTAGAATTGTAACTTTGTAAATAAATTTAATTCTTATTGAGGATCAAGTTTTAGTATTTCTGGATAAATTTAGCCTCAGTTTCCTTTGAATATCCAAAATTCTGCTTCGTATTTCTCTCTGGGAAAGGGCATTTTTCAGGACTCAAGGATCCTCAAATACATCAATTAAGCTAAAATGATAAAATTTCAGCCATCAGGAGAATCAGAGTTACATTCATCATCAAAGAGTTACATCATCATGCAGAAGTAAAAAAAATATATTGGATGTCAGACTTTCCCCCCCAAAACTTCTACAAAACAATTCCTTTGTATTTCTCATCAGAATGTTGAAGTTATCATGGTAAAATAAAAATTGGTGAAAATGGCAGATAAGACAATTGAATTTGTAGTTATTACTGAGCCAGAGACATGATTCAGGTTTTCCTAACACTTCAATGATTCTGTTCAGTTTGATATTGTCCTTGGAAGCATCTCCCCACAAACAGACTTTTATTTTGCTCTAGAACACAAATGACCTGGTTTCTAGTTGTCCAAACCACTCCTCCTGGAACATCTTAGGAATATCTCCCTGGAAAGGGAATTGTGACAGGGGTTCACCACAGCAGAGGATTTTAAGAGCAGGTTAGATGATCAACTCTCACAAGTGATAGAGATATATTTAACCTGCAGCAAAGAATGGGGCAGATGGGTGACTCTTTTCAGTCTGTATTTCTGTAGTGCAGAATGCTCTATACCCAGCCTGTGCCACATCTGCAAGGAACAGCTGCTGCCTCACCTCTGGCTGAAAGGATCCTTTCCTTTTGCTTTTAAGAATTTAATTCATGGCATCCTGTTTTTATGGAGCTACATTACAATGCTGTAAAAAAAAAAAATTTTGAAATGCTAAAGTCTAGGTTTCATACATGCAAGCTGAGCTAACAACCTATAAAGTTTTAAGTCCAACAAGATATCAATAAACTCTAAGGATTATGCATTATTGAATCATGCTCTTGTAAATTCCTGCTGAGTTACCCTTGTTGGTATGAGACACAAAACCAGTGACAGAACCTTGGTTCTGCTCCTTGCTCTGATACTGCCAGGGCACCTGGGTTGATCATGATCCTGCTGCTCTCAGATGCCTACTTGTAAAACAGAATTATTAACAATGACAGAATTATTAACAGATTTCACCTTGAAGATGAGGAAGGAAGAGCAGTAAATATAAATATTTCAGGAGGTGTCTCAGTACTAGCCTCTTCATGTTCCTTCCTCCCCAAGTTATAAATACAGAGAGGAGTGCAAAGTAGATATGACCACTGAATCTACCTCAGTCAATAGGCTAAAGTTTTATTTTTTTTAACCTGCAAAGCAGACCACCATCCTAACTTTGGTATTTGCAATGCCTTTTTCTGCACTAACAGCTTCACTGGCAAACACTGCCACTAGAGACTCAAACTTTTTTTATAGCTCCCTTCAGTCCTCACCTCCTAATGCAGAGAATGTATCTTGCCACCTGACTCACTCCCCTCCAGCTATTTTTAGAAGCTCTTCCATTTGATGGACCACTGCAGATCACATTCAAAGAGCATCAACTGCATTTAAGTGAAGTTACAGATGTGACAAACTGACAAATCTGTGAAGAAAGACTAACCCAAACTACTCATAGTGCTGTGAACAAATGAATCCCAAGATCATTCTCTCTGTTGTGGGTGACTGTTGTAAAGTTCTATGTTTATCTCATAACCCCATAGATACTTCATTTTTTCCCCCTGTCACTTTCTCTCTATAAACATCTACAAAAGAGGTTTAAAAGCATACTTCTTCATCTTACCCAGGGGAGCCATTTCAATCACTCAGTCAAACATATATTCATCAACTAAATAACACTTATTCATTTAAACTGCTGTTTTATTTACCCAGCTGAATTACTATTTTGGCATATACATTTGAAAAGACTGTTTTTAGCATTCAAGTGTATTTGCCTTTGAAGCTATCAGACAGGAAATCCATGACAACAGCAATGCAAACTCCCCCTGCTAAGTTGTCAGCAGGTCTCATCTGTGAGCTGGAGGTCAGATTCAAGGTGGCAGTGGATGGGACATGCCCAGTCAGCCTTTAATTTAACTGATGTCAAGCAGTGTCAGCCATGGAGGCAGAGCTGTATTTACACTGAAACCAGATATACGTGATTATTTATAACTACAGTATCCTACACTGTAGCTAAAATTAAAAATAAAAATGAAATCTGGCTACCAGCAGTGTCACACAACAGACATCACATTTAAACAGCAATTAACTCCAGTGCTGTGGCTGTGTGCCTCTATCATGGGGATGACTGCAAATTGCATCTTAAAGGCACTCTTGAAAAATACCTAGCAGAATAACCATCCCAATGGATCAGAAATGAACTACCAATAATGTGGACAACCTCAAATTAAATACAAGAAATAAATATCACTAGGGTTGGTTAAATTCTCTTTACCTTCTTTTCCTGTAATTCTATATTTCTTATAAATCACTGCTATAGACATAGTTCACCTTATCTTTTTATCTGGCTTATTTTTCTGTTCTTTTTATATAGCCAGGGATTTTCACAGATGACTTGGAATTCTGAAGAAATTTATGGTACAGCTGTGTAAAGGAGACCATTCAATATAAAAATAGACTCCACTGATTTTTTGCCAAAAAAGACCATGTGAGAATTACTATGGTTCTTCACGATAGTTTAACTTTTTTCCTTAAGTAAATTTGCTACTTATATGGCCAGACATGTCTTACTGTTCCAGAAAGGCAAATAAAATAAAGTAGAAAATGCCTTTTCCATACAAATATCTCCAGTGGAAAAATCAGTGCTATGTACTGCTACCATACTGACAACTCCCAGTATGAACTTACACTTCAAATTATCTACTATCACCTAAGTGCCCTAGGACTCAGGTGAGAACAGATTATCTCTGGAATGTGTACAATAGATTGACTGCTACTGCAAAACAAATTCCCTCAGCTGCAATGAGCTAAAAAGGCAGGCAATGAGAGTTTGTCTGCAGGAGCTGCTGTGGCACATTTGAACTTCAGTTATGCTGAAGATGCTGAGGTACCAATGAGCTCTGTTTTGGGAAGTGAGGAGGAAGGAAGCTTCTGTGCCTATGAGCTTTCAGAAGTCCAGGAAAACAGCTTCTGGTACAAAACCAAAACCTCAGGTTGTCTGGTCAGCATCCTAAATTTCTATTGTGGCAAGAAGAAAGAAAATCTTCAAAGGGAGCATCTGCATAAGACCCTGGCTCTGGCTCAGCTGCAGCCAATCAACATGCAGGGAAATGAAGCAGTTTGCTTTTTACTAAAATATGACATGCCCAATACACCTAAAAATTTAGGCACATCTTCACATTCATGTGAGCATGGCTTCACAAGAGTCATTGCCTTCAGAATCAAAAGCAAATTATAACTGAAATAAAATTAAGATCTGTTGGTTCACTGCATTTCACAGAGGAAATACATACTAGTATGGCTTTCTAAATCAGAATAACACTCATCTCTGATTGTTCATCCCTTTAGTGCCTGAGTGAGAACTAAGGACTTCTGGAAATTGGAACCTTGGAAACAGCATATACCAAACTTCATCACCTATCTTTGAACAGAGCAACTCATGCTATCACCACTAACACACCCACAAATCTAAAACTCCTCTTCTTTTGAATTTAGCCAAATCCTTTGCTTTTCTGAGACAGCCCTTAAGTCTGGTGTATTTTCAGAAGACCACATCTGCTAGCCCTCATAGTCTCCATCTTAATAGTTCTGCTTGCTAATGTGTTAATTAAGATCTACATTACATTAACCACATAACCACTTAATAAGATTAATCCACCTGGAAAATGATGGCTTGTCTTGATTAAACTGAATGAAGGTAAGTGAAGTGACATTTAAAACACATTGACTGTTATTACATTTTCATCGTCTGTTTCAAAGCGTCTAACAGGAAACAGCAGAAACCGAGAGATTCATGTTGTTTACATTGCAAATGAGGGATGAGTTTATCTTTTACAAGACGACAGAGAGTTCCCTGCAGCTGCTGCCGAGCCCTTACACCGTGTGCTGGGTGGGTTTCAGCAGGAGCACAGCCGGGGGTAGCAGCGCTGCCTCAGGCAGTGACTCAGGAGCTGCTCTGTTGGCATCTGAACCCCAGCTCATCCCCCTGGCAGGATGGCAGATCCTCCCATTCCAGAATTTTGTTGCTCCTTTAGCATTGCCTGTGTGCTGCACTGCTAATAAAATATCTTAACTATTAGAAAACAATTTGTGTGCAAACCAAAATGTGACTCGCAGCTGCAGCATCTGGCAGAGCTCTCAGCTTCATTTGGAGAGAGCTGAAGACAACCTGTACAGCTCCACAATGACTGCTGAGCTCAGCTTTCCACATCCATCCAAGGACAAATAACTGCTACATCAGTAGAAATCTGTTTTTCCCCTCTCTCAGCTCAAGCAAGAGAGATGGTGCCAAATTTAACAGCTAATTAAACTTTCTTTGTTTCATTATTGACATTATATTTGCAATTCTGAATTTGGTATCTGGAAATAAGTATTTTTCATGACACTTCAGTACTTTAATAACTGTAATATTTTTGAAAAAAGTCTTTCTGAAATCCACATACACTGTGGTAGACTTTGTGAAATACCTCAAACTGAGCATGAACTTGGATCAGGTTGGTTCATCCAAAGAGAAGCAAACCCTTGATTATGTCCGTATCAAAGCACAAATTCATATCAACTTTTTTTTCCAAACAGTCAATGTATTTATTGTACCTAAAGTGATGTTTCCATAACTGTCCACAATTACTTCTGGTGTCTTTTAAAATGGGAGGTTCTAGAATCAGAGAGCATAATCTCTTCCTGTGTTTTTCAGCTTTCTAGAACATTACTATAGCAAAAAACCAAGATAAAAAGTACTAAGTAAATTTTGAATTACTATAAAATTTGCTAAATTTGTGAGCACATCAAAGACAATATGTCCTAAACAAAAAAGTTGACACCAAAGCATTCTTTGTATGGGTTTCCAGCTGGGGTTAGTGTAGGAGTATTCTGTCAATTAGAAAGGAAACAGCACATAGTCACAGATTTTATGGAAATGTGTGTCTAGCCCACCACATAATTTTAAATCTAGAAAACTTTTGGCATAGATTAACAGAATTTAGGCACAGATAAATCCCATAAGGTCATCTTTTTCACTTCTTTTTGAAGAAGCAATTATTCCCAAACATGCCTCTTTTCTTTTCCCCCACTTTCCCCCTTAATTTAGATTTATTACACCCAAATTCTAACGTTATCCTTACACAACATAAGAGATAAATGAGCTTTACTCTCAGAAAGCTTTTTAATGTCATTACAATCTATCTCATCCCTGCAGAAATTCCAAGGCAGTATCAACTTTTGGGGTTATATGCACTATGAAAGGATACTGCCTTATGATCTATATTAAGAAAGGAATTTTTGTCTTCTAATTTAAATCCCTAGTTGAACACAACTTTCACAGCATGGTGGACTCCACTTGCAGTTTTAAAGCAGCACTGAGGATTTTTCTGCCCATTGCACTTGCCTCCTCCTTTCAGACATACCACCTATTAGTGAGATGTAGTGTGTAATTACAAAAAACCTGAAACTATGTTATCTTAATAGTGAATTTTGTTTTCATTCAGATAGGAAAATGCAGTAATAAAGTAATTTACATTCCCCTTAAATTGCAGTTTTATTATTTCCTACCAGAATTTAGTCTCTTAATAAGAAACCGGCAGATCAAATTGAATACCTGTTTTTTTTTTTTTTTTTTTCCTCCTTTCAAATTGCTCTACTTTAAAATGCTTTGCTTGCTGAGTAGGCACAGCTTGTGTTTAAGTGGCCCTTCTCAGACTAGGGGTTAAAGGTTTCTTTGGGAGACCCGTGTTTTGAAAAGAATGGCTTCATCCTGAGTTGTGTCAATTATAGAAAGGTCACTCTCCACAGCCAGAGCCCTGAAATGGTTGTTGTGTTAAAAGCTGTCAGAGGCTTTCCTAAAAACTGCTGGGATAGCAATTTTAACTTGGACATAAAAAGAAAGGTGAGGTAGAAAAACTTTTCACCCTTCCCTGCTCTAGGAATTTGTCTTCTCGATATTCCTTGTGTTCATCCAAACCTGTCATTCATTTTATTCCACAGTGGAAGATTACTTGCCTAAATATTGTTCTTCCTCCTTCCCCCACGTTATCAGCATTTCAGCAACCTTCTACAAAATGTCAGAAGAACAAGTAAACTTTTCCAACATGCTCTGAGGAAAGCTAACTGCAGCAATTTAAGACATAACCAGCAGTTCTGTCTCCTTGTCTCCTCTACAGGAGGTTACCACTCCCAAAACAGCATCTCAGCCTCTTCAAATGCACAAAGCTAATTAGAGTGGGGCTGGGATGAACTGCCAGAATTTGCACTGAAGTGCCCCAGGCAGATGAGCCCATTCCAATTTTGCAGTCCTGCTGCCCTATATTTGCACAGAGATGGCAACAAAAAGCTGCAGGGAGGGAATTGGGGAAGGTGTTAAAGCCCTGCAGTTGTCTGCTAAATGACCATAATTGCCGACCTGAGCTCTTCAGGTTCCTGCCCAAAACCACAGGGTCTCTCACCTGTGCACAACCTGGAGGCAGTTCAGCAGCAATGAAAACGTTCTGCCTTGCACTTGGGGATGTGCTGCTCATGCACTTTGACCTACAGCCAGTCAGAGATGAAAACCAAACAATGAACACTTGTCTAAAAATTTTCAGGTTTTTGGCACTATCAGGATATAGGATTTCATGACAAGGAGGAAGTAAAAACTAGATCCTCAGTGGAAAACATGGAGAAGCTGAGGTGCAGCAGCAACAGCATTTATTGAAAACAGAAGCAAATCCATGAAATGATCAAGCTCATAAAAGAACAACTTAGTTTCCTTTCCCAAATCTATTTTAACTGATTGTTTTCCCAATATAACTATCCTGTGTCAGCATTTGCTTCTAACACTTGCTTTGGCAATTACCAAGCTTAACGTGAGCCACAGATCCTGAGTGCAAGGCAGTGCTCAGCCTCTGAACAGAATTCTTCAGCTGACAAAAATCAAGTGCTCAGACTTCTCCTGTTCCAGTCATGCCATCCACCATCCCACCACACTAAAGTGTGGGAGGTGCTTTGTCTAATTGTAACATTCTGTTCTGTTCTGCCTTCTCCCCATAATTCCTATAATAACCACAGAAGACCTTCTGTGATGTAGCAAAGAAAACCTCTGAACCTCACCAGTAAAAAACACTCCATTTAAATTATTAAAATCCTTTTTGTGACATGTAACTTTTCTGTGTTTTTAACATGTTTTCTCAGTTTAAGAAAGTATTTTTGGTTGTAGGTTTTACTTTTTTCCCTGCCATGTCTTTGTCATCCTGCTCTGGAACACAGTTTTTCTTTAAGAGAAAAAGAAACCATTTGTTGTCTAATTTCTCTCATTAATATCACAGGACAGACTGCTTACCATGGGTCAAATTCTGCTGTCCTTGGTGTTTGCTATTAGAATTCATCTGAGAAAGAAGAACCAGGGATGAACTGCAAGCCAGTTCTTGACTTCTCTCAAGCATTACAATGCACTAAATCAAGATTTTCATGGAGTCCCAGAATGGGTCAGGTTGGAAAGGATCACAGTGGGTCATGTAATCCAATCCCTCTGCTCCAGCAGGGTCATTCCAGAGCACAGGGCACAGGATTCTATCCTGAATGTTCTGGAATATCCCCAGTGAGGGAGATTGGGCCAATATCATCCAGCGCTTGGTCACTGCACAGGAGTTCTGGTCATGTTCAGGTGGAGCTTCCTGAGCAACAGTTCCTGCCCACTGCCTCCTGTTCTGTTGGCTGGAACCACTGTGAAGAGCCTGGTCCATGCTCTGAGCCCTCCCTGCAGATATTTACACAATAATGAGCTCCCTCTCAGTCACCTCTGCAAGCTGAACAGCCCAGCTCCCTCAGCCTCCTCTTTCTTTGGGATCTCTAAGCTATACCTGGAAAAGGAACACGTAGCCAGCAAACACAGTGCATTTCTGTGAGCACTTCCCCAGTGTCTGCAGCAGCACAACTTCACTGGTGATAAACCAGAACCACAGGATTTAGTGCGAGCACGGGCGTGCTGAGAGCCATGGGAGGGAGATGATGGGCAGCGTTTAGGGGTGGTTTGGCAGCATTTTGGGGTGGTTTGTGGGGGTTTGGGGGCATTTTGGGATGGTTTGGCAGCATTTTGGAGTGGTTTGTGGGGGATCAGCAGTGTTTTGGGGTGGTTTGGGGCAATGTGTGGGTTTCGGTGGCGTTTTGGGGTGGTTTGTAGTAGTTTGGCGGCTTTTTGGGGGTGTTTTCTGGCAGCTCAGTGGCATTTTGGGGCATTTAGGGGTGGTTTGGGGTTTTGGGGCAGTTTGTGGCAGTATAGCTGGCGTTTTGGGGCAGTTTGTGACAGTTCAGGTTGTGTTTTAGGGCAGTTTGTGGTGGTTCAGGTGCATTTTGGGGCGGTTTGTGGTGGTTCAGCTGGGGTTTTCGGGCGGTTCGTGGCGGTTCATCTGGGGTTTTGGGTTGGTTCGTGGCGGTTCCGCTGGGGTTTTGGGGCGGTTTGTGGCAGTTCAGCTGGGGTTTTGGGGTGGTTCATGGCTGTTCAGCTGGGCTTTTGAGGCAGTTTGTGGTGGTTCAGGTGCATTTTGGGGCGGTTTGTGGTGGTTCAGTTGGTATTTTGGGGCAGTTTGTGGTGGTTTGAGTGGTGGTTTGGGGCAGTTTGTGGCAGTTCAGCTGGGGTTTTGGGGTGGTTCATGGCTGTTCAGCTGGGCTTTTGAGGCAGTTTGTGGTGGTTCAGCTGGGGTTTTGGGGTGGTAATGGCAGTTCAGCTGGGGTTTTGGGGCGGTTTGTGGCAGTTTAGCTGGGCTTTTGAGGCTGTTTGTGGTGGTTCAGCTGGGGTTTTGGGGTGGTTCATGGCAGTTTAGCTGGGGTTCAGGTGGGTTTTTGGGGTGTTTTGTGGCAGTTCAGCTGGGGTTCAGCTGGGGTTTTGGGGCGGTTCATGGCAGTTCAGCTAGAATTTTAGGGTGGTTCGTGGCGGGTCAGCTGGGGTTTCGGGGCGGTTTGTGGTGGGTCAGCTGGGGTTTTAGGGTGGGTCGGGGCG